>BLSH010401107.1:448107-488662 GCA_018402905.1 Glandirana rugosa | reverse complement strand
GAAGGCTGTGACCACTTCCCTTCCCCAGATAGTACAGTCCCCCTACAGTTAGAACACGCCCAGGGAACATAGTTAACCCTTAAAGCGCCCCCTGCAGGTTAACCCCTTCACTGCCAGTGGCATTTACACAGTAATCAGTGCATTTTTATAGCACTGATCGCTGTATAAATGCCAATGGTCCCAAAAAAGTGTCAAAATGGTCCGACATGTCCGCTGAAATATCGCAGTACCGCAAAAAATCGCAGATTGCCGCCATTATTAGTAAAAAAAATAAAAATAAATAAAAACCCCAAAAATGAATTCTCATCATCCGTAAACGCGACCACTTTTGCGCAAACCAATCAATAAACGCAGATTGCGATTTTTTTTATCGCAAATATGAGGAAGAATATAAATCGGCCAAAAACGGTGAAAAAAAATGTTTTTTTATATTTTTTTTTTGGATTTGTATTTTAGCAAAAAGTAAGAAATTTGTTTTTTTTTGCAAAATGGTCGCTCTTCTTTTGTTTATAGCGGCGATCAGAAATGACGCAGAGGGGATCAAATACCACCAAAAGAAAGCTCTATTTGTGAGAAAAAAAGGACGCAAATTTCGCTTGGGTACAACGTCGCACGACCGCGCAATTGTCAGTTAAAGCGACGCATTGCCGAATCGCAAAAAGGGCTCCGGTCCTAAAGCAGCAAATCCTTCCGGGGCTGAAGTGGTTAAGGAAAAAAAAAATTGGCGTTTTTTGGCGTTATGCATCCGCGTTAGTGAGCATTAGTGAGCGTTGGCGTCAATAGGCGTTTTTTAAAAAAAATCATCCCTCTGCTATTTTTCAACCTAAAAACGTCGGCGTCAAAAAACGCCGGTACAATATTAGTTGGCGTTTGTTGGCGTTTTTCGGCGTCGGCGTCAAAAAATGCCAAAACGTTACAGCCTCAGAACGCGATGGCCGTGGGTTCTACTTTCTGCTCACTAACGCCGACGCCATCTACAGCTCAAAAACATCAACGTTTTTATGGGGCCATTGACTAACATGGAGAGCTGCAAAAAACGCCAGAAAACGCCGGCGTCAAAAAACGTCCGTGTGTATGAGGCCTAAAGGTACCCCTAACAACAATAACTCTACCACAGAGAAAATGTATTGTAGTAACAGATGTAGAACTAAAAACATTAAAGAGATTTATTGCCCAATTTTTGACTGAGGGGGTGGGTGCGACCATGACTTGATACGATAGCTAAGGGCCATAGCGTTAGCTTTTTATTTCTTTACCGAATTCATAAATATATTTTTAATAATAAAGTTAATGCTATGACAAACTTATCAAAGTTACATATTGACCAAATAGCTGGCACCAGAAGAGGACACACTGTTTAGCAGCCTCTTCCGGAACAGACTTTCTTAATCTTTTTACTCCCATGGAACCCTTGAAATAGTTTCCAGATCTCAAGGAAAAATGCCACATATATATTTGGGGCAAGTTGGAAGAATGCCCCCCCCCCCACTTATAGCAGTGGTCTGAATGCCACCCTTACAGACAACCAAGTGGCTTTGACTCCAGAACTATGCAGGCACCATTAAATTTGGGGTCAGCTAGTGACTACTTAGGGAACCCCTAGAAACCTCTGGAGGAGCCTTAGAGTTCCATGCAAACTTGGTTGAGAATGGCTGCTCCAAAAAGGTAGCTAGAGGTTCCTTGAGCAGTGAGACATTTCTACCTCTCAGATAAGTAACCATTGAAATCATTGACCAGCCAGCTGATCAAAAAGACAAAAAACAAAAATGAATTTCCCCATCCATATGTTCAAGGTGGATCTAGGAATGTATTCTGACAGAGGGGAATCCTTTGCTGTCAGATTGGCTGCATGCATTGATCGAACACCAATTTTACAACAGTCCCATCAAAATTCAACCAGTCCTTGCTAAACCAGCTGAATTTCAATTCCTCTATGGCCAGCTTTAGCCATCTGTAAGGGGAAGATTCTTTCCAATGACCACAAATGCAAGGAGCATTTTCCCCAGGGGCCATTATACTGATGTACTGTGAGCTGCAGATATAATTGTCAGTAAGGGCTCCCTGACACACGAAAAGTTATTTCAAGGGTTCCACCAGGTTAAAAAAGGTTGGGGGGGGGGGGGGCTGTATGTGAATACCAACATGAAGCCTTAATCAAGATACCTTCTGTTTGCCACAATGCAGTGTGAATCCCTCAGGGGCACCCTCTATTTGAAAGTCATGTCAGAGCAATCACAGTGAAATGAAGGCCCTCCAGTGCTTGGGTATGCCCAAAACTAATGAAAGGTCCCCTATAAATATACAGAAAAATCCACGACATTTACTCACTGGAAATGATTTGATTGTCCAGATAACCACATTTTTTTCTGGTACGTATTTTGCACTTCCAACGCTGGTTTTAAATTTTGGGGAATCTGCATCACTTGGAACTGGAACGGAGATCTCCACATTATTTGCTACAGACTGTTTCTTAAATTGACCTTTTGCCTGTGTAAGAGAAACCAGAAAGTGAAACATCTGAAGAAGATTTCAATGGAAAGTGTAAGTGTCTAATTCTTGTGACTAGGAAGAGTCACTATATATCTAGGGCTGCCACCAGGATTTTAATACTTGCGTCCCTTTCCAAAAATATTTAGATTTTTTTTCTTATAGCTTTTTTTAGCCCAAGTGGCTTATTCTTGAACGATCTCAGTTATATCATGTTATTTTGACCAGCAAAGGTAGAAATAAAGCTAAGTCAGCCCCCCGTCTTGTCACCCTATGCTGGAAGTGACAGGCTCCATGTCACATAGCTCCTCCTGGGTGGTGTCATCCTGTGGTAGGAGGGACCAGCTCCATGTCTCCCAGTGGTGGAAAGGACAGACCCCGTGTCACATAGCTCCTCCTGGGTGGTGTCACCCTGTGGTAGGAAAGACCAGCTCCATGTCACATAGCTGTTCCTGTCCATGTCACCCAGTAGTGTGAAGGACAGACTCTATGCCACATAAGCTTCTCCTGTCTGTATCACGCTATAGTTTAAGGGACAGACTCCATGCCACATAGCTCTTCCTGGGTGGTGTCACCCTGGGATGGGAGGGACCATCTCCAAGTAAACATAGCTTCTCCTGTCTGTCATCCTGTGGTGGGAGGGACAGACTCCATGTCCCATAGTTTCTTCTGTCTGTCACCCTGTGGTAGGAGGGACAGACTCCATGTCACATAGCCATTCCTGAGGGGTGTCACCCTGTGGTGGGAGGGGCAATCTCCATGTCACATAGGTTCTCCTGTCTGTTTTAGCCTGGGGCAGAAGAGACAGACTCAATGTCACATAGTTCCTTTTGTCTGTGTCACCCCGTGGTGGAAGGGATATCACCTAGCTGTAGAAAAGACAGTCAAAAAATAACCTTACCTTAACCATGATCTCCAATCGACTGTGAGTAAACTTCTCAATCACTGATTCAATCCATATTAACGGTTTCACCTACAAAATTTAAAACAGATTTTATTCAATTGTCAGCTAAGCTTCCCCATGAAATATTTTTTATAGATTTCTATGGGACATATGTAATCAGATACAAAATGGCACTGTCTTGAGTTGGATACTAGTGTACAAATTCATGAAAATGGTAGGAAAACACAACCTAACACATGATATAAAGTCATGGAGGCACTCTTTTATTATGGATTTTCTCCATTATCTATCGGTGATCCTTTGTTGCATTAGATCAGTTATCATTAGTTAATTGATACGTTCTCCTGTTAAACAGAACCGGTCACCAATAAGCATTTAAATCTCCACATTGTTATAATAGTGCAGTCTTACCTGTTAGAAATTAAAGTAGAATTCCAGTCAAATTCTAACTATACTTTAACCACTTGCCTACTGGGCACTTTTACCCCTTCCTGCCCAGGCCAGTTTTCAGCGCTGTCACACTTTGAATGACAATTGCGTAGTCATGCAACACTGTTCCCAAACAAAATTGTTATCATTTTTTTCACACAAATAGAGCTTTCTTTTGGTGGTATTTAATCACCCCTGGGTTTTTTAGTTTTTGCTAAACAAACAAAAAAATACTGAAAATTTGGGGAAAAAAAAGAAAAGAAAAAAAGTCATAGTTTCTTGTAAAAGTTTGCAAACAGGTAATACTCCTTCTGTCACGTACCTGACGGTGGAGTCTGTCTTGTGCAGGGAACAACCGCTCTTGCGCACCCGATTCAAGGACCCCTGGTAGTGGGGACAGAGGCCCAAGAGTGCGGGATGGCACGAGGGCTGGAGGGTCACCGATGGTGTAGTGAGGCTCCAGAAGGCGTGCAAGTAGACGGATGGTCGTACAGGCTGGGTTGGCAACAGGCAGGCAGGAAGGTACAAGAGGATCAGGCAAACGGGTAGTCAGAGTCCAAGCAAGGTTCGTTAACGGGCGGGCAGCAGAGGTACAAAGGAGCAGACAATCGGATAGTCGTGGGTAGCCGGGGTCGGTGCAGGTAGCAAACAGCAGGTCAGGACAAGCCGGGTCAACAGGAGGTAGAACAAACACGGGAACAGGTATCCGGAGCTGAGGCGTACAGGTCGGGAACGCTGTAGAGCGAGCAGCACTTGCTCTCAGAAATCTCCCAGTTTAAATAGGCAAATTTGGCGCCTTTTCCGGCGCGTGCGCGCGCACGGGCGCGCGCACGCGCACGGGAGCGCGCGAACGCGCACGGAAGCGCGCACCACCGCGGAAATGCCAGGATTTGGTCAGGAATCGTTCCTTTCCTAACACCTTCACTGATGTGTGCTGATGAGGCTGCACTGATTGGCTGCGCTGGTAGGCAGAGATTGGCAGCACTGGTGACCACAGATTGGTAGCACTGGTGAGACTGCACTGATAGTCAGAACACTGATAATCAGTGCCTTGATTATCAGTGTAGATGTCCCTTTTAGAGAAGCTGGTTATCGGCTCTCTTCTCCTCTCCTCGTGTTGTCGGCATGAGGAAAGGAGTGCCGATAACAGGCATCTAGTTTATCTCCGTGACCAACTATGATTGCACACAGCTGATCACATGGCAAAAAGTCGCTGATTGCCTCTTTAACTCTGATCTGTGATCAGCAGTGTCCAGAGATTATTTTAATCATAATGGTTCAATAAAAGCATTAAAAATTATGACACCATGTAAAGAAAATTTCCTTCCAAAGACAATCAGAATTTACAAATCAAATCTAAAATAAAAATCAATGCAGTACTGGCATGTGATCAGAGGTTCAGTGTATATTTTGTAAGCTTATATAGTGATATTACCTACTACACTAGATAGATACCTGTGTGTTTAGCCGATAAGACATCAGCTCAAAGTCTCCGTCTGGTGGAATAAATGAGATTGTACGATCGTTCTCAAAGCGTGACAGACGAACACACTGATGGAACTTCACATCTTCTAGTTCAACAGTTTTGTTCTTATTCCCTATGATGGGAAGCAGACAAGAACAATCAGACCTCTGTATGCTTCAAGAACCTGAGAAAGATTAAAACTTGTCTGGTTTTCACTGCTGTCTGGGTCACCATTGGGTGAGGGGGGGTATTTTCCCCAGGGGTGCTCTAAGTATCACTACGGGTTTGGGACCCCACTGTGGAAACTTGACCACAACACCTTTTGAATATTTTTCTGCACATTGCCTCGTGCCTTTTGGCTGAAACTGGGGAAATTTTTGTTACCAGGCCACAAGGCCAACCCATTGTGAACAACACTGGCACTTTTTATTTTTTCCACTGTCACTGCACTTTATATATCTGTCATTTTCCTTTACTCATGGATTGTAAGGTGTGAGTCTTTGGGTCTACCCTGAAGTGTAGGGGGAGGATGTGTAGCCAACAGGTTCCTTCCTCCCCTCTTCAGGAGAGCCCCCCAACCTAATACTCGTTGGTTGGCTTCGGCTGACCACAAGGAGCTGTATCCACCAGGCCATTTGGCTAGGTAGACCTGAGTATGCCTTTTCCAGGTCAGAAGTCTTGTACCCTGGGGGGGGTGGGGGGGGCAGAGAGGGGTCCTTCCTCTTTATGAGGGACCAAAGACACACCCTAGTGCACTGTGCGCGTGTTCACATGCACTTTTTTTGGTTCAGTTTGGTGTGGGTTTTTATTCACTCCACCCTGCAGGCTCAGGGGGGAAAAAAAGAAACAAAAACGATTGCAGGATTTACCCTGACTTCCTGTCCTACTGATGAATAAGTAAGAAAAATTTCACCAGCATCAGCCTGCCTCAGCATCTTCCTCAACTTACACAATTTAAACAACTCTGCGATGATTGGACATCCCTTTTTTCTGTTACACCATCACGAGGTCCTGAGTAAAACCTACAGTGGATATAAAAAGTCTACATACCCCTGTTAAAATGCCAGGTTTCTGTGGTGTAAAAAAAATGAGACAAAGATAAATAATTTCAGAACTTTTTCCACCTTTAATGTTACCTGTAAACTGTACAACTCAGTTGGAAAACGAACTAAAATCATTAGGGGGGGGGATTTAAAAAAATAAAACAATGTGGTTGCATAAGTGTTCACACCCTCTTATAACTGGGGATGTAGCTGTATTCAGAATTTAGCAATCACATTCACACTCATGTTAAATAGTAGTCAGTACACACTTGCCATCATTTAACCACTTCAGTAACAGGCACTTACCCCCCCTTCCCGCCCAGACCAATTTTCAGCTTTCATCGCTGTTGCATGTTGAATGACAATTGCGCGGTTGTGCGATGCTGTACCCAAACTTTTTTTTTATTTTTTTCCCCACAAATAGAGCTTTCTTTTGGTGGCATTTGATCACCACTGGGGTTTTTATTTTTTGTGCTACAAATAAAAAAAGACCGAAAATTTTGAAAAAAAAAAAGTTTCTTTGTTTCTGTCACAAAACTTTGTAAATAAGTATGTTTTCTCATTCATCTCTCATCCCGATGGGCACTGATTGGCACTGATGAGGTGGCACTGATGGACACTGATGATGAGGCACTTATATGCAGCACTGATGGGTGGCACTGATGGGCACTGATAGGGGACACTGGTGGGCGGCACTGGCAGGCATCACAGATGAGCACAGTGCCATCCCTATAGTACACTGTAAGCCCCTTACCTGGTGGTCTTGAGTGGGCTCTTTGGTGGTCTCTGGATGGGCTCCCTGGTGGTCTCTGGGCGGGCTCCCTGGTGGTCCCTGGGTGCCAATCCTAGGGGGGGAGGGCTGCACTGATAATCAGCGCAGACCCCAAGCCCCCCCCCCCCCCGTCAGGAGAGCCGCCGATCGGCTCTCCTCTACTCGTGTCTGCAGATGCAAGCAGAGGAAAAGCCGATACACAGCTCTTCCGGTTTACACTAATTGAAAGAAAAAAAAAGTTTCTTTGTTTCTGTCACAAAACTTTGTAAATGAGTATGTTTTCTCGTTCACTGATGGGCACTGATTGGCACTGATGGACACTGATGATGAGGCACTTCTATGCAGCACTGATGGCCGGCACTGATAAGCAGCACTGATGGGTGGCACTGCTATGCAGCACTGATGGTCACTGATAGGTGGCACTTATGGGCACTGATAGGTGGCACTGGTGGGCGGCACTGATAGGGAGGCACTGGCAGGCATCACAGATGAGCACAGTGATATCCCTATAGTGCACTGTATGCCCCTTACCTGGTGGTCTCTGGATGGGCTCCCTGGTGGTCCCTGGGCGGACTCCCTGGTGGTCCTGGGTGGCGATCCTAGGGAAGGGGGGGCTGCACTGATAAACAATCAGCGCAGACCCCCCCCTCTTATCAGGAGAGCCGGCGATCGGCTCTCCTTTACTCGCGTTTGCAGACGCAAGTAGAGAAAAAGCAGATACACAGCTCTTCCTGTTTACACTGATTGGTCACGGCTGTTCACGTGGTAAAGTGCTTCCGACAGAGGCTCTTTACTGAGATCGGTAATGCGGTGTGTCAGACTAACACAACACACCACCGATCGCCGCGATGCACGCCCCCACAGGTTATCCGGCCGGAAGTCATATGATGTCCAGTCAGGATAATGAAACCCCCACCTGGCCGTCATTTGTCTATAGGCCGGATGGGAAGTGGTTAAAGTGCCTCTGATTAGCCCCAAATAAAGTTCAGCTGTTCTAATAGGTCTTTCCTGACATTTTCTTAGACGCATCCTACAGCAAAAGCCATGGTCCGCAGAGAGCTTCCAAAGCATCAGTGGGATCTCATTGTTATAAGGTATCAGTCAGGAGAAGGGTACAAAAGAATTTCCAAGGCATTAGATATACCATGGAACACAGTCATCGTCAAGTGGAGAAAATATGGCACGACAGTGACATCACCAAGAACTAAATGTTCCTCCAAAATTGATGAAAAGACGAGAAGAAAACAGGTCAGGGAGGCTGCCAAGAGGCCTACAGCAACATTAAAGGAGCTGCAGGAATATCTGGCAAGCACTGGCTGTGCAGTACATGTGACAACAATCTCCCGTATTCTTCATATGTCTGGACTATGGGGTAGAGTGGCAAGGCAGAAGCCTTTTCTTACGAATAAAAACATCCAAGCCCGGCTAAATTTTGCAAAAAACACATATGAAGTCTCCCTAATGCATGTGAGAAAATGTGTTATGGTCTGATGGAACCAAGGTTGAACTTTTTGGCCGTAATTCCAAAAGATATGTTTGGCATAAAAACAACTGTACATCACTAAAAGAACACCATACCCACAGTGAAGCATGGTGGTGGCAGCATCATGCTTTGGGGCTGTTTTCCCTTCAGCTGGAACGGGGACTTAGTCAAGGTACAGGGAATTATGAAGAATTCCAAATACCAGTCAACATTGGCACAAAACCTTCAGGCTTCTGCTAGAAAGCTGAACATGAAGAGGAACTTCATCTTTCAGCATGACAATGACCCAAAGCATACATCCAAATCAACAAAGGAATGGTTTTACCAGAAGAAGGTTAAAGTTTTGGAATGGCCCAGCCAGAGCCCAGACCTGAATCCGATTGAAAATCTGTGGGGTGATCTGAAGAGGGCTGTGCACAGGAGATGCCCTTACAATATGACAATATGCCCTTACAATATGACAGATTTTGGAATGTTTTTGCAAAGAAGAGTGGGAAAATATTGCCAAGTCAAGATGTGCCATGCTGATAGACTCATACCCAAAAAAACTGAGTGCTGTAATAAGAACAAAAGGTGTTTCAACAAAGTATTATGTGCACACTTATGCAACCATATTATTTTAGTTTTTTTATTTTTACTTCCCTCCACCTAAAAGATTTCAGTTTGTTGTTCAACCCAGTTGTACAATTTATAGGTCACATTAAAAATGGATAAAGTTCTGAAATGATTTATCTTTGACTATTTTTTTTTTACATCACAGAAACCTGACATTTTAACAGGGGTGTGTAGACTTTTCATATCCACTGTATAGATGTTCCACTGTCCCAATCCAAGTGAGTGCAGCAAGAAGATCCATTCCTATATTCTGGAAATAGCGCCAAGCTCTTTCAATCAGTCTGGCTAGCGAAAATTGAGCAAATTAATGAAAGGAAGGAGCTGATTGAAACAGAGAAGGGCAAAAGGCAGACATTCCTTAGCAAATTGTTTTATTGGAATGACTGTGTATTCCCCTGCTTATAAAGCTCTTTTGTACGCGACCTGATCTCGGCAGTCCAGTCTGGTGTCGTTGTGGCGATGGGAGACCTGGGCTAGGACAGTTTTTCCCCTTCATTGTTGTACCCTTTTGAGCTTCCCACTTTCCCCTTCATTTTTTTTCCGTCTTCGTTATTTTAGAGTTCATTTTTTTAACAATGCCTGTTTTGCTCGTAATGCGCCCTATGTAAAATGGCACATCTGTACTGAAGTCTGTAAGGCCATGATGGGCCAGGAGATTGGATATGTATGTAACGTTTTTAGGAACTGATAACTTATTGGTCACCAATAACTGGTCCAGATATTCTGACATATCAGTGGTGTATAGGTTAGATTTTGTCGTGTGCGCCTTTTGTACTCTGCTTTTTAAATAAATAAAGAATTGATATAAAACAACGAAAAAAGAAATCTAATCTGTACCCACTCCACTAATACAATTGTTTTTTTCCATACATATCGATGTTGGAAAGATTCTCTTTATTTTCTTTCCTAGGGTCATATTAGGTGAAGGGAAATTCCCTCAGTGGAATGTTCTCTCCAGGTTGAGTTCTGCTTTAAAGCAAGCCTGTGCTTTGCCTTGTCCTTGAGAGAGCGATACCATAGAAAGAGGTGAGCAGTTTCTCTGATCTCTCTAGCAATCCTGTCAGTGTCAGGTTGTTGCCAGCAACAGAATCTCTAGTATGTTATGGACCTAATGCAGGAATCCTGCCATTGGTTTATGGAAGAAAAAAAAAACAAAAAAAACGCATGATTAAAAAAACCCACATGTCCACTCCATGCAGACAGTGCCCCTGGCTGCAACGCAGGACCCAAGGCTGCAAGGTCACTTAGCAATGGTCAAAGCAATCACCTTGCACATCTGTGTCAGACGTGGAAAACGGTCTACAGTTCCTCCCCACTAACAAGAAAAATTTGTATTAAGCATTATACTATTCAGACTGATGGAAAGATGTTAAAAAAAAAAATCTCTCCCAACTCCAGTGACTGGTACTTACGTCCTGATAATTCAAATAGGACCCGATCATTCAGCCCAAGCCTTAACTCTGGCATTCCAGAAAGGAAAACTTTCAGCTTGACACTGCCTACTATCTCGCTCAGAAGTACGCTGCCATTGCTGTTCACCTGAAATACACAATACATGACACAGAAAATAAACAATATATCTTTGTAATTATCTGTTGGTTTAAGTAGAAGAGGTTCATGTCCAATGGCTTTGGTGGGAGTGTTGGGAGGGGTTGCGGGGGGGTGCACTATGTACCACCACTTAGAGGGCTCTGACCTTGCAGAGTAGTAGCAGAGTGCCAGGTGATGAAACACTGTTGGGGAAGTTGCATCTTTATTTAAGGTTGGCCTCACAAATATCTATTATAGCCTCTAATATCCTGGTTACCTTGCAACTTATTGCCATTTGAACTGCCTTATATGGACAAGCTAGCCCTCTCCTCAGGAATGTGAAGGTCATATCGTTGTTTACCAGGGTGTTGGCTAGGGGTGGTCTTTTGCCTTACACACAAGCTTAATACCACAGCCCAAACTGGTATAAGTTAGTCTCACCCAGAACAGCCATGAGGCATATGTCTGGTCCTGATCCCATGTGCCATAAGAGACTCCATGGTGAGGGAGCAACTTTAGTTAGGTATTCTTGATATTTTCTTTATCTGTCATTACTTGTAATAAATGTTATATTTTTAAGTATTTGTGTGATCTCTCTTTGCACATATCAAACACCCCAAAAACATGACGATAGAAACACTCAACCTGCGTTCCAGCACCCAACACTGAAAAGGGCCTGAAATGCCAGGTGGAGTGATCTCCGTCTAACAGTGGAAGCATAGTTTCCGCCCAACTAGGAGGAAGAGCACAGCGCAGGAATCACCAATGCTTTGTGAGTTGTTATTAAAGCCTGCCAATGACCATTGCCTGCTACTGATCATCAATGCTTGGGTGGGGAAGGGTTACCATTACTGACTGCCACTGACCACCAATTCTAGGGTGTTTACTATTAAGGACTGCCACTCATCACAGATTTGGGAGGGGTGGTTACCATTACTGCCAGCCAATAAAACTTCTCTATAGTAGTGAGTGAGACTATGGGGAAGATTTACTAAAACTGGAGCACTCAGAATCTACTGCAGCTGTGCATGGTAGCCAATCAGCTCCTAACTTCAGTTTGTTCAATTAAGCTTTGACAATAAAACATGGAAGCTGATTGTTTTCTATGCAGAGCTGCACCAGATTTTGCACACTCTAGTGTTAGTAAATCAACCCCTATATTTGCAAGCTCAAGTAAGGGAGTCCCGTTATCCAAACAGGTAATTAAAGACCTGCTGCATCCAAAAAATATAATGCAAACCAAAGCAGATCAAATGCATCCTCAGAACACTCTACACCAGGGTTTCTCAACCAGGGTTCCTTCAGAGGTTGCTAGGGGTTCCTTGAGCAATGGTCAATTTCTACCTCTCAATTAAATTCCCAATTACACCACTTTTTAGCTATCTGTAAGGGGGTAATTCTTCCCAATGACCACAAGTGTAGGGAGCATTCTTCCCATTGACCATCACACTAATGTATCATGAGTTGTAGATTTTTAATTTTAGGCAGGGGTTCTCCGAGACCGGAGAATTATTTCAAGGGTTCCTCGGTGTTGAAAAGGTTGAGAAAGGCTGCTCTACACAGTTATCGTAAATAGAAATGTGTTAAACTTCAGTTCAAATTGATATGCAGTAAATCAGCACGGAAAAGAGTGTGTTTATCTCACAGGCACTTACAAGCAGGTTAACAGACTCTATGACATCTATGAAGACCTCATTCTTCTTGTACTTGAGACCCTCAGACCTCCAAGATACGGCATTTGTGACGGTGGTGGGCACACGAGACTTGGCTGTCTCCAGCTTGTTCCCTTGTTGTGTGATGTACCTGTATCAGGCAGAAAGGAGATAATGAACTGTTGCAATCAAACACATGTGGGCTTTTTACAGATCTCTGGGACCCCAGTAGAGATAATGCTACACTAAGACTCCCAAATCTGTCTAACGGTCAGAGCCATTATAAAGCCAAAAATGATAGCGTCACAGTGGGTGGATGTGTTCTCTAGAATATATGTTGCATTGGCCCCCTCAGGAGCTGCCATTTTTATATCATCCTAGCCTTTCTACTGGTGATATGTTTTTTAGCTGTACAGTCACTGGCCCACCGATGGTGACAGACAAAGACTTTTACTTTGTCAATTTTCTTTTAGAAAATGTATCGGCTCAGTTATCCTTGGGAGAGAAGGTTGGGGGGTCTATGATACCCAAAAACAGCAGAAAAAAATGCTAGTAGGTTAATTGGCTCCTGTCTAAATTGGCCCTAGTATAAGAGACCTTAGATTGTAAACCCTTTGTGGGCAGGAACTGATGTAAATGTACAATACATATGCATAAATTGACGGTGCTATACAAGTGCCTGAAATAAATAAAAAAAATTCCTTCCACTCAGTAGTACCTTGAAGTATCTAACGTTGATTTGGTAGGCCAGACAGCCAGCTAACTGTAAATTTGTTTGCCACCTCTCACAAGCCAGTAGTGTACATTTAAACCAAAGCTACCAATTTGTAATTGTGTACCTTTAAATGGACAGTGGCAATTGACTAAGCAGAACTCTTCTTCAGCGTTACTCGCTTTCTTAGGCAATAAGCCCAAGAAGCATGAACTAGAACTCTCAGCACCCATATTCTCCCCAGGCAGGAAGCTTGGGGGGCCAAGGCCTCTGGACTCGCATCCTCCCAAAGCACCAGCCCTGGAAGGCAAGGGACCCTACACACACACACACACACACACACACACACACTTCTAGAATCGCTCCCCAATATACCCTTCTGTGTTTGGCCATATTAAAGTAAATATTCATAACCCACAACATTGTATGATCTCACTATCTACTGGGCAACACTACCCAGAGACAGGTAGAAGCAATGGCCTTGGGCCTAGGAGAAACCTTACAAACCTAGATAACTTAAAAAAGCAGAGCTCAGGCTGGCTACAACTTAGCTGTCCAATGCTACATTTGGGTTAAGGTTAAGGACAATCCAGCTTATGGCATGGACCCTGCAAATATATGATAAAGCTCCGGGAATGTGTCCTCCATTGGAACGTGCAGGTTTAGGAAAACTCACCTGTTATTCAGAGATGTTGACCTTCCAGGAATAAACCCACATTGATCGAGGTGAATCAACGTGTCTATTATCCTACTCAGTCTAGAAGCCAGAACCCTCATCAGCAACTTAACATCTGCACAGAGCAAAGAGATTGGTCTGTTCGATGAGGGCTGGACAGGATTCTCTCTCTATGTAGCATGATAATCATGGATTCTGTCAATGAAGGCTATAGTTCTCCTTTATCGAGAGCCCAATTTAACACTCGCAAAAATTCTGTTAGCAATATTTCCCCATAATGTTTATAAATTTCCATGGTGGCCCTTCCAGTTCCAGATTCATTAGATGATATGGTAGATAACACTGCATTTTGAGTTATAGCCAAGCGGGCCAGCATGTGTCCTGTTCACTCAATCTCTGGGAGTTTCAGCTACAATAGTCGCACCTTAGTTGTGGCCTTTGTGAGAGGTCTCCAGAAGCCACAACAAGCTAGAAGGTGTTTGGACCAGTTTGTTCCCAACCAAAATTGTAATACTATGTGACTTACTCCTGCAGAATCTTGCTGTCAGTGGTCTGTGGGAAGCCAAAGTCCATAAGCTCATCTAGCAGTTCATACACAATGACAAAGTTGTCCCGGATACTCTCCTCTTCCAGCTCCTTGAAGTACTCGGTAAACACCTGAATGTTGCATCAAGTTATAGGCATGAGAAGAGGTACACAAAATACAAGCCCTAGTTCCTTAGGATTATAGTGGGTCTGTCCCAGTCACCCATACAGGGCTGCTGTTAGAAAACCCCATACAGCTTTCTTGTGAGAAAAAATACAGCCTACTTGACAGGTACCCCCCCCCCCCCACCAAAAAAAATATCAATGCTTTATTTCCACAAAAAATACATAAAAATCCTTATTAGTGGACACAAACATAACATAAAAGCCCTGCTACATCTAAAACATAAAAAACTGTATTGAGTTACAGGTACGATGCCCTGTGTGCCTTTCCCTGCAGCAGCCGGAAGCCAGAGGGAGGGAGAAGCAGAGAAACTTCCTTCAAAGTATTTTGAAGGAAAGACCCACTATGCTGCACTTACTAAACAGTTTCTCTTATTACCAGTCTACAGTAGACATTCTGGGCAACCTGCACAGTTCAATTTTCAGATACTTTAATAAATCAGGTCCATGAATTTTATGTACCACTGTAGGAAATGTCCTATACTTCTAGCCCAAAATATTTTCTATAGAGTAGAGAGGCTTTTAAACCTCTACCATGTTTTTTTGCAGGTGCATGCAGTTTTGCCCGCTGAAATACTTGATATTTATTTTCTTGATTATATTGTTATATTTTACAATTTTGGGGTTCAATCTTACAAAATGTTCCCTATAAGATCCCACCTAAAAGTTGGTGTAAAATGTAGCCATGCAGTGGGCCCTGCCCCCATTACTGCATGAGTTAATTGCTTCGTTTCTAGGGGGTGATGAACAAGCAATACTACTTAACTTATTCCCAGAGCTCCAGCAGGCTTCCTCCCAGGTGCAAGACCAGCCTGTCCGAGGCCATCTTCGTTGGTCACAAGTTTGTCTTGGGTACAATGTAGTACCCACCATATCCTGGGAGCGTTGTATAGCAGAGAGAGCACTGGCTGCTGGGAGCCAGGAATAAGGTAAGAATTTTTACTAATCCATGACACGCCTAGACAGGAAGGGAGGAATAACTACATGGTTACATTTTACACCACACCATACCATACCGAAGTCCCTTTACCTCGTTACAGCCAATATTCAAATGTACAGGTGTCATATTTAAATATCCGACCTTATCATAAAGTGAGATAACTTACCTCTACCACTTTATAAAGGAAGGAGTACACAAGGGAGGCATTTGCATTCTTATTTGTTAAAGCAACCACTGAAAAAGTAAAGAGTTAAGGGGCAAAAGTATATACATTGGACCATTCTAAATATTTCTGTAACATTAAGATTTATTATACATCACAACTATCCCCTGATGAAGATTTTTCAATAATCGAAATACGTTGGTAGTTCTGGCTCATCAGTATTCTGCTAACAATATATTGATGCCTTATATGCCCAATTTGTGGGGGTATTACTTATGTATGTACAGAGACTAGAATTTTTTTTAATACTTGTTTGTACAATAAAAATGTGTCTTTTATATTCATTGTTATATTCTTTTTTGTCTGCAACAAAGTCCCAAGGGAGATGGTTTCTTCTTTTGCTATATTAAGATTAATTATACACATAGGAGAAACCTTCTTTTCTTTATGGGGTTCAAATAAAATTATCCCATTTCTTTCATTTATGTTCAACAGAACAGTACGAGTCAGCAACAAAAAAAGTCCCCAGATGGTGGAACACGCCCAGCACTGATATATTCTACATGGAGTTTGTGACAAAGGGTATATATGTGACAAAGGGCATATATGTGACAAGGGGTATATATGGGATATTTAAAGTTGCCTGGCTGTCTTTTTCAGTACTATCACACACCAGTGGCAGCTGGTGAAATTTTAGAATGGGGGCGCCAGACCCCGTCCTTCCTTTTTGACCCCCCCACTTCTTATAAGCCACACCCCTTATAGATTCCACCCATTATGTCAGGAGTATACAGCCCAGCATCACTAGATAGGGGTATACAGCATCAATAGACAGGAGTATACAGCATCACCAGATCGGGGTATACAGAATTAGCAGATAGGAGTATACAGCATCACCAGGTAGGTCTATACAGCATCTGCAGATAGAGTACACAGCACCCACGACCCCTGGCTGCGGGGCTCGCGGCACTGACAGAAGATCCCCCCAGGGTAGTCGGGACATCAAAGTCTCGCACTTACCCCATCTAGCAAGCGGGCCGGGCGGGCAGCGAGCGGTGTCTGGCGAGCAGGAGCTAAACCCCCTCCTCCTCCTCTGAGAAAGGCATCCAATAGAATCGCCAGACCATGCAGCCAATCAAGAAACCGGTAACACACCGGCGCTTCCCGATTGGCTGAGAGGTCATTCAGTGTTAAAAAAGCAAATATGCATTTGCTTTTGTAACACACAAGTGGGCTTGCGGTGCCATGCTCTGCACCACGAGCCACTCTATTTTGAAGACTATGGCTCTAATCAGGTGCTTAAAAAAAACACTGACGTTTCTGTAATTCATGCGGCCGGCGTCCTGAAGAGGCAGACCGCATAAATAGGGGGTGGCGGCGACGGGCATGGATAGATTAAAAAAAAACGCTCCTAGACGCGAACGCGGCAAAACGGCCATTTTAGACGCCGGCGTCTAGCTGTCAAAAAAAATCGTTCAAGGGAGGTTGAAACAGCGTCCTGTGTAAATGGAACCTTAGTGCTCTGGACTGAGACAAGTACACACTATAGAGGGACATGCTTTGATAATATTTCATGCCTGAGGTTTACAGCCACTTTAAAAGGTCAGAATAGCAATAAATTAGCTACCACAGACTGTACAAGTCTACTTTAAATTGCCACTAACCTAAAAACAAGTATGAGGATCAGTACCAGCTTCCTTGGCTACGCACCTTTTCCAGGTCAGTGGAAAAGAGGATATATCCGTCCTAAGACGATTATCCTAGATATTACAGAGAAGATAATAAGACCATGAACCAAGAGCAGGAGTAAGGCTGGGTTCATGCTGATGCGGCCGCGAGTCACAGTAGGGGGTCCAGTGCATCCCTGCTCATCGATTCAGGTCCAAATTTTTGCATGAATTTGCACCTCAAACGGAGTCAAAGATGCACATGACCCTTTTCCAATGCGGCTGCCCCGGAGATGTGGGAACCGGCTCCATTGAGCTGCTTCTCTAGCTAATCATTGGGCTGTAATGGATTCAGAGTTACTGGCAAGGATAAGTCTGTAAATCGGGAGTTTTGATCGCACTCTGAATTTTGAATCCACATGCTTGTTCCAGGTCAGTAACTCAAAGTTGTGGAAGCCAGAGACAGCCAGGAGCCAGAGTTTCTTTAACTATAGATGGTCCTTTGGAAAACACTATACGATTATAAATAACATTCTCTCAATTGTTGTATATTTCAAATATAAAATAGTAACAGCAAATGAATCCAAGAGACTCTTTCCAACCAACACGATGTCTGGCTACCAGACATGGCAATGTCACGTAACTCAGCTTCTCCCAACGTGTTTCGTCATTGTAGACGTCTACGCTGACTAAAAGCATCGGAAGGAGCTGAGTTACGTGACGTCGCCACGCCTGGTAGCCGGATATTGTGTTGGTTGGAAACAGTCTCTTGGATTCATTTGCTGTTACTTGGATACACATGCAATTTTATCTATGTTGCTTGTGAGTACACTGGCATCTTTTATTAAACATTCATGTCAGTAATACTGCGCAATGAAGTGTTTTTTGCTTGTGCCTATATCCTGTGATATCTGAAATTACTATCCTGGAAGGAGTGTGTTATATCCTGACGATTACTACTACTAGGAGACCCCAGGAGTTTGACGGCATGAAGCTTATTATTGTAATAAACACTTTTTAGAGTAGTCCAAAGCTTGGGGTAAGGGTCAGTCTGTGTCCCTCCTATAGGTGGTGGTCCTTCATTGGCACTTGTCATTTGGAATTATAAGCACTGGGTCTTTTAATGAACTTTTACTTTTCATGATGCTATGGACTTTATTTAGATTTGAAACGTTGTATTTATCCAAAATTCTAGACGGTGGACATTGTTCCTACCAGATTAGAGCGCTGCATTTTTATTTTTTTAATCAGTTATTGTTTTTCCCCAGAAACTGTGCTAGCTGCTTTTATTAGGATTATTTATTTAGTAGTCTGTATTGCACCCTATAACGAGCACAGGTATTTTGTATGTTTTATTATATGTACCTATACACATACAGCCCTGTACATGGAGCATAAAGTTGGCTACAGTTAAAAGGCATGTCATGTAGGCTGCACACCAACATGCCTGATAGTCGCTTGAGTAAAAGAAGCTTTAGCTCAGCTACGTCCAGGCCGGGCCGTGCCCCGATGTGGTTCACCTCACCCATGTAGATAGACGAAACGCGTTTGGGAAGTGGTCTAGACAGAGCTGGGCTGAGGCTGCTTTTACTGAAGCCATTGTCAAGCATGTTGGTTTGCAGGGTTCGGGATATTTCTTTTGCTGGCCTTACCGCACTGAGCCGGGACAAGTTCTCCCCAGCCAGCACAAACACATTGTAAGCCACAGGATTGGGAAGAGCCTGGAACAGCACCTCTTGTTTTCTGAAGCCAGTTAACAATCGAGTACAGTTACTGCATATTTTAGCCTGTCATTGATTTTGACAGGCTGCACACACCACCTGTGACTTCTGGACATTGAAATACCTCTGGTTATTATGTTGTATGGGCAAATGCATCTGCGAGCACGAACCCATACAGCTCTAATCACACACACCAACACAAAAAAAAAGAAAAAAGTAATCTTTAGTAGCCCCACTACATCAACCCCCCCCCCCAAAAAAAAAAATAAAATAAACGCATCACATTCCCAGTGAAAAAAAAATTATTCTTTACCCTTGTCTTCCTTGCATGGGCAAGGGTGATGTAGCTGGATCCTGGAAAAGCGGATGATCCAACGTGAAAATTCTGGGGTGTAAGGAAGGTGTCCTTATTTTTTACCGGTAATGTGTGTGCATTTTTTTTTTTACATGGGAAGGGAGACAGGCGCTACTAAATGGTGGGACCTTGAATTTTATTGCAAGGTCTGCTTTTAAGAAGCTGAGGGACACAAAGTAGGAATGAGAAGGCAGCATGCGGGCCAGATTCCTAAGTTTGATGCATCTGATATTGACTAACCAGACTCCATTCGGGGAAGCCGGGTATTACTGTTATATGTTGAGGATACAATAAAGGTTGCTGTGTTTGATCCATAAAAAGTGGATTTTGCCGTGAACGAGAAGCGGTGTCAAGTTCCCTTCTTCCTCCCTCTGGACCACCAACGGCATGAAGTGATCGATCTCCGTCATATTGATGTCGCCTTTATAATTCCGGCATATAAGGGGCTGCAGAAAAGACAAGACCATGTCAGTGTGACCAGAGGAATTCAGGACAAACATCTAAAACACATCTCTGGGTCAAAATGGAGTTCTAGTCTATGCTGCCATAACAGAATGGAGGGCTCATGCACGAGGCTGGTTACAGCAGTACACCACCTAGATCGGGGTAGTTTGGGTACAGCCAGGTGTTACTGATCAGCCATGGAGAGGAGGCCAGTGCAAATCAATGATGGGCTGATACTGCTGTGGCTGTTCACATGTAATTATTATTATTATTATTATTATTATACAGGATTTATATAGCGCCAACAGTTAACGCGGCGCTTTACAACTTGTGGGTAGACAGTACAAATACAATACTCTTAAATACAGTAGGAATCAGAGGGCCCTGCTCGCTAGAGCTTACAATCTAAGAGGGCAGGTCAAGAGATACAAGAGCTAATAACTGTGGGGGATGTGCTAATAGAGAAGATAAATGTACAGTAGTTAGGTGGGAGACAGGCTTCTCTGAAGAGATAGGTTTTCAGGGATCGTCTGAAGGTGGACAAACTAGGAGAAAGTCGGACAGATTGCGGTAGAGCATTCCAGAGGAAAGGAGAGGCTCTGGAGAAGTTCTGGAGTTGAGCGTGGGATGAGGTGACAAGGGAGCTAGAGAGCAGGAGATCTTAGGAGGAGCGAAGAGATCGATTTGGTTGGTATTTTGAAACCAGGTTAGTGATGTAGCTGGGGGCCAGGTTGTGAATTGCTTTATAAGTTATTGTTAGTATCTTGAATTTAATACGTTGGTTGAGTGGCAGCCAATGTAGAGATTGACATCGAGGTGTACCAGATGCCGAGCAGTTTTTAAGGAGGATGAGCCTAGCGGCAGCTTTCATGATGGACTGAAGTGGGGATAGACTATTTAGAGGGAAGCCAGTGAGGAGGGAGTTGCAGTAGTTGCGACAAGAAATGACCAGGGAGTGGATTAGTAGCTCTGTGGTGTCATCGGTTAGGAATTACACATGAAGTGATTACCAGCGGATGTGCACACCTGGGGCCAACAGTGTGCGTCCAGGGGTGCACAGCCTTCCAGTGGTGTATTTTGGTTTTGTGCTTCCCTAGGCAAGACTAAAAACAGGTGCCCCCCCATCTAAATTTGTCCCACCCCAGCCACTTTAAAATTTCGCACGCCCGTGCAACAGTGACAAACAACGTACATTTTAATATCCATTGGCGGCGCTTTAAAAGCCTTTACAGGTTACCACTTTTAGATTTACAGAGGAGGCCTAGTGCTAGAATTACTGCCCATGATCTGAAGTTCATGGCTATCCCTCACGTGTGTGGGATAGGGTTGCCACATATGAATAACAAAGGTTCTGAGGCAAATTTAATGCAGATAAGGCACCGAGTTTAATTACCACTTTAATTAGCCACAGAACCTGTGTAATTAATATGTGTCCTGGATTAAAGGGATGATGTGGCAACCCTAGTGTGGGAGGACCACGGTTTACGTGAATGCGGGAATGATATGCGCGTTCGACTTTGCGTAAGAGCATGGGAGGGCAATGGCACCCCTGAAAAATGTTGCCCCAGGCAATCGCCTTGTTTGTCTTGCAATAAATACGCCCCTGCATCTGTCCCTAACTGCAGGTAGTTGCTTCATGTGTGATTCTAAGCGAACAGCCACCCAAAACCAGCTCCTAATCAGAAACCCCACCACAGAAGTATGCGGATCTGGATGGAAGGCCCTAATTAGTTATGTAAATGAACCCAAAAGGCCTTTGTTTTCCTTGCCAGTTTCAGCCCTTGCATTATGGCACATGTGCCAGTAAAAACCATATAATATTAATGCTAACTGCACGGACATTCTGGCATAAAGCGACCTTGAAAACTCTATTTAAATGTGGCAGTTCTTGCTGTTTGCCCCCATAATACTCTAAAATCCTGTAGCCAAAGAATGAGGCTTGAGCAGCGTACAGATCGTCATATCATATTCACTGCTAGCCTCAGACTACACATCCCATCATGCAATGCACCGGCATTGTTCAATTAGCAAGCATGCCTGATATTCTGTTTACAAAAAGTTATTACAAAAATTTAGTTAAGATTGTTGTATACTAGAGAATATTGCATAATAGTAAGGAATAAACAAAGCACAATTCAGGAGAAGGCCCCGTTCACACTTATGTATGTTGTAGGTCGGAACGTGCGCAAAATTGCATGCGTGCCCAAGAATGTGCTATATTCTGTCAGGTGGCATTCATTCTTAATAGCATCCCAAAAGCACCAGCCAATGCACGTCAGCAAAGTCGCATCACAACGCATGCCAATTTATAGATCATTCAAATCATACGTCCATGACAGCGAAACGGTTAAAGGGATGCTGAAAGATATCGTTGTTCTCCAAGAGTAATCCCTACAATTATACTACATCACCACTTCAGCTCTGGAAGATTTAACCCCCCCCCCTCTGACCAGGCCATTTTTTGAGATATGGCACTGCGTTACTTTAAATGACAGTTGCATGGTCGTGTGATGCTGTACCCAAATAACATTTTTGTCCTTATTTCCCGCAAATAGAGCTTTCTTTTGGTGATATTTGATCTCCTCTGTGTTTTTTTTATTTTTTGCACTATAAACAAAAAACTGATCATTTAAAAATAATATTTTTTACTTTCTGCTCTAACTAATATCCAATAAAAAAAAAAAAAAAAAAAAATTTCTTCATCAGTTTAGGCCAATATGTATTCTGCTACATATTTTTTGGTAAGAAAATAAGCGTATATTGATTGGTTTGCACAAACGTTATAGCATCCACGAACTATAGGATAGATTTATGGAATTTTCTTTTTCCTTTTTTTACTAGTAATGGCGGCGATCAGCAACTTATAGTGGGACTGCAATATTGCGATGGACAAATTGGACACTAACTGACACTTTTTGGGGACCAGTGACACAAATATGCACTGTCAATGTATTAATGACACTGGCTAGCAAGGGGTTAACATCAGGGGCGCTCAAAGGGTTAACTGTGTGCCTAGCCTGTGTTTTACTGTAGTGTGGGGGAGGTGCTTATACTAGGGAAAGGCATAAATCCGTGTCCCTGCTTTGCAGAGACACCAGATCCATGCCTTCTCTACTGACAGAATGGCGATCTGCCTTGTTTACATAGGCAGATCACTGCTCTGCCTGTGTACTGAATGATCAGCGTGTGTTGGCAGACATCAGGTCCGCGGAAACCCGCTGATCAGCCCCCGCTGTGCAGAATCACAGTGGGAGCGAGCCGCTGGTGGTGCGCACTCACGTCCGATACCCAGAAGTGCAGGATCATGTGTATATATACAGTATCTTACAAAAGTGAGTACATCCCTCACATTTTTGTATATATTTTATTGTATCTTTACATGTGACAACACTGAAGAAATGACACTTTGCTACAATGTAAAGTAGTGAGTGTACAGCTTGTATAACAGTGTAAATTTGCTGTCCCCTCAAAATAACTCAACACACAGCCATTAACGTCTAAACCGCTGGGAACAAAAGTGAGTACACCCCTAAGTGAAATGTCCAAATTGGGCCCAATTAGCCATTTTCCCACTCCAGTGTCATGTGACTCGTTAGTGCTACAAGGTCTCAGGTGTGAATGGGGAGCAGGTGTGTTAAATTTGGTGTTGTCGCTCTCACTCTCTCACACTGGTCACTGGAAGTTCAACATGGCACTTCATGGCAAATAACTCTGAGGATCTTAAAAAAAAAAAAGAATTGTTGCGCTACATAAAGATGGCCTAGGGCCTAGGCTATAAGAAGATTGCCAAGAGCCTGAAACTGAGCTGCAGACCATACAGTGGTTTAACAGGACAGGTACCACACAGAACAGGCCTCGCCATGGTCGACCAAAGAAGTTGAGTGCACGTGCTCAGTGTCATATTCAGAGGTTGTCTTTGGGAAATAGACGTATGAGTGCTGCCAGCATTGCTGCAGAGGTTAAAGGGGGTGGGGGTCAGCCTGACAGTGCTCAGACCATACACCGCACACTGCATCAAATTGGTTTGCAGGGCTGTCGTCCCAGAAGGAAGCCTCTTCTAAAGATAATGCACAAGAAAGCCTGCAAACAGTTTGCTGAAGACAAGCAGACTAAGGACATGGATCACTGGAACCATGTCCTGTGGTCTGATGAGACCAATGTAGCCATGTGCCCCTTTGGGGGTGGCTGGTAGTTGTGGTCCACCTGCCTGCTGCCCTCAATCACACGATCCTCCACACACCCGGAGTCCCTGAACAGGCCGGTACTTTGTTTTGTTGTTTTATTTAGGGGATAAACTTGGATAAGGATAGGGACGACTGTGGGATGCCCAAAGATCAAATCACGGGACCTTCTATATACACCAACCGTATATACACTCCTCCTTCCTCCAGCACATACACTTGCTGACCGTTAGTCTTTTCCTTCCTCTCTCCTGCACATACACTTGCTGTTACAGGCCTGAAAGGCAATTGATCAGACCTCCATGATGCTTCCTCTTCCACCACAGCTAGCACACGGCGAGGCCTGCTCTACAATTAGCAGGGTCTCTGGACCACCCGTTGTGGGCAAGGGCCGCGGGCTCCCAGTTGTGAAGCCATGGGCCCTCAATTGTGTAGCTAAGTAAATTAGTGCTAGCTGGGCACTGGATGAACTACTACTCCCAGCCCATCCGGCCTACTTCACTGTCCAGTGACACTCCTTCCCCTGACTGGCTCCTCCTCTGTTCACTGTCTTCTCCCAGCCTGCTCCAGCCTTCTCACCCAGCTCCCAGGGTCTGTCACTCACCGACACCAGTGGATCCTTTAAAGAGCCTTCTAATGTAGCCTTTCTACTTCTCCAGGAAATTACTCCTCTCCTGGCTGCACCCGAGCCTCCAGGCCTCAAGGTCACGCCCCCCCCCCCCAGACTGGAGGGCTCCCTCCCGGGTGAGGCCTCCACAGCACCTCTGCTACATTCTCCACTCTTTCACCCGAACTACTCCTCCCCAGCTGGGCAGATCACAGTATTTAAGGAGGCCTGCCCCCTGCCAATCCAGGATGGGAATTGGTCAGGGATCCCCAACATACCTCAGAAAGTGACACCTCCTCATCCATCCTCTTTTTTCAGAGCCATCTAGAAACAAAGGGAGGAGTATCCAAAGGGTGTTCCTTCCTGCAATCTGCAGCTCTTCCTGGGCCACTCCCCCCCCAGATCAAAACATTCAGGCCAGCAGGTCAGGTCTGACTAAATTTGGCCTCTCCTAGCAAAAAAACCTCACTACAAAAAGCGCCTATCACTATGGGGGCGCTACACCAAGATAAACTTATTTGGTTCAGATGGTGTCAAGCGTGTGTGGCGGCAACCGGGTGAGGAGTACAAAGACAAGTGTGTCTTGCCTACAGTCAAGCATGGTGGTGGGAGCGTCATGGTCTGGGGTTGCATGAGTGCTGCCGGCACTGGGGAGCTACAGCTCATTGAGGGAACCATGAATGTCAACATGTACTGTGACATACTGAAGCAGAGCATGATCCACTCCTTCGGAGACTGGGCCACAGGGCAATATTGCAATATTAATAACGACCCCAAACACACCTCCAAGACGACCACTGCCTTGCTAAAGCAGCTGAGGGTAAAGGTGATGGACTGGCCAAGCATGTCTCCAGACCTAAACCCTATTTAACCGAAGGTGAAGGAGCGCAAGGTATCTAACATCCACCAGCTCAGTGATGTCGTCATGGAGGAGTGGAAGAGGACTCCAGTGGCAACCTGTGAAGCTCTGGTGAACTCCATGCCCAAGAGGGTTAAGGCAGTGCTGGAAAATAATGGTGGCCACACAAAATATTAAACCAAACCAATGCACTCCTGCGCTCAAGGGACCAACAACCAAAGAATGTGGTACAGCAGGGGCTCCTCATTCGATGATAGCCACACTAGAGTAATGGCGGATAACACATATAGGTCTTGCTGCCCTCTTTTGGATCATGCGCATCCAGACACACTATACCAAAGAAAAGAAAAACAAGAGAGGCGCACCGACCTTGTGCCGTACCATTAAAAAAGTTTAATATAAAAATATATAAAATCAATATACTCACAAACGGATCTGAAGTAAAAACCTTTTGGAATACAACAATAGATCCAATGGGGACGATGGTGGAGCCTCAGCAGAGGGCCTAGACGTTCACCACAGGACAAGGCTGACGCGTTTCCAGGGCGAACCCTCTTCATCAGAGCCTAATTTCTCATGCCACAGGCACCTCCATATATACACACACATATCCTTCACTAAACAGTCACATGACTATGGGCAGGCCCCGCCCAATCTAGTAGGCCCGCCCCTTCCTGGGAGGGGGCACAGCACTATTGCTGACTTAACTATTTAACTCTTTCCTCGTGCAACCTGTACATATAATTAGAGAAAATATTGACACTTTGGGCCAAATCTGGACATTTTCACTTAGGGATGTACTCACTTTTGGTGCCAGCGGTTTAGACATTAACGGCTGTATGTTGAGTTATTTTGATGGGACAGCAACACTCACTACATTGTAGCAAAGTGTCATTTCTTCGGTGCTGTCACCAGTGGCGGCTTGTGGGTTTTTTGGAATTCCCCCCTGCACTGCCAGCATCACTCGCCTCTCACCCCCACCCCCCCTTCACTGACAGCAAAAACAAACCCCTCCCCCCCCGAAAGGTCTGGCACTTACCGCAGGAGGTCCGGCTGTGTGTCCTCCTCCTTGTAGGGCAGACTCACAGCAGCGGCTGCTGTGTATCCTCCACTGTGTGTCCTCCTTCGGCAGACGCAGCGGCGGATCCTTTTCTCCTTCTCCTCTGTGTGCCTCCCAGTCCTTAGCACCAGGCATCCAATAGGATCGCCTGGTGCTTTGACCAAATTGGGAAACAGGTCTCACAGACCTGGCTCCTGATTGGTGGGGAGGCACTGTAATGTGAAAATAGTGAAAATGAATTCGCTATTGCCACCCTGGGTGGGTTTGAGCCCCGATCCCATCCTATTTTTAAGTCTATTTGAGCCTCCGGCTCTACTCAGGTGCTTAAAAAAAAAAAACAAAAAAAACACCCGTCCCACCCCCGCCATAGGAATCCATGCATCCGGCGTCCTGAAAGGGGGTCAGGCGCATAGATAGGAGGGAGGCGGCAGAGAGGGGGGGGGGGGGGGGTCAGTGGTTGGCTGGTAACAACTGCCACTGCCATAGGCATTCCTTAGTCAATCTCAGGAGCATGCGAGGGTGGCTACACTCCTACATGCAGTAGGACCATGGAGAAGTAACATAGCCATCCTCTAACAGGAAGTGAGATCACAGCCGCAAAAAAAAAAAAAAAAAAGTAATCTGTAAATTGGGGCTGAGAGCAACAGAGGGGGCTTTTTTTGAGAATACATACTTAAAACAGAATATTTTTACTGTCATTTTAAGCATTGTGGATTGTTGGAAGGAAATGGACTCTACCACAGAAGACACAATCTGCTATTTACACCACAACTTAGATGTTTCCGCTCAGCCAGTAACACATCCTCAGCAAATCTTAGTATGAAGCGAGTTCAGGGTAAGATTTATATAGAAGGACTACCTTTTTTTCATCTCCTCTCCTACCCCAACCACCTAGTCTTAGGGTCAGTTCACACCACATGCGGTCCAGAGCATTTTTTCTGCATCAAAAAAAAAAAATGCATGAAAAATAGGTTATATGGTTTCCAATGGCTTAATTCACCCCAGTGCAGTCAGTTCCAGGGCTTTCCAGTTCCAGAAAAAAAAAAAAAAAAAGTAGATCATGCTGCATTTTTCCAGCACGCATCAAAGGCGCACGAAAAAAAAAAAAACAGATCTGGAGTGCGTTTTGTGGTGTGAACCAGCCCTAAAGCCCCGTACACACGATTGAAAGAGTGTAATAAAGTCATGAAAATTCTTATATGACAGCATAAAAAATGTGAAGTGATGTCATGTGTTGTAGTGTATTTGTATTGTATTTTTGGACGACAACTGTACTGATTAAACGAAAATCGTACGATTGGGCGCGAGAACATTTTTCGGGTTTGTCTGATCTAATAATATCAGAGGAACTGTCGTGAACGGCTCTCGAAAGCTCTGTACTAACGATCCGATTATTGTACCATCGATTCGAAGGCGGGATTTTTCGTCCGATTTTCGGATGTTGTGTACGGGGCATAATAGCGATCGTAAACCCTCAGATTTGAATGAACAGCTGATCAATTCTCTTAGGACTCATTCATACATGCGGCAGCAATCTGCGTTGGATCACTTTCCAAAGGCGTTTAAACAGACGGTGAACAGACGATGGGGGTCACTTCCTCTCAACCCGACTTAATGCTGAAAATGCCGACCCACCATGCCACATTGCACAAGGTCGCCAGGCAATTGCGACACATCCCTATTCACTTTATTGGAGGGCTGGTACTCCACTAAAATGTGACATACTGTTTCATAATTGTTGTAACTGCGGAGCATCGCCGCTGCAGCGAGAGTACAATTTGTACAGCTCAGGCTCGATTCACATCTATGCATGTTGCTTTTGAGGGTTTCTTCACTGCTTTCTACAGTGCTTTCTGCATTTTTTTTTAACCGCAATTTTGCAGCGTTTTGCATTTTTAAAGCTTGTTTGTTGGTGGGGCGGGGTGGTTGTTGGGCAGATTTAAAAACGCAAATCGTGGTAAAATGCACTACATGTTTTTCTGCAGCTTCTTCATTGAAATAAATTGAACCAAAAAAAAAAGTTTTGCATTTAAAAAAGTCCCTGACCCTTTCCAAAAATGCATTGATGTGAATGTGTTCCATAGGAACCCATGTTAAAAAAATGTCCTGCATTTCTGCAAAAAGCATAAAAAAAAAACGCATTGGGGTGAATGGAGTCTTAAGGCTACCAAGTACCCTTGTTCAGGTAGTCAAACCTTGGCTCAACTGCTTGATTTTACCACCCTTTGGCTGCCCATGTAAACAAGCCCTTAGGCCATGTTCACATGCATGCAGGTTGTGGTTGATGTGTTTTTATGGCGTGTTTTGTGGTGCGTTTTGCATTTTTGATGCAGGGTTTTTTTGGCTAATAGAAAAGTATGACAGCTCTGTTCATGGAATGCGACTATGATGTGACTTTACACTCTCTGGCACTCAAGTGGCATCATAGGTGTGTGTGCAGCCTATTACATACAGAGGTATGGACTCCAGAGATAGAGACATCATTTTGCCCCTGTACAAATCAATAGTAAGACCTCATCTGCAATATGCAGTTCATTTTTGGGCGCCAGTTCTCAAAAAGGATATCTGGGAACTGGAGAAAGTGCAGAGAAGGGCAACCAAACTAATAAGAGGCATGGAGGAGCTCAGCTATGAGGAAAGATTAGAGGAGCAGAATTTATTCTCTCTTAAGAAGAGAAGATTAAGGGGGGAATATGTTATTTACTTTAAGGTCATCACAGAGGACAAGGGGGCACTCTCTATGTCTGGAGGAAAAAAGATTTAATTTCCAAATAATGAAAGGTTTCTTCACAGTTAGAGCTGTGAAAATGTGGAATAGACTCCCCCAGAGGTGGTTTTGGTCAGCACGATAGATTGCTTTAAAAAAGGCCTGGATTCTAACCTTAATGTAAATTTTCTTCACTTACAGATGATCGCGGGTCGCCAGCGGACATAGAGTCCGCCCAAACCGCGGCTCCGCTCAGGAAGCATGCTGCGGGCATGAGAGCACGCCGTCGCCTAGCTGCGCGGATACGCGGATCACCGTTTATAGACGGCGATTCGCGATATCGTGCCACTCTGCAGCAGTAAATGTACGCGATCTGGTACGGAACCGGTAAACAGACTGAGTACAGAGCGCACTGTTAAAACCGTCCATACATGGATCAAAATGTTGGTATCGACAGAATGGCTGGATTTAGATCCTTGTATGGGCAGGCTGGTTGTAGAAGTTGATCTATTGTACAAACAGCCTGTTGGGTTTCTCCTAAACGATCAGAGGGTGGATGAAAATAGATGCACGTCCGTTTACATCCAAGCCCATAAAAAAAAAAAAAAAAGGATGTGTTAAACCCAGATGTATACTGAACTGAACTGCAGATGGATGTACATAGAAGACCTGAGTGGTGGGCATTTGCCCCAGAACGCACAGGATTCTAAAGGTGAGTACCAGTCGGTAGAGCGTTTAGCTTGCAACCATCACATCTACAAATTAGTAAATTGCAATATGTGTAATGGTTTTGCACAGAGCAGCCCCGATCCTTCTCTTCTCACCACCGGTGCTCCTGCCCCCCCCCCTTCTCCAAGTGTCCCCATAGCAAGCAGCTTGCTATGGGGGCACTCGTGCATTCTCGATCCCAAGCCCCATTCTGCGCCCATTGCTCCCACCCCGCTCCCTCCTCACTGGCTGTGAGCTGTGATTGATGGCAGCGGGAGCCAATGTCTCTCAGCCAATCAGGAGGCAGAGACCCAGGAGAGTACCGGCTCTCATGCACATCGCTGGATTGGGATGAAGCTCAGGTAAGTATTAGGGGGGGATCTGCATACTAAATGTTTTTTTACCTTTATGCATAAAAAAGCAAAAAAAGACCTTCAGCCTTTAGAACCACTTTAACATCCAGTATGAGCTTTAAAGTAGACATTAGGTTATATATAATGCCATAACTATTTTGGATAGAGTAAGGGATGGAAACCCAGTCAATTTTTTGGTTTAGTTTCTATTGCGGTCCCCATTGGGATGACCATACATTATACAATCTGATTGTACAATCTCAGTTAGGTCTTGTTCACATGAGTGGCCAGGGGGGTGCTAAAAACAGGCCATTGAGCTGCAGTTTTTGCTCCCCCTGCCTGAAAACAGACATGTGGCCACTTGGGGCTTTACACACGCTGGGTATCATGGCTGTGACAGACAGCATGTCTCAAGTCAGCAAGTGTTACTGCCGCTGAATGTGACCCATGCAAGTCTATGGGGCCGCACCGCAACTGCAGTGCAACCGATTGCAGGGTGGTCATGTGGCATTTACGGGGTTAAATCAGGCAGTGAGGAGGTGATTTAACGGCTCCTCACCACCTGTCAAATGCCCACTGAAAAGTGATCTGAACCACATGCTTGAACAAGATCTACCACCAACTATGTAGTACAAGAGCTCACCTTATTGGACACTAATTGAATGGACTGCTTAGGTTGCCCACATATTACATAATTTCGGTAACTCTAAGGGCCCATTCACACCTGTGCGACTTTGGACATGACAAGTCGCAGCCCACTGTTTTCAATGGCACCTGTTCAGATTGGTGCATCTTAAAGTCACAGCGATTTTGAAAAGATGCCTGCATTACTTTGGTGTGGCTTTGGTCCAGAGAATGTAGAATCAGATCAATGTCGCACCAAAGGGAACTCCAAAGGCGCATTGACATTGGAGGGGCGATAATGTGAATAGAGCGTCAAGGAGATTGTACAGCACATGGCCAGCTTTCTGATACGAATAATCGATCTATAATCTACAACCCATTTGATCAATATGCCACATGGGAAGGTGGATTTGGATCAAAAGCTAAATTGTGATGGTAAGTCATCGGTCACATCTTTATTTTCACCATGTTATCCCGTATTCATGACCAAATCATCTCAGTGCTGCCAATCGATGCAAAAGGATCAATCATTTTCCACGCTAACCAATTAACTCAGTTTGATGGAATCTGAACAAAACTGAGTCTAAGTCAATTGAAAAGGAAGCTATGGCTATTTCATTTTTTTACTTTTTTTTATCAAATTGTAGATTGATTGGATAAAAAAAAAAAAAAAAACATGGAGCATGTATAACCACCATTGATTCCCCCTCTCCATTTCTCCCGTTTACAGTTATCGGTGAAAATGAAAGAAAATCCCTAATTATGAGTGGTCACCAGAACAGAAATAGAGAGGAAATCTTCCAATGGGGACATAAGTTCTGGTGACAACCAGGAATTCCCCTCACTTAGGAGGGATTTCCACTTCCTGTTTTGGCTATGGAACAGGAAATGAGGGGAAATATTTTCCTAATAAGACACTGATGGCAAAAAACCTGATGGGGTTACAACTCACCCACTCTGCATAGCGTCAGCCGAATTCTACCCATGGGGGCCGCTCTGCATAGCACCAGCCAAATGCCACCCATGGGGGCCACTCTGCATAGCACCAGTCAAATGCCATCCATAGGAGCAGCTCTGCATAGCACCAGCCAAATGTCACCCTCGGATGACCACTCTGCATAGCACCAGCCAAATGCTACCAACCGGGCCACTCTGCATAGCGTCAGCCGAATGCCACCTATGGGGGCCGCTTTGCATAGTGCCGGCCAAATGCCATCCATGAGGGCCACTCTGCATAGCGCCAGCCAAATGCCACCCATGGGGGCTACTCTGCATAGCACCAGCCAAATGTCGCCCATGGGGGCCACTCTGCAATGCATGCCTTTGTGACGCACTAGTGCAGAATTCAAGGGTTAAAGCGAACACCTGTCTAATGTTCTCTGAAGAGCGATCTGCATTCAGAGTTCTCTTCAGAGAGCATTTGACATGTGCCTGCTTTAACCCCTTAAATCCTGCACTAGCATGCGACAACCATGTACATTGCACAAGGGTCCCCCATTGACTTAAATGCGTGACGTTGGGCTGGTGCTATGCAGAGCGGCCCATGCATTGCAGAGTGGCCCCCAAATGCTCTCTAAAGAGTGATCGGAATGTGGATCACTCTTCAGAGAGCAAAGAACATGTGAACGAGCCCTTATACACAAAATAAATAAAAGTTTCGCCTTTCTACGGCTTCTGCTTTAAAAGAAAAAAAAAGTTTTCGCAGAGTTTGAATGCTAACCGGATTTAAAGTAGAAGGGAATAACATGCATCAGCATTTGGATTGGCTTCACCAGCAAACTGTCACCGGTCATTTAAACATTGTCACCACTTCCTCTGTCACACATATAGCAAGCAGACTCAAACTCAGCTGTACTACACAGTGATACCTACAAGGGGCATATTGTGATCTCTCCCAGCATGCTCCTGGAGGGGATGATGGGAGTGGTAGTCTCAGTGAAGGGTGCCCCTCCCCCAGCCCCCAGCACTCACCTTCCCCTTGAGATCCAGGAAAAATACAGCAGAGGCAGACATGGTGATCAGACAGTGCAGGGCAGGGAGAGCTGTCAGTGCAGGGTGCTGCTGGTGACTTGTAGGGAGTGAGTTGGGGATCCTGTGCAGTCAGATCATGTATGGCTGGGATCTTCCTCTGCCTCCTCTTCCTCCTTCCTGCACCTGTGTGACGTCAGCAGCCCAGGTACAGCCAGGTAGACAGGAGAGCTCCTCCCCTTCCCTCTGCACACACAGAGCTGCCCTGCATTGTGACACCCAGGGACAGGGGGAGGGGAGGGGCTCAGGGTGACACTTCTGGTTTTTCTGCTTTTCCTGTCTATCAGGAGGCTCTGTGATCTGAGGATACCACAGACATGTACTGATTCATGACACTGCCTGTATGACATGGAGCCTAAAAGTTTGCAACATTAAACAATGTTAAAATACTAATATATGACATATTAAGGATCATTCAATCAACAATCAGTTATCAATAAACGCATTTAAGAAAAACAAAAAGTTTAATGAGTGGTAAAATATTGATAAATGTACATTAGGGCTCATTCACAACATGTTGGAAGCATTGATCATTCCGCAGTAAAACACTGACACGTGCATACTAGGGCTCATTCACACTGCATGCCAGTGATCTGCATAGATCAATGTGGGCTCATCACAAGGGCAATTGTAACAACATAAGAGCTTATTTACACCAGTGTCACCCTCTGAAGAGGAATCCATGGTGGATCGCTTTTCAGAGGGCATTTGATAGGTAGTGAGGAGGCATTATGTTGCATCCTCATTACCTGCTTTAAGCCAGAGAGTGAAACACGGCTCCAGGTGAGTCTCCACTGCACACTGATGGGTGCTGGCCCTGTACATCATAGGAATCCCAATGCCAAGAAAGTCTGGCTGGCCGCACTTCCATAAAATCCCCTTTATTGCTGCAGAAAATTCACAATGAACACAGGAGGGGTATAGCATCCAGCTATGAGCTATGATTGCGCACCAAGAATGGCGTTAAACACGTTAGCTGTATGCTATACCCCTCCTGTGTTCATTGTGAATTTTCTGCATTTATGGAAGTGCAGCCAGCCAGACTTTCTTCACACTGGGTTTCTTGTTTTAACCCCTAAAAGACCGCAATCGCATGCATTGCACAGGCATGCGGGGCGGTTGCATCGAGGCCTCATTCACTTTAATGGGTCATATTTGGAGGGTGGTACTGCCCACCGAATGCGACATGCCATTTCATTTTTGCTGCGCCTGTTATGCTTTGCTGGTTTGTGTACAGCCTTGAGTGGCTGCATGATCTTGCTCAGAGGTAGTAAGGCCTCTTTCACATGGGCAGTTGGGTGGGCAGTAAAATTTGGTGGTTAAGACATGGTTTACCCCCCCTTCTCTGGGTGCCCACCTAAAGGCTAAAAGCAATTGGAGGAGGTTATTTATATGCCGCAGCTGCAGTGCTTTTCATCGTGGTCTTGGCACTTTTAACCCAACTTGCTGAGATGACAGGCTGCACCTCCTGTCAAACTCACCCATTGAATAGGGCTGTGCCACAACTGAGAGCCAAATGCTTGCAGCACATTAGCCCCATTATAAACTGATGCTGGACAGGAAAAAAAACACAAGCATTCAGGAAGTGGCAGGATCGCGTCCTAAATGGCTGACAATGACGGCTTAAACACACTCTGAAAAGCGATCCGCCGCAAATCAATTTTCAGAGTTTTGGCTAGTGTGAACCTATTGTAAAACACTGGCTCAACCTCATAATTTTGCTGCCCTCTGGCCTCCCATGTGAACTCACTCATCCATGTCTTTATGGACCTTGCTTTGTGCACTGGTCCAAATCATTTGGTGGATGGGGGGATTATGGTGTGGGGGTGTTTATCAGGTGTTGGGCTTGGCCCCTAAGTTCCAGTGAAGGGAACACTTAAGGCGTCATCATACCAAGACATTTTGGACAATGTCATGCTCCCAACTTTGTGGGAACAGTTTGGGGATGGCCCCTTCCTGTTCCAACATGACTGCGCACCAGTGCACAAAGCAAGGTCCATAAAGACATGTATGAGAAAGTTTGGGGTGAAGGAACTTGACTGGCCTGCACAGAGTCCTGACCAGTGGCGGCCCATCCATAGAGGGTGCACGGGCGCCGCCCCCTCCCCATCCATGCATGTGGCCTCCTGTCAGTGCCGCGTCGCTGGCCCCGGTGGTTGTTTGCCGCCCCCCAAAAGAAAAACCCACCAGCCACCACTGGTCCTGACCTCAACCTGATAGAACATCTTTGGCATGAATTAGAGCGGAGACTGCAAGCCAGACCTTCTCACCAACATCAGTGCCTGACCTCACAAATACACTTCTGGAAGAATGGTCAAACATTCCCATAGACACTCCTAAACCTTGTGGACAGCCTTCCCAGAAGAGGTGAAGCTGTTATAGCTGCAAAGGGTGGGCCAACTCAATATTGAACCCTACGGACTAAGACTGGGATGCCATTAACCACTTGCTGACCGCCCACCGCAGTGTGACGGCGGCAAAGTGGTTCATTATCACAAACTGCTGTCACAGGACGGCGGCCGCAATAACTAGCATTGTGAGCGTGTGCATGCCACCGGAGGCACGCTTGCGTGCTCACTGTGTTCCGCTAGGGAGCGGGTAGGGCAGACTCGATCGCTGCCGGCTACCCGCGATGCCCCCCCCCCCCCCGCAGTGAAAGAACGGAGGTCCATGAATGTAAACACGGATCTCTGTTCTGACAGAGGGGGAAGGGCTGTGATCACAGGCTTCCTGTATATGGAAGCCGTGATCACTCCCCTCCCCCTGCCAGCCCAGCCCCCATACAGTTAGAACACTGAGGGAACACTGTTAACCCTTAGAGCACCCAGGTTAACCCCTTCACTGCCAATGGCATTTACACAGTAATCAGTGCATTTTTATAGCACTGATCGCTATATAAATGCCAATGGTCCCAATAAAGTGTCAAAATGGTCCGACATTTCCGCCGCAATGTTGCAGTACCATTAAAAATCGCAGATCACCGCCGTTACTAGTAAAAAATGAAAAAATAAATAAAAACCCCAGAAATGAATTCTCGTCATCCGTAAACGGGGCAACTTTTTTGCAAACCAATCAATAAACGCCGATTGCAATTTTTTTTACCAAAAATATGAGGAAGAATATAAATCGGCCAAAACCGATGAAAAAAAAATGTTTTTTTTTTTTTGGATTTGTATTTTAGCAAAAAGTAGGAAATTTGGGGTTTTTTTGCAAAATTGTCGCTCTTTTTTTATTTATAGCGGTGATCAAATGATGCAGAGGGGATCAAATACCACCAAAAGAAAGCTCTATTTGTGGGAAAAAAAGGACGCAAATTTTGTTTGGGTACAACGTCGCACGACCACGAAATTGTCAGTTAAAGCAACGCAGTGCCGAATCTCAAAAAGTGCTCTGGTCCTAAAGTGTGAAATCCTTCCGGGGCTGAAGTGGTTAAAGTTCATGTGCGTGTAAAAGCAGGCGTCCCAATACTTTTGGTAATATGGTGTATGAGCAGCTCAATCGTTATTGGGAGAAACAACAAGGCTACCATGGCTGGTCTCCTCTGTAAATGCTTGTTGCTTCGTTATTATCACGATGCTTTGGCTTCAGTGTTTTCTCAGTCCCTGTGCTGGAGGAAGTATAGAGATCAAAAGTTTAACTTTTCTCCAGCTGTCTTTTGCTGCAAGGGTATTACAGAGAATCAGAAATACTGGAGCTAGAGACAGCCAGGTGGTTAGTATTTCAGTAGATCAGCCACGGTACAGTCCTTGCTTCCTTCTCCATAGTTCCCATTTAAAGTGATCCTGTAATTGAAGGCCAACTTTGGGCACAGCAAAAATAGCACCTTGATCCGTCCGCTGCACTTGACCTCCAGAAGATTTACCCCCTTCATGACCAGGCCATTTTGCGATACGGCACTGTGTTACTTTAATTGACAATTGGGCAGTCGCGCAATGCTGTACCCAAAGAAAATTGATGTCCATTTTTTCCAACAAATAGAGCTTTCTTTTGGTGGTATTTGATCACCTCTGCGGTTTTTATTTTTTGTGCTATAAACAAAAAAAAGAGCGACAATTTTGAAAAAAAAAAAAACATTTTTACTTTCTGCTATAATACATATCCAATAAAAAAATGTAAAAAAATCAAATGTCTTCAATGTAGGCCAATATGTATTCTGCTACATATTTTTGGTAAAAAATCCCAATAAATGTATAAAGATTGGTTTGGGCAAAAGTTATAGCATGTACAAACTATGGGATATTTTTATGGTTATGGTGGCGATCAGCGACTTATAGCGGCAAACAAATCGGGAGACTGACACTTTTTGGGAACCAGTGACCAGTGTTAATTTCGTCGACTAAAACATTTTAGTCAACTCAACTAAATTAATACTATTTTAGTCGACTAAAATACGACTAAAACAAAAACAATTGAGATGACTAAAATACAACTAAAACTAAAATGTAATTTTAGTCAAAAGACTAATGCCTCGTACACATGGGACGACGATCGTACGTACGATCGTCTCAAATCGTATGTTGGATAATGTAACTTGCATACTGACTGCACTACGCGATCGTACTACCATGGAAAGAACGTTCAGGTGCATGTAATTAGCATCCGGCCGTTCCTGACTTCGGAGCATGCGTGTTTTGCACAACTGCTCTGTACACACGATACAACGGTCATATGAGTGCTTGTTGGTACGACCAAGTTTTCTAGTCTGCTCCCCTTGTACGACCGTCGTATGTTGGCTGTTCTAATCACGCATACGAACGATCGATTTAGCATACAACGGTCGTTCATACGACCTGTTGTATACGATCCTCGCCCCGTGTGTACGAGGCTTAAGACTAAAACTAAATTGAAATTTGACATCAAAATTAACACTGGTCTGTAGTTCATGTTCATACCTCAATACCATAAATAATAACATATTAGTATAGCCATGTGCCCCCTCAGGGGTGGTTGGTAGTTGTGGTTCACCTCCTGGCTGCCCTCAATCCCACCATATCTCACACATCTGTAGTCTATGAACAGGCCGGCTATTGTTTTTTTGTTTGTTTTATTTAGGGGATTAACTTGGATGGGGAAAAGGGCTGACTGTGGGACGCCCCAAAGAATTACTTTACAGGGCCACACTATATACATGATTGTATATACAACTTCACTTCCTCCAGCACTTCATTTACAGACTATTGCTCCTCTCACTTCTCTCCAGCACTTCACTTACAGATTATTGCTCTTCTCGCTTCTCTCCAGCACTTCACTTGCAGACTATTGCTCCTCTCACTTCTCTCCAGCATTTCACTTGCAGAACATTACTCCTGACCTGAAGGGAAATTTATCAGGCTCACATAACTCCTCTCTCTTCACCGCAGCTAGCACATGGTGAGGCCTGCAATTAGTCAGCACTGAGGACCCCCGGACCGTAAGGCTGGGTTCACACTGTAGCGAGGCGGAGCGGCGCGATGCTGCGATCCAGGCGATTCCAAAGCAGCTTGCTAGGAGACTTCTATCATAGACGTCAATGCAAGCCGCCTGAGATCGCCCTAAAAATAGTGCAGGGACCATTTTTCTAATGCGGAGCGAAGCGATTCGCTCCTATTAGAACGGTCCCATTTGCACAGCATTGAGGCGAATTGTCAGGCGACTCAAGTCGCCTGACAATTCGCCTAGATGTGAACGGGCTGTGAAGTCGCGCCGCTCCGCCTCGCTACAGTGTGAACCGGCCCTTACAGACCTGAGGCCCGGGTCCAGGACCCCTCTAGTGTAGCTTAGTACTTTGGTGCTAGCTGGGCCCTTTGATGGACTACAACTCCCAGCCCATCCCTCTTTCAGACCACACCGGTCTGCTTTCCTCTCAGCGACACTGCTTCCCCTGACTAGCTCCCGAGACCTCCACAGATCGTCTACTATTCTTCTCCCAGCCTGCTCCAGCCTTTCCTCCTGCTCCCAGGGTCTGTCACTCACCAACTCCAGTGGATACTTTAAAGTGGTTGTCAAGTCATGACAACCACTTTAAACTACAGGTAAGCCTACAATAAGGCTTACCTGTAGGTCCAGGATATATCTCCTAAACCTGTACGGTTTAGGAGATATCCCGTATCTGCATGTGCCGATGTCATGGGCACATGCACACTGAAGAATCGGCACCCGGGGTAGCCCAGGGTGCCGTTTCTTCTGTATTCGTGCTGTGACGGCTCCCGTGCGCATGCGCGGGAGTGAAGTCAGCGCGGCTCTGCCAATCACAACTCTGGAGCCCGCGCTGTGATTGGAGGGAACCGCAGACCCAGAAGGACGATGTCGCCGGTCACAGCGGTGTGTCCCGAGACCGCTGCAACAGCTTCGTTCCTAAGTAAGTGTTTCATAATGAGCTAGTATGTGCTGCATACTAGCTCATTATGCCTTTGCTTTGCAGGGGTTTTTTTGGGCGGCTTTACAACCACTCTAAAGTGTCCTCAGTAGCACCTCTGCTGTTCTTCTACTCCCTTGTGCTGCTCCAGGAATCCACTCCACTCCTGGCTGCACCCGAGCATCCAGGTCTCAAGGTCACCCCCCCAGACTGGGGGCTCCCTCCCGGATAGAGGCCTCCATAGCACCTCTGCTACATCCTTCACTTCCACCCGAAACTCTCCCCCCCCCGGCTGGGCCGATCACTGTATTTGAGGAGGCCTGCCCCCTGCCAATCCTAGTTGGGGATTGGAGTACTCCTTAACATACACAGCAAGTGACACCTCCTTATTCATCCCCCCTTCCAGCACTTTCTGTAACCAAGGGGAGGAGTATCCAAGGGGTGTCTCTCCCTGCAATCTCCAGCCTACTCTGAGCCACTCCCCTGTTCGGATCAAAACATTCAGGCCTGCCCTTTAGGTCAGGCCTGACTAAATTTTGCCTCTCCTCCTAGTAAAAAGACCTCTAAAAAAACACCTACACTTGGGGGGCGCTACACTCACCCCCCCTAAAAATCAGCTGGTCCCCAGTTGAAATTTACAAAAACATCTCCTGAGCCCAGGAGCAGGGCATCCCAAAGTCAAAAGAAGCAGGGGATAAGGGAACAAACTTGGAAAAGGGGACATACAAAACTGTGCAAATAAATTTAACCACTTGCCGACCGTGTATCGTAGATACACGTCGGCAAGTGGCACTCATTGTTGTGGGAGGGCGTTATATAACGTCCTCCCACAATCGCGCTCCCGTGCGCGCGCTGGTGCGCGCACACGGGAGCCTCTGTGCTCACCGGCTTCCCGGGACCCGGCAGTTTACCGATCAAGGTAAAGGGCCATTGGCAGCGGCCCTTTACCACGTGATCACGCCGTCCAATGACGGCGTGATCACAATGTAAACACTGCAGGACGCGCGTGGTCGCGCGCGTGCCCTCGCGCTAACACCCTCCTGCAATATATTGCGGGAGGGTGTTGTTACTCACGGTGAACGGCTGCACATAGATGCTATGTGCCAGCCGTTCACCAATTTAAATAAACGTGTCAAAACATACAGGGGAAAAGGTTCAAACAAGGGAATAGGGGACGAAGAAAACTGAAACCCTACGGGACGAGGACCCGAGTCCTCTACAAAAACATTTAAAGTTGACCCCTGGTCGACTAAAAATCCCCCCCACTCACATCGCGGGGGGTTCACATCCACAAAAAAATCTCCAGAAAAATGATCCTCCTCTCCGTT
>BLSH010401107.1:419678-436960 GCA_018402905.1 Glandirana rugosa | reverse complement strand
CCTGAATAGTCTATATTGGGAAGGGGGGGGGGCTGTACTGGGGGTGACTGTCCTGAATAGTCTATATTGGGAAGGGGGGGGCTGTACTGGGGGGTGACTGCCCCAAGGGGCCTGTACCGGGGTGGGGGGTCATTCTGTACTGTGAAATGGGTGTCTATATTGAGGCGTCTTTACTGGTCTGCTGTGTGGGGGCCACTGTACTGATGTGCTTTGTGGGGGATGTCAATATGTACTGGAACAGGGATGTTAGTACCTAGGGGCCCTTGCTGGATGTGTGTGTGTGGGGGGTGGTCTGTACTGAAGGGTTTGTGCTGGGGATGGGTGTCTGTACTCAAATGTCTCTACTGGTGTGCTGTGTGGGGATGTTGGTCTATACTGGGAAAGGGGTGTCTGTACTGGTGTGCTGTATGTGGGGTCGATCTGTACCAGAGAGGGGAGTCTGTGATAGGGGGTTACTGTCCTGAGGGGTCTGTTCTGGTGTGGGGGATCGGTCTTTACTGCGAAAGGGATGTCTTTACCAGGTCCTATGTGGAAGGGGGATGGGCTGGGAGAGTGTATTTAGGGATGTTAGGGGAGATCTGTACTACGGAGGATACGGTGCCTTGAAAAAGTATTCATACCCCTTGAAATTTTCCACATTTTGTCATGTTACAACCAAAAACTAAAATGTATTTTATTGGGATTTTATGTGATAGACCAACACAAAGTGGCACATAATTGTGAAGTGGAAGGAAAATGATAAATGATTTTGAGCATTTTTTACAAATAATTATGTGAAAAGTGTGGGGGGCATTTGTATTCAGCCCCCTGAGTCAATACTTTGTAGAACCACCTTTCCCTGCAATTACAGCTGCAAGTCTCAATTGGATTTAGGTCTGGACTGTGACTGGGCCATTTTAACACGAGAATGCTTTGCTCTAAACCATTCCATTGTAGCTCTGGCTGTATGTTTAGGGTCGTTGTCCTGCTGGAAGGTGAACCTCCGCCCCGGTCTCAAGTCTTTTGCAGATTCCAACAGGTTTTCTTCTAAGATTGCCCTGTGTTTGGCTCCATCCATCTTCCCATCAACTCTGACCAGCTTCCCTGTCCCTGCTGAAGAAAAGCATCCCCACATCATGATGCTGCCACCACCATGTTCGGGGGGATGGTGTGTTCAGGGTGATGTGTAATGTTAGTTTTCCACCACACATAGGGGTTGATTTACTAAAACTGGGGAGTGCAAAACCTGGCGCAGAAGCTTCTTGGATACAATGCACAGCTGCAGCAGATTTTGCACTCTTCAGTTTTAGTAAATCGACCCCATAGTGTTTTGCTTTTAGGCTAAACAGTTCAATTTTGGTTTCATCTGACCAGAGCCCCTTCTTCCACATGTTTGCTGTGCCCCCACATGGCTTCTAGCAAACTGCAAACGGGACTTCTTATGACTTTCTTTCAACAATGGCTTTCTTCTTGCCACTCTTCCATAAAGGCAGATTTGTGGAGTGCACGACTAAGGCCTCATACACACGGGCGATTTTTGACGCCATGTTTTTGGGCGGTTTTTTCAGCTCTCCATGTTATTCAATGGCCCTCTAAAAACGCCGGCGTTTTTGATCAGTAGAGGGCATCGGCGTTAGTGAGCTGTTTCTAGAACGCGGGACCAGCGCGTTCTGAGGCTGTAGCGTTTTGGCCTTTTCTGATGCTAATCGGCAAAGCGCTCACTAACGCCGTACCGGCGTTTTTTGACACCAACGTTTTTAGGTTGCAAAATAGCAGAGGACTGATTTTTTTTTCTTAAAAAAACACCTATTGAAACCGACGCTCACTAACACTTACTAACGCCGATGCAAAATGCCGAAAAAACCGCTGATTTTTCCAAAACATCGGACCCTACGTTTTGCTTATTTTTTCTCAGATGCCCCTGTGCATGAGGCCTTATAGTTGTCCTGTGGACAGATTCTCCCACCTGAGCTGTGGATCTCTGCAGCTCCTCTGGAGTTACCATGCACCTCTTGGCTGCATCTCTGATTAATGCTCTCCTTGCCCGGCCTGTGAGTTTAGGTGGATGGCCATGTCTTGGTAGGTTTGCAGTTGTGCCATACTCTTTCCATTTTTGGATGATGGATTGAACAGTGCTCCATGAGATGTTCAAAGCCTGGGATTTTTTTTATAACTTAACCCTGCTTTAACCGCTTCCCGACCACCCGCATACTGCAGCAAGGTGGCAGGATAGCGCAAACCGCTGTAACAGTACGTCGGTCCGTGCATGTGATATAGCGGGCGGAGTACAGAGGCAGAACGGGGATCTGCCTATGTAACAAGGCGGATGGCTGTTCTGCCAAATGATATGTCAATGATCTTCTGTTCCCAGTGATCGGGAACAGCATCGCTGTCATGTCCCAGGCAGTCCACCCCCCCCCTACAGTTAGAACACACCCAGGGAACACACTTAACCCCTTGATCACCCCCTAGTGTTAACCCCTTCCCTGCCAGTGTCATTAATACATTGATCAGTGCATTTTTATAGCTCTCATCAATGGATAAATTGTCACTGGTCCCCAAAAAGTGTGAATTGGGGGTCAGATCTGTCTGCCACAATCCCGCAGATTACCGCCATTACCAGTAAAAATAATAAAGAAAATAAAAGTCCCTAAATCTATCCCATAGTTTGTAGATAACTTTTGCACAAACCAATCAATATACCCCTATTGTGATTTTTTTTTTTTTTTACCAAAAATATGTAGAATATTATATATCGGCCTGAACTGATGAATACATTTGTTTATTATAGCAGAAAGTAAAAAAAATGTTTTTTTTTTTTCAAAATGATAACCCTTTGTTTATAGTGTAAAAAATAAAACAGCAGAGGTGATCAAATACCACCAAAAGAAATCTCTATTTATGGGACGTCAATTTTGTTTGGGTACAGCGTCACACGACCGCGCAATTGTTAGTTAAAGCGATGCAGTGCCGTATCGCAAAAAATGGTCTGGTCAGGAAGTGGGTAAATCCTTCCGGGGCGGAAGTGGTTAAACTACTCCACAACATTATCCCTGACCTGCCTGGTGTGTTCCTTGGCCTTCATGATGCTGTTTGTTCACCAAGGTCCTCTAACAAACCTCTGGGGGCTTCACAGAACAGCTGTATTTATACTGCGATTAAATTACACACTGATGGACTCTTCTTTACTAATTAGGTGACTTCTGAAGGCAATTGGTTCCACTAGATTTTAGTTAGGGGTATCAGAGTAAAGGGGTCTGAATACAAATGCACTCCACACTTTTTACATATTTATTTGTAAAACATTTTGAAAACCATTTTCCTTGCACTTCACAATTTTGTGCCACTTTGTGTTGCTCTATCACATAAAAGCCCAATAAAATACATTTACGTTTTTGGTTGTAACATGACAAAACGTGGAAAATTTCAAGGGGTATGAATACTTTTTCAAGGCACTGTATGGGTTTGGGGAAGGGGGACTCTGGCATATGTGTGCTGTGTATAGGGGGAGTAGGCTCCTGTTTTATTAATCATGTCCTTTTAAGCCCCTCCCACCCATAATTCATTGCATTATTTCTTCAAAACATTTTGGTGGGTTGGGAAGGGGGTGCCAGATGTCGTAGGTACACCACTGCTGGGCACACACGCATGTAAATGTCTGTAAACGAATGCCACAGCTGCTGGCACTCCCGATCAATGGCGACATCTGATGCAGTCACGGCTTACCTGACAATTTTTTGAAATACAATTTCCCAGTCGATAAAGGCCTGCTCACAACTGCCTTACACTAAAACTGTGTGCTTAGCATGCAGACTGGCCTCCATTGTGTGTGTGTGTGTGTGTGTGTGTGTGTGTGGTGGGGGGGGGGTTAGTGCCATGTGGTGAAATGTAAAAGTGGCACTTCATATGCTTCTATGCACTGCAGTGCAGTGGAAATGGACAGTGATGCTGCGTTGTGCAAAAATGCAGCATTGTGTTTTCACGCAACGCACTGCAACCGACCTCAAGGTTTGGCGACAGATGCTGATCGGGTGTAGAAAGCCGCCAGTCACCAGTATACAGTAGTGAATAAGCTCTAAGCCCTGGTTGTGGGAACCCTGCAAATCCACTGCGGGTTCCCGCATCGCAACCGACTCGCACGGCAGTTCACACCGCTATATGCGAACTGAGGGTAGTGTGTCAATACATTGTTAACGACCCCCATTTCAGCTCGCATATCGCAGTGCGATCTGAGAGTTCGGACATGAATCGGATCGCATAGGTGTGAAAACCCATGCGATCCGATTCTAGTGCGGACCAAAAAAAAGTCCTGTTTGGTCCAAATGTGATGCAATTCCAGCCATACTATTGCATCGCAAGGACCTTGGTGCCGAAACACGTCAACTTTTATGACCCTGTACCGTACCTAATGTCTCAATAAAGATCATATTTGGAAATACTGGATTTGCCGGCTATATTTCTCTTTAAACCATGTGATTCATACTGCAGTGCGGTGCGAATCATATGCCATATCGCAGAGCGCACTACCGGGGCTGAATCAACTTTTGTCAAGCCGGGTGGCGGTAGAATTTTGGCTGATTCATCGCAAATTGGCTGAAATTCAAGTGTCTATGGGGACATTAAATAAAAAATACATTTTGGCTGGAGGTCTCTGGTGGGTTACTCTTTAGCTGGCACTGAACGCTGTACAGACAGGATGTGTATAAATAGTACGCTATCAGCCTTTGTCCCAGTACAGGCCGTTTTTATGTCACCAGCAGGACGCCGCTGTCTAACAGTCACATCTGGCTGGCAGTCACGTGACAAGTTTACACAAGAAACCAGAGCGACTTTGTTTACAGGCAGCTGTGATGTCACAGCGGAGTGTGCGGTTTACGATGAGAGTAGATAAACAGCACAGGCTCAGTATTACTGGCATACAGTATAATCTCTTACCCACGGCGCTGTCAAATTATTACAATTACCAATATTAACTGCAAATTAAACAGCGCTTAAAAGGCATAGTACACTTTTTGGGAAAAATTTAATAAATGCATTAATAATGGTAAAATAAAAAAATGTGTGTTAATTAATTTTTGAGCATTCATGCCTGTAGAGCATTGCAACAGTGATTAGTGGGTTGCAAGTGCAATACACAGGCTCTTGCATTGTTTTCTCCCAGCCCCTGGTCTGTATATCTTTTACGAGCTGGAGGAAGCAATATAAGGGAAGTGATGTCATTGGTCTGCTGCCAGTGTCATGTCAATATAGCCAACTCATCAAGATCTCCAATCATGTCACTTCTGGTTACTGTCAACGTCATTGACCACTTGCCGACCGCCTGCCGTCGACGGCGGCAAAGTGGTTCGATATCGCAAACCGCCGTCACTGGACGGCGCCTGTGAGATCACGGATCGTGAGCGCACGCGTGTCACGCTCACTGTGTTCCGGGGGAGGCAGGGCGGACTCATGTCCGCCGGCTACCTGCGATTGCTCCCCCACAGTGATAGAACAGAGGTCTGTGTATGTAAACACACGGATCTCCATTCTGACAGGGGGAAAGAATGTGATCATAGGTTCCCTGTATATGGGAGCCGCGATCACTCTCCTCCCCCACTCAGCCCAGCCCCCAGGATGCCTCTCTGCCTCTGTCTCCTTGTAGAGGGGAGTGCTACTCCCCCTTCACTTGATTGGTGTCAGCTGACTTTGCTTTCTTTTTCAGTGTCCACTCAAGACTCGCAACGGCCAGCAGGCGAAAGCCCCCTCCTCCCCTCCCGCAGCGGAACAAGCCAGTCAGCCAGAATGGACTGAGAGGCGGGGCAGGCCCCCCTGTAGTGGCTGAACTTCAGGGCCCAGTCGCAGGTGTGACTGCTGCAACCCTGACCATTCCACCACTGGGGATATTATCTTGGCACACTTTGGGCCCCTTAGTACCACTTCATCATCGTTTAAATGCCACAGCCTGAGTATTGTTGCTGGCCATGTCCTTCCCTTTATGACTACAGTGTACCCATCTTCTGTGCATCTTCTGGGGGAGACCCAATGCCTTTCGAATATGATCTTCAGGGGCGTGTGGTCAAGAACTAAAAATCCTTGAATTATACAAAGGATCGGCCAATGAGGCCGTAGTAGGTCCACTGGGATTCAGCTAGAGTATTTAGGGATCTGCTTTAGTCCAGAGGGAGCGATGTGCCAAAGGGAGACACTGTTTGCCAAGTCCAAAGTCTAGGACATAATATTCAACACAGGGGGCAAATCGCTTACCTCCCACCAGATACTGAAATTGTGAGAGCAGTGTGTTCCCGTATATGAGTAATCAGCAGTCTATCAGAAGAACTGTCTCTTGCAGATCACATATGTAGAGATATGGTTTCTAAATGAACCTGGAGGGAACCATGACATGCGGGTGAGGGGCGATCACAACAATAGATTCAGTTATTAATCTAGATATCACAAGCAGAAAAGTCTGCTAAAAGTAAAAATCCATAGGCAGAAGATTTCCCCCTGGTGTCCCCCAAAGGGGAAATACTAATCCAGGGATACTGCCTATAAGAGAGGGTTTTTGATAAGTCTTATGTAGTCGTAAGCACAAGTCCCGGTTCCCAGCACAGAAAAGCCCTATCGTTGTGATCGCCCTCACCCGCATGTCATGGCTTCCTCCAGGTTAATTTAGAAACCATATCTCTACATATGTGATCTGCAAGAGACAGTTCTTCTGATAGACTGCTGATTACTCATATACGGGAACACACTGCTCTCACAATTTCAGTATCTGGTGGGGGGGGGGGGGTTAAGCCATTTGCCCCCTGTGTTAAATATTATGTCCTAGACTTTGGACTTGGTAAACAGTGTCTCCCTTTGGCACACCGCTCCCTCTGGACTAAAGCAGATCCCTAAATACTCCAGCTGAATCCCAGTGAAGCTACTACGGCCTCAATGGCCGATCCTTTGTATAATTCGAAGATTTTTAGTTCTTGACCACACACCCCTGAAGCAGATCATATTAGAAACGCGTTGGGTCTCCCCCGCCACCCGGTGGTGGGCTTGTGGTCACATATGTTGTTTTATAAATCTATGTAATGTTCCCCCCATCTTTTCGTCTTCCCGTGTTTACTGGATGTGTCTGTGTCCTTTTTGGTTCAGAATGTATTTCAGGTCTCACTCCCTGATTGATGGACCTAGTATGTTAAAGGTCCTGTGATGTTTTAATTGTACCAATAAAATTGTTCAAGTTTTAGGTTTGGCTCTTGGGCACTCCAATGAGTTGGTTTCCCGTTAAAGTCCCAGAGGGGGGTAATCTCTTTGGTAATACACACTTATGTTAGGGATGTGGGTTAACCGTTGACCTTTTGATCACAGAGTTCAGCAGTGTTCAAAAAACTCTCTATGTGGATGTTCGTTAGTAAGCTAGTAATGTGAGAGAAGACTGAACGAGTAAGTTGAAGAGGAGAGAGGTGGATTTGGGTGTCATCCATGGCGATGGTACTGGAAGTCATGAGAGGCTATTACGTGACCAAGAGAGGAGGTGTAGATAGAGAAGAGAATGGTTTAAAGGACAGAGAATTCGGGGACCCCTACAGAAAGAGGAAGCAGAGAGGAGACAGAGTTGTATGTAACACTGAAAGAACACTGAGATAGGAGGAGAACTAACAAAGAGTGGAGTCTTGAAGGCCAAGTGAGTGGAAATTGAGGAGAAGCGGATGGTCAACAGTATCAAAGGCCATAGAAAGGTCTAGTATAAGAGTATGGAATAGTGGCCATTGGTTTAAACAGTTAATCATTAGTGAGTTTTAGTAGGGCAGTTTCTGTTGAGTGATGTGAGCGAAAGTCAGAGTTTAACCACTTGAGCTCCGGAAGGTTTTACCCACTTCCTGACCAAGCCATTTTTTGCTATATGGCACTGCGTTGCTTTAACTGACAACTGTGCGGTCGTGAGAAGTTGTACTCAAAAAAAAATTGCTGTCCTTTTTTCCCCCGCAAATAGAGCTTTCTTTTGGTGCTTCTGATCACCTCTGCTGGTTTTATTTTTTGCGCTATAAACAAAAAGAGCGACAATTTTGAATAAAACGCAATATATTTTTTACATTCGGCTATAAAACATATCCCATAATTTAAAAAAAAAAAAAAATAAAAAATCAAATTTCTTCATCAATTTAGGCCAATATGTTCTGCTACATATTTTTGGTAAAAAAATCCCAATACACGTTGATTGGTTTGCACAAAAGTTATCGCGTGTACAAAATATGGGTTCGATTTATGGCATTTTTATTTACTAGTAATGGCAGCGTTCATCGATTTTTAGTGGGACTGCAGCATTGTGGCGGACAAAGCGACTCGAAGTGACACTTTTTGGGGACCATAGACACCAATACAGTGATCAGTGCTAAGCTGAAACAGAAGACCTCTTTTCCTCACTGAAAGTGCAGCGGTGTACTTTGTTTACATAGGCACACCGCTGCTCCGTCCCTCCACAGAACGATCAGCGGGTTGAGGTGGGCACTGTAAATTGGGAGCAAAGAGATGGATGTTAATTGTTCATACTGGTGGGCTCCAGTCAACAGAAAGGCCTCATACACATGGACTTTTTTGACGCCAATGTTTTTTGTCGCTCTCCATTCTAGTCAATGGCTCCATAAAAACGCCAACGTTTTTTAGCTGTAGATGGCGTCGGCGTTCGTAAGCTGCAACTAGAACCCACGGCCAGCGCGTTCTGAGGCTGTAACGTTTTGGCGTTTTTTGACGCCGACAGCGCAAAATGTTCACCAACGCCGTACCGGCGTTAACCGCCTATTGACGCTGACGCTCACTAACGCCGATGCAAAACGCCGATTATTCCCTGACGTCGGACCTGACGTTTTGCTTATTTATAAAACATACGCCCGTGTGTATGAGGCCAAAGTGCCTTAAAGATGATATGTTAACAAGAGGACTATATACACAGTACAACAAGCGAATACAAAAAAACCTTTTTATTGTTTGAACATATAACCATACATTTTAGAGGGCGAATTTGTACAAACTGTAAGGATGCCATTACATTTGGTATCAGTAAACTTTGCGGACTGTAACATTTGTACATACATTAAAAAAAACACACGCTTCTCATGCAATTATTAATATATATATATAAAAAAAACAAGAACATTTAAAATGGACAATCCAGTTAAAGTTACATATAAATATATCTTTGATTTGAAGACTTGGTGGGTGCCAAGCTATGGGGGGGCCCTTAGTGCCAGGAAGTTAGTATATAAAAGAGGACTGCCATTGCACTGCATCATGGGAGGACAGTTTAGCACTATAGGTGGATACAAGGTACATAACCAAGTTGGTTTACACATCTATAAAGGGTAAGAGGGCGATTCACTAAAACTGGCGCACACAGAATCTGGTTACTATGCACAGCTGCACCAATCAGCTTCTGCTTGGGTTCACACTGGTTTGTGCAGAACACTGCATGTGATTCGCATAGGAATTGCACTGCATCCCTGTGCACATCACATGCGATGTCTGTGCGGTGCGATTTGAGCCATAAATTTTGTATGGCTCTAATCGCATTGCATCCGCACCAAAATGGTGCAGTACCTGAATCTCAGTGCATGGATGTTCACAACCATTTGATGCGATTCTGGCGATCACACTGCATTTTGCGATCGGTTTCAGGGTATTGTTAATCTAACATTATCACCCACAGCAGATCGCTATGCAGTGGGATGCGGCAGAAAGGCAGCGAATCTTGTGAGTTTCCTGCATCGCATCAGTGTGAACCAGGGCTCTAGGTTTAAGTTGTAAAGGCTTATTTGAACAAGCTGAAGTTAGAAGCTGACTGGTTATTATGCAGAGCTGCACCAGATTCTGTGTGCTCCAGTTTTAGTAAATCGCTCCCTGTATGTCAACAGGCTTTGGGATTGTGTTTGATGCGTTTTGCATTCCCATAGACTTGCATGGACATGCAAAACCCAATAGATGCGAACACCTGTTGACACATGGTCTAACACTCCTCACACCAGAAACTACATTTATTTGGTATAGCTCAGCCAGTATAATGGGCACACATGGGAACAGATGAGTAATGTACATAGGCCCCCAATTTATCAGACTGCAATGGCACTTATGGTGTGTTATACAATACGAAGGCATGCTAAAATGACATACAGTAGTGCCTGAGAGGTCACTTTAGCATGCCTTAGCACATTTTAAGATACCAAGCACATTTTAAGATACCAAGTGCTGCTTTAAAAGTAATTAGGGCCACTAATTATTTGCATACATATTCCCACTGAAAACTAAAGCTTTTTACTCCTGCCACCTTGTAGGTATCAAAGAAAGATTGTCTTTTATGCCCTTAAACAAAAGGGCATTTGTCAGTCTTTGCTTGTAAAGGCTAGCCTAGTTTGCTTGTAAAGGCTAGTCAGCCTTTGTTGGAAGTATACATAGCTTTTGACAACAAGTATGCAGATTTGGTGACACTTGCTGCTAGCCTTTTCCAGCGACTACGTATCAATGCCAGGGACAGCCAAGCAACTAGCATTATCAAAGTGGATCAGTAATGGCAACCTGTATAATTTTCTAAGAACAGATTCCTTTAGTTGCAGTCTGAGATTGCCAAATACAGGTAGTATCTGGGAGCATGGAACAAGCCAGCGCTAAGGCTGCTTTAACCCTGCTAAAGCTTGTGTAAAGCTACAGCCAACACTCATTAAGGTCTGCGTTTGGCACTACCAGGTTTGAGTAAAAAGGGTGCTTCTAAATGGAATGCCAGGCAAACTGCTAAATACACTTCTGAACTACACTTCTATGAATGGCTTTATCTGCCTAAGGATTTGTCATTTTGTTCAGCCAGTCTTGGGTTTTACACAAGACATAGAAAGGAAGTTCAGACAAAGTTTTGCAATACACAAGACCGGCTGAACATAATAAAGAATCTTTTAGCAAGATATATTGCTCTTTATACTAGCTACATGCAAACCAGGACTCCTATGTACCTGTAGGTTTAGAGCTCTTATGGGCTTGACACCTAGAGGGAACCAAAAAGGTAACCAACATCTTCACGAATGTGTGACTACCATCTACTTTTCTACCAGTAGGGTGCGATGATTTGACATCAAGCTTGAAAATGCCAATTCTGCAGGAATTGGTTATCACCTTTCACATATTCAGATTGGATGAATCTATAAACACCCCTTTTATAATGTAATCTACACTACCCTACTAATTCAAAAAATGTTGAGAAAAGGCCAGGCCTTTTTTTTATCTTTTAAACCCATCAGCGACGTCAGTGAATTTGCCCTAAAAGGACACCTTTTCAAGGAGAACTACGAGAGCAACTATTGCCGACTTCCTGCTAAGACCGGTAATAAGACTATTCAAATCTCGGCCAGTTCAGCAGGAACCAGCTGAGATTGAAGCAGTTTGTGGGCAGGCTGAATCTACCAAGTTGATTAAATCGATCAACTTGGGTACCACCAGCCTGCCAGATTGTTCTAGCTGCTACAAATCAACACTGTCTTCTCCCGGCGGGGATGGCTTCCCCCACCAGAAGAATACAATGTCTTGGCAGGAGGGATTCCCCTGCCAGCACGGTGTGTATTCATGGGGCAATCATGCAAATTTCTTTCCTGCAACCCGCGGTTGCAGGAAAAAATTTGCACAGTCTATGGCCTGCTTAAGAATACTAGTTGCTTTGCCATCTCTGATTTAGCTGGGTCACTGACCTGGGGCAGGCATGCAGATTAGAATGTCAAAATGAAAAATCGGAACTAACGATCTGCATAACTGTTCCAAGTCACTGAGCAAGCATTGAAGCCGCTGGTTCAGCATGACAGCTAGGCAATCAGCATTTTCAAAAGGAGGTTTTCAGTTACAGCTTTCATTGCTGTCTCAGCATTGGTTTCCTTTAAAGCAAATCTTTGGTGATCAACTCATGAAAACAAGGTAAGAACGTGTTCAGGAAAATAGTCTCAAAGCCGTGGGAATTAACCAACCAATCAAACTCTAGCATTCATTCACCAAACCCTAGTAGAAAAATGACTGCTAAACTCTGGACAACAAATAGATTTAACTTGACGGACGCTTATAGGGTATATTACATATCTGGCTTTGAATTCCGGGATTGTCAGATGGGTATTACAAAAAGGGATTGAATTCTGAAGGTCATTTGTCAGTCTGGGCTTTGTTCTTCTTGTTCAACAGTTTTTGCAGGTTGGGCGACATGAAAAAGGGTCTTTCAGTTGAGCCGTCGTTGCGCTCCAGATCTTCCACTGGCGGGAGGGAATTGGAACAAGTGAGCAGCATGGCATAATCAGGTTAGAAAGAAAAAGGGAAAGAGGCTTTGAGAGAGAGATACAAAGAGCGCTAGGTTCAATGGGAACGAAGGTCATGCAAGAGTTAAAACAAGGCACTGGGTGTCTGTAGAATACATATATAATGTGTTTTGTATACATATGGAGCAAGGTAGACAGGTTAACCCTTAATTTCCAAGAGGTTTCAGAACACCTCCGACATATATAAGGCCACAGTCCGTTGCACACCAATGGGTGTGCGGCCATCTCAAAGTGCCCTGTTCTCAAAACACAGCTCTCTCTGCCAGGTACAGCAGAGGCATTAGTAGTCAAAGAAGATATAGATGTTACTGGAACCCGTGTAGTTTTCAGTACTGAAGGGCAAGTCTGGTCACTCTCTGACCCATCAGCTTTGGCTTTCGCTGGGTTTTAGCAGTTCTGCATCTTTTTTGAGCAGAATTTGGCTGAGTTCCGGGGACATGTAGTATGGCCGCTCCAGGGAGCCATCGTTCCTCTCCAAGTCTTCACCTTGTTGTGTGTAGCACCATCAAGTATTGGCAAAATAGAGAAAGAGAGAAAAAAGAAGACACAGGAAGGGTAGCAGACAAGGTGGAGTGGTGAATGATGCGGAGTGATAAACCATGCGGAGGAGTGATGTTCCATGCAGACAGGGTAATGAGGAGCAGGAAATGAAGAATAAAAAGCAAGGAAAAGGGTGAAGGAGAGTGGGGCAAGGTCAAACAAGACCAGCAATATGAGGGTTGCAAAGTTCAATGAAGACCAGTTAAAGGGGGTGGGTGGAAGGCAAGCCAGGAAAGTAAAGGGCATGGCAGGAAAAAGGCAAGGTGGACCAGTGAGATGGTGGACAACAAGCAGGGTGAAGGACAACGACAGAAGTGTCAATGGGAGTGTGGGCACAGCAGGGGAGGTAGAGAATACCAAGCATGAGTTTGGGATTAGATAGAAGTGGAAAAAAAAAAAATGGAAGAAAGAAGACATGATTAGTACAGGGCAGGATAAGTCCTCCCACTCCGAGGCAACCCATTCCTTCAATTATGCCTCTCCATGTAGCACTTCATGAAATCTATGTGGTAGACCTTCTCTTGCCAAGCATGTACAGTCCTGCATGTGCACAGGTAACCACACATGCATCCATTGAGGCTCACTCAGCAGAAGACAAGCATCCACTCTTGCGTGCTGTACACCCCCTGTGACTGAAGGTCATCAATCGCCAAGGGGCCACAACCAAAAAGGACTGAAGCCAGCCAAACAGATGCCAACTTCAACTATCTCTGCTGGATGGCCATTTTCAAGTGCAACATGGAGGAGTCTAGTAACTTGGGGCAGGGCTGTCCATGGAGTTCACCCAAGTGGTAGACAGAAAGTGTTAGGCTGCAAGCTTATAGGGCCCCATTTCCCACATCCACCCTTCCTAGGTTTTGGAAGAGAACCACACAGACCAAAATACTTACAGAAACACAAGAACAGCGTGTCCACGCACATGCCATATACACTGAAGAAACCGTGCGCGATCAGATAAGAGCCAATAATCACTGTCTGTAGTGGGAGAGAAAAGAGTCTCATTAGCAGCCAGACATGATGTGTAAGCATTTCATTTTTAAAAAGAATTGATCATTTCTATCTACAATTTCTACCCAAGGTATCCGATTACCTAGTGTTTTGCATCTTTCAATATAAAAATAAAAGTAAACATAAAAAGTGCTGCTTTATCATTTTAGGGTAAGGTTTGCAGAGCATGCCTGTACCACTATCAGATGAAATTCAGACAAACCGCTAAATCATTGATATCAATATCAGTGCATGGTTTTACCTGTAAAAGGATTTGTATTTCTGTCCCATCATTCCTAAAATTTACATAGGCTTACTGGACAGCAGATCCCAGTTGGTGATCTACTGCAGTTAAACAAAACCATTTGGTAACCTCTGTCCAATCCTATAACTGGACAGTAAAGACACAGCAGCTCAGTGTGGAGTCTTTCAACCACTCACTCTGATCTCTCCTACTGCCAGAATGTTCCTTTCCTGCCCTTGAGAACTGCTGCACAAATAAATAGCCTCTAGTACTGCCCCTCCCAGTAAAAAGATGCCAATATGAAAGTGCATTAAAAAAAGGAAGAACCCCAAAAAAGTAAAGAACACGCCTCCAAATCTTTGCGTGGCATTCAGTACAGAACATACAGTGCCTTGAAAAAGTATTCATACCCCTTGACATTTTCCATATTTTGTCATTTTACAACCAAAAACATAAAATGTATTTCATTGGGATTTTATGTGATAGACCGACACAAAGTGGCACATAATTGTGAAGTGGAAGGAAAATTATAAATTATTTTCATTTTTTTTTTTTTTTTTTACAAATAAATATGGGAAAAGTGTGGCGTGCATTTGTATTCAGCCAACCAAAAATGTAAATGTATTTTATTGGTATTTTATGTGACCAACACAAAGTGGCACATAATTGTGAAGTAGAAGAAACATGATAAAGGGATTTTATTAAAAACTTACCCTAAAATCCTTTTCTCTGAGTTCACTGACAGACGCAGCTCTTCATTGACTTGTGGGGTTTATGCTGGTCTCACTAGGAGTAACTAGGCACGGAAAAGAACAGCTGGCCCCTCCCATGGGGCCGTCCTCTCTTCCCACATAAACCCTCACATAGAATAGCTCACCAAGAACAGAGCACAAAGGGGTGGGTGCTGCGTCTGTCAGTGAACTCGGAGAAAAGGATTTTTACGGTAAGTTTTAATAAAATCCCCTTTTCTCCTATGTTCACTGACAGACGCAGCTCTTCATTGACTTGTGGGGATGTCCCAAAGCTGTGTCAAAAAGAGGGGTGGGTAAACGATAACAACTGTACCCAAAAGAACCTCTGAAGGAGGCGCCAACGCGCCTACACTGCCGCCTGCAAAACTTTGCGGCCAAAAGCAGCATCCGAAGATGCTAACACATCAACTTTATAAAACGTAGTGAAAGTGTGTACCGAGGCCCAAGTGGCCGCCTTGCAGTGTTGTGCAGTGTTAGGTTTCCGCCACATATAGCATTTTGCTTTTAGGCCAAAAAGTTCAATTTTGGTCTCATCTGACCAGAGCACCTTCTTCCACATGTTTGCTGTGTCCCCCACATGGCTTTTCGCAAACTGCAAATGGAACTTCTTATGGCTTTCTTTCAACAATGGCTTTCTTCTTGCCACTCTTACATAAAGGCCAGATTTGTGGAGTGCACGACTAATAGTTGTCCTGTGGACAGATTCTCCCACCTGAGCTGTGGATCTCTGCAGTTCCTCCAGAGTTACCATGGGCCTCTTGGCTGCTTCTCTGATTAATGCTCTCCTTGCCCGGCCTGTCAGTTTAGGTGGACGGCCATGTCTTGGTAGGTTTGTAATTGTGCCATACGCTTTCCATTTTCAGATGATGTTTTGAACAGTGCTCCGTGAGCTTGGGGTATTTTTTTTTATAACCTAACCCTGCTTTAAACTTCTCCACAACTTTACCCCTGACCTGTCTGGTGTGTTCCTTGGCCTTCATGATGCTGTTTGTTCACTAAGGTTCTCCAGCAAACCTCTGAGGGCTTCACAGAACAGCTGTATTTATACTGAGATTAAATTACACACAAGTTGACTGTATTTACTAATTAAGGGAATTCTGAAGACAATTGGCTCCACTAGATTTTAGTTAGGGGTATCAGAGTAAAGGGGGCTGAATACAAATGAATGCCACACTTAACATATTTGTAAACATTTGAAAACAACTTATTTTCCTTCCACTTCACAATTATGTGCCACTTTGTGTTGGTCTATCAGAGTGTTGGTGAACCTTGGCACCCCAGATGTTTTGGACCTACATCTCCCATGATGCTCATGCACGCTGTAGTTGAGCATCATGGAAACAGTTTCAACACATCTGGGGTGCCAAGGTTTTCGATCACATAAAATCCCAATAAAATACATTTATGTTTTTGGTTGTAACCTGACAACGTGGAGGGTATGAAGGGGTATCAAAGGGTATGAATACTTTTTCAAGGCACTGTAGTCCTAAGGCCCGTACACACTGTACAACGGTTGTACAACAGCTTGTTGTACGATCATCCGACTGTTAGTACATGCGATTACAACAGCTGACAGTCGTAAAACAGAAGTTGGATGACCAGACTAGAAAACTTTGGTTGAACAACAAGGTGTCGTACGACTGTTGACTCGTGTGTACAGAGAAGTTGGGCCAACAAAGCTGTACTTTGCAAAACACGCATGCTCAGAAGTCAGGAATGCCCGGAAGTGTCCGTTTGTGTAAACATACGTTGCTAATCCACAAATCACATGCACCTGAACTTCCTCTTTATACACTCGTAGCATGTCACTACGTTAGGCTTAGTCGTACGATCGCTTAGTGCACATCAGTACGCGAGACACAACAGCTAACATATGATTTTGGACGTCTGATCGCAAGACCGTCGCACCGTATGTACGAGGCATTAGACTAAAGAAGACCCTGTCCTTTCCCATGAGCCTGCCCTTCTTGTGCCTAAAGTGAACCTGTGGACTTGCCTTTTTTCTTAAAGCAGAAATAAAGCCCCTCTACCCTTTACAGCCAAGGAAGCGGTCTGTTTGACAACTGGCAATTGCAGATCATTCACGTATGAATCACCCATGACATCGGCCACTTGCTTGCTTGACAGTTGACAGCCAACATAAGCACACTTATAATTAACAGTTATAGTTTACAGAATGCCTTGAATGTAACGGATTTATGAAACCGTTAAAGGGCCAGTTCACCTTCACCAAAAAAATGCCTATGCAGATAAGGGGAGAGTCCATAGATATAGCAAACTGTACAGCTCTGGCTAAGGTTGAATAATGCACTTGCTATAGGTGTAGGCCATTTATATACCTTGTGAAGCCTGACTGGAATACTCCCAGGATGTTGCTAAGTCAGGCCTAGTCATTACTGCTCACCTCCTCCATCACAGGAGTGGGCTCTCAGTGCTGAGCTCAGAGCTACTGCATCGTATGGGCAATGTAAGTTCCGT
>BLSH010401107.1:401173-415277 GCA_018402905.1 Glandirana rugosa | reverse complement strand
TATATAATATATTTTTTTATTTAGGCAGCTTTAACTGAAGTTGATCTTTCATTCTTTCCCTCTGATGCGTCCCCTCCACTATAGAGACATTTTAATGTCTCTATATTCACTCTGAAGGATTAGTAATGTTTTAGACTTTGTCCACTAGATGGAGCCTACTCTGCTTCCTATGCAATTTTTACTGGCCATTGCGTCAGGTATTAGTGTATCAACGCTGATATCCAATATGTAGTGACCCTTTTTTTGTATACGTTAATATTTTAACATTGTTGGTTTTATATATTTTTTTCTTTCATATGTCTGGATTAGGATGATTCTATGTTGGTTTCTGTGCCATGGGATGCGCTGGTGGTAACACGGGGCGCCCTGTGACGCTCAGAGAGGCCACTTCCTGTTTTCTTTCTTTGGAGCGCACCGGTAATGATGCAGTGCGCTTAAAGACATTGTTTTAGCATGTTGACGCGGTGCATTCCACAAGCAGGAAATACGAATCATCGCCAGATTCCGGTCTAGGATTATTTATAGGCCTGCTGGATGCAGTAGCCACACCTCTGAAGAAATCCTATTGGATGAAACGCGACAGGTGACACTATTCCATACTCCGCACGCTGCTTGAACCACGGTTTCATTTATATCTACAAGCTTCTTTTTATCCTCCTAAATGTTAGTATATTTTTAAATAAATTACTTTGACCAGTACCGACGGGCTTCACTATTGGCTTCCTTCTTTTTATACAAGATGCTTTATGGTTGAGTGCAAAGAAGAGAGGTATCTAAACTTGGTGTTCCCACATCAGCTGGTTTGATGAATTTTGGGTTCATACATATATTTAGGAGAAGTATCCTTGTCTGTTGTCCCTGCTATGGATATTCAGTGGCTGGTTTGCTATAACCTAAGCAGATTGGAGAAAAGATCTATACCCATATTCTTTCATATCATCGTTATCTAGTAAGGAGACTTGCTGGGCACGGTGTGATTCATCCTTCTGTTTGCACACAAACTGGTGTTGGGATCTTCCTCATTTCTACTGATCTATTCATGGACTTTTTATATATGAACTTTTCAGCGCTGCAATCCTGTTTTATTTTTATTAAAAACCAAACACACCAAACCGGCTCTGGCAGCAAAAGGGTTAAAGGAGAATTTCCCCTTAGGGTTTCACCTGTAAGAATTATTAGTTAAAAAAACTGATTCCGATCTTATAGCAATCGCAGTGTTCCATTATTTAAAACATGACAGTTTATCTGTAAACTGCAAAAATAAATTCTGTTGACTAGTTTAGACTCCATACGGCACTCACCAAGATAGGCACCCAGTAGTAATTAAGAGTAGGAGCCGTGTCTTGCACAATCCGGATTCTGTGAGTGAAGAAAAAGAAGGCAAGGATCCCTGCAATGAAAAAGGAGAAAATCACTGAAATATTAGTGAATGGATATACAGAAAATGGAGCATAATGGATCTATAAGGCACGTGATTGTGATGTATGTATGTGTCCGATGTTTATCAGAGTATAAGGGCCTGCGTTGATGGGGTTTGAGGTTGTGTAGATGGGTAATCTATAGTTTTTCTATATCACAGACCTCATCGGTGAAAAGGGAGATTCAACAGGAAGCAAAGCCTGCTGTTGTAATGAGAAAATACATTTGCCTTCAGGTACCCAGAATTACAAACTGTGAATGAAAATGACACTTTAAAGAATATGGACCTGTAGCACTTGAAATTTGTTCTTGTTAGCACGGTTTTCCCTATACACGTTAATTGGAATGAAAGTGGGTTGATGCATTTTAGGAGATTAAAAGTAGGTCAGAATGTCAACTGCAGACCAGATGCACCCATCAATGTACTCTAATCCAACTGATGTCAGATGCAACTGGAATGGTCCTAAAAGCAAACTGTAAGGCTGCATTCACACCTCTGTGTTTTGAATCGCGGGCAGATATGCTGCGATTTTGTCTGCAATTTCAAAGCGCCGAGTGCGAACAACAAATTCACAGATAAATCGTGCTGCAATTGTGGCAACCCACATCGCGTGAAACTTGTCGCCTGAAAAAAATGCTACTTTTTGGTAACATACTTCACACAATGCTTGTTGTCGCGATTAATCGCACATCACAGCAGAACCGCACTGCAACCTTAGGTGCCATTCAAAATGTGGCATCTCAAAATGTGCATTCTGCAATTTGTCATTCACACATCCACACCTTTAAAAAAGGGGCAGAATCGCAGCTAATCTGCCCGCTATTGAAAACGCCGAGGTGTGAATGCAGTCTAAACTCTTCTGTCACAAAATTATGTTTGATAGCTTCTGAATGATGATCTATTGTGTGAACAATGGTGATATAGGTGCATGACCCCATAGCAAGAGATGACTTCTGATTAACACAATACATTGTATGCTGCCTTACTGAATAAGCCTGAAAACATTAAAAATAAAGAATGTAGCTAGGTTCCTAGGCCCGGAAAAAATTAAAGGAAGAGGGTATCTATCCCTGTAATACAATGCAAAAGAAATCCCGCAATGGGGTATGGAAGAACATCCTTCTCAAATGGACATCATCTACCCTGAAGACGACTATGTTGAAACGTGTTGGGTTCTTTATGTCCGCTTAGTTCAGCTGTATTTTAAACGCATGGGGCTCATCCCTTTGTATTTATTGTATTGAAATTACTATGTGACTTTTTTTTTTTACCTTACTTTGATTCTCAATATTTCCTGGGCATTGTATAGTCCCAATTCCCTTCCACACCCCATTGCGGGATTTCTTTTGTTTAAAAAATAAAAATTATTTCAGATGCACCGAGCTAGGCAACAACAACACATACAGTAAATGCCAACACAACCTTATTTTCTACCTCGGGTGGAAGGAAAGAAAATTGCTCGATTCCCCCATAAACACTAAATGTGGAATCCCTCCCGCAGTGCTATTGTGTTCTGCCAGCAGAGAGCATGGAGAGACTTCTCTGCCAGCAGATTATTAATGTTGCCGGCGGCATTAATTCTTAAGGAAAAACCCAACAGGCTAGTTTTACACAAGTCGATCGACTTATGTACAGCCAGGATGCCCATATGTGATTGAAATTTGGCTGGTCCCTACTGAACCAGCTGCATTTCGATCCATGTATGGCCTGCTTAAGCATTCATGTCACACCTACACTAAAGCCTAGTACATATGGGCTTAATGTCAGGCGACAACGTAGAGCGACATTCAGCTTCTATTTGTATTGAACCAGCTGACATTCGGCCCATATGTATGGCAGCTGGTCAGACAGAAGCCAGCAGCTGACCGGCTCCAGATCAGCTCTTTCAGCCAACGGCTGAGAGCGTTGATCGGAGTGTTCTAGCAAGGCAGGGGCTGTCCCCCTGTCAGAACATAATAACAGCAGGGGAGATCGCTGTACTAACATCGGATTGTTAGTACAGACTCTTCGACCGGAGCGGTCAGTGGTAAAAAACTAGTCGTGTGTACTAGGCTTAAAGTGATTGTAAAGGTAATTTTTTTTTTTGTAAAATAACAAACATGTCATACTTACCTGCTCTGTGCAGGGGTTATTCTCCCTTTCTGGGGGGTCCTGGCAGCACTTCTGGCTCCACCTCTTCATCGGGTGTCCCCAGGGAGAGACGCTTTCCACATGGGCACACTCGAGTCCTGCTGCTGCGTCCATTGACACAGACAGAAGGACTCAGCCCAGCCCGCCGGCTCCCGTGTCATTGGATTTGATTGACAGCAGCGGGAGCCAATGGTTCCTGCTACTATCAATCTATTCAATGAGGACCTGAGACCGCGGCTGGAGCAATCGGGTTCAGGTAAGAAAAAGAGGGGGGGGGGATCTGGGAGGGCAGCTGCAGCACAGAAGGTTTTTCACCTTAATACATTGAATGCATTAAGGTGAAAAACCTTGCAGGGTTTACAACTCCTTTAAGGGTCAGTCCACCTTAAACTGACATTACAGTTCTGCATGGATGTTAGCAATTTATGTCACTTGCTGAATTATTAGATTTCCTAGAGAGCAGCTACATCCAATTGCTCTGTGCATAACAAAGCTAAGTCATATTGTCATGGCATTCCAATGGTTTCTCTATAGAAGTGTGACACCTTTACTATGAACTTGTGAAAAGGAAAGAGAAAGGGACAGGAGGCAATTCTTTCAGAGTGCTTGAGAAATACAAGATAGCAGCCGATACAGATTCTGAATGTGTTTGGCCTTCAAATATAAAATTATACATTCTACTTACCAACACAGCCAACTACCAGCAATTTTCCCAGGAACAGAAGGAAGTCTGTAACTTTATCAAGGACAGCAACACTGGAAAGAAAGTGAATGATAAGCGTTATATAGAGAAGGCAGGACACATAGGATGCAGTCCACCCACCAGGGGGCAGAGAGGTGAAAAGGGGGAAAAAATTCTATAAAGAAAAAGGAAATAAAATATAATAAATAGAATAGTGGGGGGTGGGGGGATAGGGAAGGAAGGAAAAGAAAGAAGTGTGTTTCCTATAGCAAACAGATAGCTTCTTAGTTTGTTACTTGTAATGGATTAGCTGCTCTGGGTAACACAAATTCATTGTATTCAGGCTTTCATTACACAAGGCCATGGACAAGAATATTACAGAAGTCAGCCTTGAGTAGAATTTATTTTTATATGGTCAAATTCAAAAGGAACGAATCAAGCACTGGCTACCTGGATATTGAACACATCTGTATTTAATTGTTTGCTGATGGATGATTTTCAATATCTAATAAAGCAACCACAAACGTACCGGATGATGTTTCTCATTAGCAGGAAGAAGGCATTCTTTGCAGACGTGCAGAAGTTGGTTCCATATATGGCTATCTGTAAGGGGCAAGACATTTAATTCTCATAGGGCAAACACAGGGTTGTAACTAAACACTCCTGTGAATCAGAAAAAACAAAACAAAAGCAAGGGCCCCATGACCAATTCTCTTTAATAAAGGAAACCGGTCATGACCGATAGAGGTGGGCTGCCATTACTGATCTCCTGAAAATACTAGCGGTTTGCTGTCTCCCATGCTTTTGGAGTAGCTGGTCTGGAGTCAGCACTCTTGATTTGCAGGTGTGTTCTGAAAACCAAAGTTTGTCAATAGCATGACAGCCAGCAACTAGCATTTCCCAACATTTCTCCCATAACCGTTCTTTAAAACAATCAGCCATTTTAGACCATTCAAAGTAAAATGTTCTGCTTTAGCCCTGGTTCACATAGGAGTGATGCGGTAACCAGTGCGATTATAGAGCTGGTTCCCAAATCATTCCTCTCCTGCAGTCCGTTCACACTGCCTTCTGCGATCCGCTGCGGGTGTCATTACAAATTTAAGGACACCCCCAGTTTTCTTCACAGATCGCAGTGAGAACACCCATGCGATGCGATCCTAGTGCGGGGAAAAAAAAATAAAAAATACAAGGTACAAGTACCTTTTTTTGTGCGAGTCTAATGCGAGCTCAGCCATAAAATTATATGGCTGAACTCGCACTGCTCAGAAATCGCATGTGATCGGCACCCGCACACGCTATCTCTGAGGATCCCACAAGTCTGAACCCGGGCTTAAAGCAGAGCTCCAGTCTCTTAAAGTGGTTGTGAACCCTTGACAAGCACTTTAACCTACAGGTAAGCCTATAATGAGGCTTACCTGTAGGTGCCCTGCATATCTCCTAAACCTGCACGGCTTCCACTTCTGATCGCGAACCTTGGCACCCCAGATGTTTTGGAGCTACATTTCCCATGATGCTCATACACTCTGCAGTGTAGTTGAGCATCTTGGGATGTAGTTCCAAAACATCTGGGGTGCCAAGGTTAGCCATCACTGGCCTAAGGCGATTGGAGCAGAGGTGGGAATGGGTACCTGTCAAAATTGGGTGCCTAATACGCCCCCCCCCCCCTCCTCCCCAAAAGCTCCATTTTACAAACAGATGCCAGGGTGGAGGCCTTCAAGCAGAACTTCCCCTTTTGGGTAGAGCTCTGCTTTAAGGACACCAAAATGTTTCTGCTGGAAGAGGTTACCCAAATAAGCCTATTGTGTGTGCTCCTATGATTGTAGATTCACCATGGTAAGAAGAATAAATCATAATCTTAATACAGTATTTTTAAGGAAAGTTAAAAACACCCAAAACCATAACTGAAGACTGATGCACTCTCACTAGACAGGACAAGGTACAGCTGCTGTATACAATCCAAAAGTCCGGACAGCTACACTCCAAAAATTCCCATCTGAGTTGTAAAAGTAAACAAAAAAAAATGCATAGACCTCTTATGCCCCACAGTGTCTAGCTGCTGTAGTTTGTAGCTTTTATGACTCAATAAAAGATGAGGATTTTTGGATTGTATACTGCATTCAGTGTGATGAGCTGAGCTAGCACCCAAACATGACGTGTGTGCAGGCATGCAACTCCACCTGGAGCAGCACTATATGGTCTAGTGTGCCGCTTCTATTGAATAGACACAGGTTAAGTGAATGTGCCTTACTGTTAATGCAATGGAGGCTTATGAATTGGATAACCTCAACATGCTCTATCTACTATGCAAGAAAACCTCAAAATTGTAATAAACCAAGGCTACCCATACATACATAATTTCTCTTGGTCAGCCTGCTGGCTAAAACAAAAAGAAACCTAATAAATTCCTCCATGTACTCTATGTTGATGGGGGAATCTCTACTGCCAGCTATAGTATTCAAGCAATCATGACTACCGCCACTGTCTGAATGCCCCACCAGTGACTGCATTGGATTGGATGCAGTCCGTTTTGCTTACAGTTTCTCCACCCAGCTTCTTGTTTTTAACAAAGTTGGTCAATCTAGATGGTGCAGACGGGGCCATCCACTGCTCGAATGTCGGACAATTCAGCAGGAATCAGCCAAAATACGAACCCTATATGCCAGCTTGAGTGTTTTACTGGTAAAAATAAAATGCCACAGATGCAGTTGTGTGCCCATGAATTTATGAATCCAGGCAAAATCAAAATTCCTCAGGGTCACTTGCTCAGTAGATGACATATTTGCAATATGTTGCTATGCTGCTGACAGCCTAAAAAGTGACCCTGTCAAAACATGGTCATTTCTATATAATAAAAAAAACAAAAAAAAAAAAAGTGAAAACACTCATCTGTTTACCGGTTTGTTGACGCCCAACTCCACTGTTCCCCAAATTCTGCAGGTATTCTGTATTTCCCAGTGAGTGGAATGTGTGCTCCCCCTCACACAGTGGTTTCTCCCACCAGCTTGTAGATTACAACAGGGCGTATGAGGCGGCAGGGGGAACCACAATGTGCAGCAGGTGAAACGTATATTTCACCCATCTGACAGGTCCAATATGGTCAGGAAGGTGGAGTTTCAATACAGGACTGCTGCAAAGGTAAATGTGTTTCCTATTCTTTTGTCAGGTATGCTTTTGTATGCAAGTGACCCTGTGCTAATAGAACTAATATGATGCTCAACGCTTGGCTGTTATGTTGCTTCAAAAGGTTAAGCATTGTGTAGGTCAGACAGCCAGGGGACTGGTATTTTCAGAAGATGGTCAACAAAGGCAGCCTCTATTTTTCCAAGTGTCACTTTCTAACTTTAGGTGGTCTGCAGTTCCAGAGTGGTGCTAGCCATGTCTTATTTCAGCAGATATCAGTCTGGGAGATGGACAGTAACAGTTTTCCTGCATTTACGGCCAAGATGAGGTCTAGACCCCATTTGTCTAAAGACATATGAGGATAGTAGCAATACAAAGTGATTTTCAAAGAAAAAGTTTGAAGGTTTACAAACAAAATGTTAAAAACATACGTGCTCTGTGCAATGGTTTTGCACCCAGCAGCCCCAATCCTTCTCTTCTGGGGTCCCCACCAGCGCTCCTGGCTTCACCTCTTCAGTAAGTGCCCCATAGAAAGCCCCTTCCTATGGGGGCAATTGTGCTGGTTCAATCCTGAACCGTGCTGCCTGCATTTATAGACGCAAACAGCATGACCCCGCCCCTTCACAGAATTTGATAGTAGTAGGAGGAGCCAATGGCTGCCACTGCTATCAATCTTCTCTGTGCTGAAGAAGAGAGCAAATGCTCTCAAGCACAGATCCTGGATACAGAAGATTTTGTTGCCTTAATATAGAGAATGCATTAAAAGTATAGAAAAAAAAAAAAAAGTAAATAAATGAAGCTATTAGAACCACTTTAAGCCCACACTCTTCCCATCCTCACCATGATGTAGGCATTCCTGTTCAGGAATTTTATGAACTTCTCCAAACACCAGAAACAGCACTTCAGGCAACACAGGAGGAAGCGGGCACACTTATTATCTGCCCCTGGAATAAAGAAAACGTGACATGATTAAATATCATTGGTAACAATATCATTTAAAATGAAAGTATATTATGAGTCTATTATGTCTTTTTTGACAACTTTTTTTTTACTCTTGCCTTTTGCATATTGTTTAAATTCTACTTAAATGTATTTTCAGATAAGCCATTGGTTGCTAGGTAGAGTAGCCACTACAAATCATCCAACCTCGCTTAAAGCATAACTCCACTTCTTTTGAGAAAAAAAAAAAAAACATTCCCCCCGGGAGATCTAGTGTATGTATATTACAAGGATTTTAACAAACTTTGTTGCAGATTCTTGCGTTTTGTAATTCTGAAGAAATCACTGTTTGTTCCTCTGTGCCCTGTATACAGTGGGTCTAATGGGAGTGGTTTCATAATTCTCAGTCAGCTGTGCAGCTGCAGAGCACTAATGAGGAAAGCTACAGGGTCTGCATCCCTTTAGCTGTGTTTTCCTATTGGAAGTATCTCACCAAAAATGACATTTTTGTTGTAGGGGATGACTGAAATCTGACTTGTATTTTACGCAGACCTCTGGGAAAATTGGTGAGCCAATCACACAAGCAGGAAATGATGTTCTGGGGGGCGTTCTGTACGCTTTTTGTGTCCAGAATGCCTCCAGGTAGCCATATTTAATTGCATTTACAAAAAATTACAGCTGCTGCAGATTGGAAAGGTAATTTATAATAACATTCAAGTACAATATGACTTGTGTTGCAATTGTATACGCTATATTATTTTTTCTTTATTTGCGATTTTTTCCCCCCACGAAAAAAAAGGAGCCACACAGGGATTGCATTGCTTTCAATAGAGGATGAACAGTAAAAGCAGAACCACTGTGTGGCACTGCGGAGCAGAAAAGGGCCTCTGTCAGCGGCAGATGTCTTATCTCAACAGTTGCTTTCAGTTCCGGAAGGTTTACCCCCCTACATGACCAGGCCATTTTTTGCGATACAGCACTGCGTTAATTTAACTGACAATTGCGCAATCGTGCGACGCTGTAACCAAATAAAATGAATGCCCTTTTTTTCCCCACAAATCGAGCGTTCTTTTGGTGGTATTTGATCACCTCTGTGGTTTTTTTCCGCTATGTACAAAAAAAGGCTGACAATTTTGACAAAAAAAATTAAATAAATAAAAAAAATGTTACTTTCTGATACAAAACCTATCCAATAAAAAAAATATATATATTTTAATCAATCAATTTAGGCAAATATGTATTCTGCTACAAATTTTTGTTAAAAGAAAAAAAAAATCCCAATACGTGTATAATTGATTGGTTTGCGCAAGGGGGGCTACAATCTATAGTATATCATATATATTTTTTTAAATTTTACTAGTAATAGCGGTGATCAGCGACTTATAGCGGGACTGCAATATTGTGGCGGACAAATCTGACACCTTACTGACCGTTTTTGGGGACCAATGACACTAATACAGTGATCAGTGCTAAAAAAAATATACGCTGTCGCTAGGCTAATGACACTGGCAGGGAAGGAGTTAACATCAGGGGCAATCAAAGGGTTAATTGTGTTCCCTAGGAGTAATTACTAACTGTGGGGTGGGGGGGGGGGGGGGCTTTGACTGGGGGAATGTAAAGATCCGTGTTCCTGCTTAGCAAGAACAGAGGATCAGCACACTCCCCTCTCACAGAACAGTGGTCTGCCTTGTTTCCATAGGCAGACCTCCATTCTATCTTTCTCCTGATTGGCTCCCGCTGTGTCCAAGCACAGCGGGAGCCGATCGCCCGCTGCTTACGCACCCCAGACCTGGAAGTGACAGATCACGAAATAGGTACGTGATCTGGCACAGAGCGGCTGCCCTGCTGCAGTAAATCTACGGTGGGCGACCCGCAACTGGTTGAAGTGTAACTTTAGTCAGAAAATGAAGTCCTGCTAGACCATTTAAGGCTGGCCCCTTTTGCAGGTATACAGTAGCTATGTAAAAAATTAAAAATACGAGCCTATGCGGTTTAAAATCCAGAAGTCGCTTTCTCAGCCAGTGGTTTGAATGGAAGAAAACGACTCCATTCCCCATCCGAACACGCAATGTGGATGGGGGAATCCCTCCCGCTGTGTCATTGTATTCTGACAGCAGGGAGATTTCCCCACTGTCAGAATACCCTCATCAACACTGCCGGCTATAGCCGGCGGCAATGCTTATGAGAATATTTTCCAACAGGCTGGTTGTACACATGTCGACTGATAGATCAACTTGTGTACAACCAGCCTGCCCATACATGGACCAAAATGTATCCAGTCCCTACAGAATCAGCCAAAATTTCAATCCATATACAGCCGGCTTTAAATTCACAAGGATAGTGCCTTGTCTTATCTTCCTGATGTTCCTTCCTTTCTCCCTTGGCAGCAATAGTGCTATGAGGTTCAACACTGTAAAGCAGTTTAATTGTACAAAATAACACATTTTTCAGATTATGGAGATGGGGGGGTTCAATAAAGGAAGGGACTGCTCTAGGCTACAGAAAAATGGCAGGCTCCAGCAAGAAGCAACAGGAGCAATGCTGGTGGCAATTTACAGCACACACCAATTTTGGTAGCATAAATATTAATGTGAAATGCATGCCTTTTTGTTAAATGGTTTTCAATTATGGTGAAGTTCTGCTTTAACTTGTACATTTGGTTGCCAGGGAGGCATCCAAAAAATATTAGGTAGACGGCATGAATTCCGTTCCAAAAGCTTAAAAAGAATAGTAATTATTCATTAAATTGTTCCCCAGGCTCAGGGCAAACTCCTCTCCACCCGCTGTTAATCCACAAAGAGAACCATTGTTCCCAGTGTGGAATCAGCGCACTCTCTAAAGCCCAGCCAATCAGAAGAGCATGAGCTTTGTGCTGTGTCATGTGCTCAAGTGTGTAGCCTCACCTTTAAGCTTGTGGTCAAGATACTCCAGCATTATCCTGATGAGCTGCACAATGGCTAATATAAGAGAACCAAATGCCAACGATCCAGTGTGATACCTGAAAAAAAAAAAAAACCTTTTATAGCTTCATGTAAAGGGGAAAATTTTACACAATTAAACTCATGAATGTTTAAGTACCAGGATGCATTTAAAATTTAAGCAGAACTAAACCCTCCTAATATTTTACAGCCAAGGAAGCTGCCATCTTATCGCTGATCTGTACTTACCATGGTGCTACACATGTGGTCAGTTATCACACCAGCTATTTGATGGCTTGACAGTTTGGCTGAGAACCCAAGCAACTCTTTGCTTACATTTAAGGATGTATTTTGGGAAAACAGTTTAGTTCACCTTTACCAAAAAGGTGCATATGCAGGTAAGGCACACATGTAGATAAAAACTATACAGCTTTGACTAAAGTTGGATAATGCACTTGCTATAGGTGTAGGCCATTTACACACCTCCCGAAGCCTGGGCGATAAACTTCCACAGGTGGCATCATCCTGCCCTGCTTTGTTACTAAGGTGTTGCCAAAACACTACCAGCCATTTCTGCTCACCCCCACACTCACAGGAGTAAACTCTCAAACCCCACCACATTCTGATCCACCATCCACTCCATCACAGCATCGCTGAGCTCAGAACTACTGCGATGGGAAGAGAGTGCGCATGCGAGGGGGTTTGAAATGGCTGGGAGGGTCTTAGCAACATCCTAGTAACAAGGCAGGGTGGGATGATGCCATCTCAGGGAGTTAGTCAGGCTTTGGGAGGTAAATGGTCTATACCTATAGCAAGGGCATTTACCTTTTGTCAAAGCTGTACAATTCAGTTTTTATTAACTGGCGCCCCGTACCCACATTGGCAGCTTTTCTTAGCAAAGGTGAACTAATGCTTTAAATGCAGATCTGAAGTTAGCTATGCTTCCCTTCAGTGATGCCCTCGAGCATCACATCCAACATATTAGCCCAATCTTCAATGTCTGGCATCTTCAGCCATCTTGGTTGGGCAACCCAGGATAATGCAACTCCTGCACATGCAATGTTCATTCATCATGGAACAAGGGCATGCCAAGAATGTACACTGCCCTACCCATGCAATGAAAAGCCTTCTTACTAGCAATTTTTCTTCTAGGCAACGTTGGCCTTTAAAGCAGAAGTAAACCCAGCAATTTCACAGTTTCTCAAAAACGGCTAAATCCAAGGCATGCCTTTAGTGAGAACGGTTACAGTTACTAGTGTTCTTATGTAAGCTGCCAACAGAACCGGCAAGCCATTAGCGCCAGTTCACATAGGTGCGTTCTGCGAGATCACGTGATTCGCAACGTATTGCAAATCACATGCGATGTCCATGTGATGCGATTTCAGCCATACAGGTAGTATGGATGAATTCGCATTGCATTCGGACTAAAATTCGCACAGGACCCTCTTTTGGTCCGCACCAGAATCAGATCGCATGGGTGTGCACATCCATACAATCCGATATATGTCCAAACTGTCAGCAGTGCGATATGCGATCTGAAATTGGGGTGTCATTAACTTTGTATTGACACTCCCAGCAGTTCGTATATGGCAGCGTGAACTGCCGTGCGAGTCGGGTGCGATGCGGGAACCCGTCGTGGATTCGCACCGATGTGAACCAGCACTTAAATGGAAACTACAGATCAAATAAAGGCTAGGATGGCAGCTTCCTTGACTGTAAAGTATGGGAGGGTTTAGTTCTGATTTAAAGTCAAACTAAACCCTCCCATCCTTTTCAGCCAAGGAAGCTGCCATCTTAGCCTCGGTTTGATCTGCAACTGTCATGGTGCTGCACTTGTGATCAATTGGACACCAGCCATTTGATGGTTTGACAGTTTGGTTCAGAGCACTAGCAAAATGTGACAGTTCTCACAGGCATGCATTGCATGCAACTTTTTTGAAACCATTATACCAGTTAGGCCCCTTTCACACTTGTGCAACTTGTCCTGCAACTTGGGACTGCAAAGTCGCATGACAAGTCATACCATTCATATTTGTTCGACTTCAAGTTGCAGTGACTTCAAAGTAGTCCCTGCACTACTTTGGTCTGACTGATGTGATTTGAGGTTCACAGATCTCAAGATTAGACAGGCATTACACAGGTCTCATCAAAATCACTGCAAAAAAATAGCGGCAAAATCCTGCGACTTTCAGGTCGCACAAGTTTCAAAGGGGCCTTAGTTCCACTGTAAAACAGAACTATACTCCCCTTCGATCCAGCGTTGCACCATCCCCGAGACTCACAGCTGGCCGCTGACATCTTCAGGTGGCCGGATTCTGGGTCTTGATCGCCAGCCACTGTCATTAGCCGGGATTTGCACGGGAGTAACATCAGATTCGGCATTGCCAAATTTGTGTAGTGAACTGCGCTTGCGCAGCTTACTGTATGGGGGCGCCCAGGCAGGTAAGAAGCTTTAATGCAAAAGAGACAAAGCACGTCTCTTCTGCATACAAAATCCTGCCTGTCTGCCCATTTTCATTTTAGAACTTAAAGTTCCACTTTAGGTCGTAGTTCCAGGAAAAAGGGATTTTATTAAAACTTACCGTACTGCCGGGGGTCCCCTCCCCGGTCGACTAAAGAAAAGGGACGGATCAATTGAGGACCATCCTGCTTGTATTTTGGGTGTTTCAGTACTTCTCGACGCAGACAGTCACTTGAGCCTCTTTTCCTAAAATGCCATTCAAAATTATTTTAGGGAAAAAGGACCTTGATGCTGGATTTCACCTTGAAATTCAAGATTTTACTTTTACCCGTCTGTCCGTCCTAAAACATACGTCTTCTCTGCACGAAACAGAGAAAACGTAATTTCGAAGAATGGACGGACCCGCGGGGGTATGTCATTCGACGCGTTCGCGT
>BLSH010401107.1:339185-372204 GCA_018402905.1 Glandirana rugosa | reverse complement strand
CCCCCCCCCCCCCCCCCCCAAGGCGGAACTCCTCTTTAAAGTGGATGTAAACCCAGTTCATGAAATTTGAGCTGGGCACATGTCTGTAGAGTTTCCTTCTCTCTTCAAAGCATTGCATCTGGTAGCTCTGTCCTGCTCCATTCCTCTGTCATCAGCCATCAACTTTTGACAAGCTCTCCGGGACCCAGAGATAGAAGTGTGTCGGAGGAGGTTGCTATAAAAAGATTAGCACATTGCTGGTCATCCAACAGCAGAGATCTGCATGTGTGGGGAGGGGGTATGTGCCTTTCCCCCAATCAGCGGTCTCACAGTGTCTAGCAATAACCCCATCCTACAGGGAAATGAAGTGAAAATTCTAAGAGAATGTGCACTTTCTAAACAGTATATAAATGTGAAGACAATATATAGATGGAATACTTATGTAGGGAGATTTGTTTCACCTCTGTGTATCATCTGAGGCTGTTCACTTCACTGGGTATAGGTGAGGGTTTACATCCACTTTAAGTCTGTAACTTGATATAGGTGTACTATTCCATAATTAGTTATGTATCCTGAGAGGGTAAAAGTGCTCTTACATGATTATCCAGTACCAGGACACTGTGTAATCCTCAAATATCTTCATAGCCACCTGCCGGGCCTCCAGCACCACGTTGGCCTTCCTGTACAGAACAGATCATCAATTATGAACACACAATGTAAGAACAGGGTTGTATTGAGACATCAACATAGACACACCTGAATATTAATACCTTTTATACAATCGCTGTCCATTTTGTCATGCAGTTATATTTAATATAAAATATTAGAATGCATTATTGGAGGCATGCTTTATATTCATGGCTACCTTTTAACTGTATAAACAGAGAAATTGAAATATTTTTACATTTACTGAACTAGAAAGGAGTCTTACGCCTCCCAACATTCCGATCAGCCTTGGCCTGTATAGATATTGTGCTGAATTTCCACAATGTTCAGAAGTGGGGCTCAAAACCAGGAAACAAATTATCACAATTTGTACATTTTAAGGCTTGGTGCCGCCCCAACTGCTGCAACTTCTCATGTCCAGAGCCACCAAAGTCTAGTAGATTTTTAAAATCACAACTCCAGCCATTTATTTTTCTTTTTTTCTGGACCTGAGCAAGTTTTGAGGAGTTTCCTTCTGGATTCAAATGCAGAGGCAATAAAAATCTAAAATTAAATTTGTTTTTGTTTGGGTTTTACTGACAAAAGAAAAAAAAAGACCCATCTGAGATATATTCGGAGGCATACTGACAATACTTAGTCCATCCACCTGTCACTTGCCATTAGTCCGCTCTAATAATGAACATCTGTCTGCCATACACGCACCAACTTGTTTTGAGCAAGAACAATGCAGACCAAGGCTTAATGAATTCATAAATCTGTAGCACGGACCCTGAAAATCTTAAAACAATACAGGAGATGTTCTCTATGACTGAGTTATAGGCTCAAAACATAGAAGCCATACTCAAGCAGAAAGGGAGAAACTGTAGTGTTCTTGCGGACTAAAGGAATTATTTTGTTATGAAAGATTTTACACATAAAGAAAGCATTGTGAGGACAAAAAGAAAGAAGAAGGAAGAAGAACTGCTGCCTGGGTAGTTAGACCATTAGGGCTGGTTGTCTCTGTACTCACTTGGCTCCTTCCAGCAGGTCAGAAACATTGCGCTGTTTTTGGCCTCTTCCATCGTCAAATGTTGTTTCGTTGTCAACAGTAACCACTCCTTTATTAATATTAATAGCCGGAAAGCACCTTCGGGTGACTGCAGAACCAAACATAATGCATTATACTTTGTTCATGCTACATCAACCTTAAACTTCAGTCCAAGAACATACAAACAAATGAAAAAAGCTACAAAAGTGTCCTTACCAGGAGGGAGCTATGGGACATGGGGTCTGTCCCTCCCACAACAGGGTGACACCACCCAGGAGGAGCTACCTGGCACGGGGTCAGTCCTACCAACCACAGGATGACACCACCCAGGAGGAGCTATGTGACATGGAGTCTGTCCTTCCAACCAGAGGATGGCACAGTAATGGAATTAAGTGTTGTCCCTCCCATCCACTATCAAAATAATCACTTCTTTAGATTATTAAAATAAAAAAGTGGTCATCAATGGGCTGCCATGCTATAGGGTACTGTACTTTCAAGGTTTCTCTCTTTAAGGGGATGTCAGGGCAAAAACATCAATAAACCTCTGCAATACATGTACATTTCCCCATGTTGTCCCTTTAGAAAATTCTGTACATAAAGAAAGATACCCATTGATCTGCCAGAAGTCCAGTGTGCACTCAGCTTGCTGCACTGAAATCCCAGGCTATGTTGAAAGATATGTCTGTTTTATCTTCTGCTGGACCACAGAACAACTCCATATATAAAGAAGGGCTGACAGCTCTGCCCTAGATTTCAGTACAGCAAAGACACGATTTTGCTGGCTCAAACAGGAATTTAAATGCTCCCTGGATTTCTGGCAGGATAGCGGGTGCGACGGAATGACAGAACGGGGGTCCTTGTATGTAAAGACAGATCTCCATTCTGACAGAGGGGGGTGGAGGGTTAAATTTCTGATCGCTGTATAACTGTCATTGGTCCCTGTATATGGGAGTCACAATCACTCTCCTCCCCCAGTCAGCCCAGCCCCCATACAGTTAGTAACACACTGAGGGAACACAGTTACCCCTTAGAGCTCCCCCTCCAGGTTAACCCCTTCCCCACCAGTGACATTTATACAGTAATCAGTGGACATTTAAATTTCTGATCGCTGTATAAATGTCATTGGTCCCAAAAAAGTGCCAAAATGGTCCGACATGTCTGCCCCAACATCGCAAAATCGCAGATCGCCACCATTACTAGTAAAATATATAAAAAAAAAAAAAAAAAACCCTATAAATGAATTCCCATCATTCGTAAACGCAGCAGCTTATGCGCAAAACCAATCAAATGCGATTGCGATTTTTTTTTTTTTTACCAAAAATTAGGAGGAAGAATATAAAAATCGGCCAAAACGAATGAAAAAAAATTTTTTATATTTTTTTTGGATATGTATTATAGCAAAAAGTAAGAAATTGTTTTTTTTTTTTTTTTTTAAAAATGTTCGCTCTTCTTTTGTTTATAGCGGTGATTAGAAATGACGCAAAGGGGATCAAATATCACCAAAAGAAAGCTCTATTTGTGGGGAAAAAAAAAAAAGGATGCAAATTTCGTTTGGGTACAACATCGCCCAACCGCGCAATTGTCAGTTAAATCGACGCAGTGCCGAATCGCAACAAGTGCTCTGGTCCTAAACTAGGAAATCCTTCCGGGGCTGAAGTGGTTAAAGTTGCACTTCTGTTTGTCAAAAAGCACTATTTTTGTTTGTGACTGAAACTTGGTTTGAGGGCCAGTTCACACCATAGAAACACAGTCCAGATACGTTCCAGATGCTTTTCTGCATGCATGTTTTTGATGCGTTCCAGTGGTTTTTCCATGCAGTCTAGTGCATTTTAGAAACAAACATAGAAAGTGACGGCAGAAAAAGACTGAGTAGTCCATGGAACAGAGAGAAATCTTTTAGCACGGTGGCACCACTTAAGCTAGCACCTCATCCCCATTTTGATATTCAACTAAAGAAAGAAATGGGAACAGGAAAGAAGTTTGCTACAGTCCCTGAGGAAGCCGTATAGGCGAAACATGTTGGACATACACACAGACCTTCAAATGTTGTAACTGTTTCCAATTTTTGTATCATTGCTTCCTACTGTATAAATCAAATGCTCCTTTTGTTTTATCAATTCTCAAAGTTTGTTCTTTGAGATTTTATGTGAGTAAATTAATAAACTTTACAATTTTATCTACATTTTGCAACCTTCTTACTTTTTTCTTTCCTTTTTTTTTGCACCGCAATAGTCCCACTCTCCCCAACTTTTTCCCATTTCTTTCCTTCCTTCTTCTTTTCCCCTTCCCCTTTTTCTTCCCCCCTCTCCTCCCCCTCTTTCCTGTTCCCATTTCCTTCTTTAGTTGTTGAGTAGTCCATCAAGTCTGCCCGTTTTTTTTTCTGTTTTCCCATTAACCTTATTGACTGACTATAGATTTATGTTCATCCAAAGTATGTTTGAAGCCATTTACTGTTGACTGTCTCACAACCTCTGTTGATAGTTTATTCCAATCATCAACCACCCTTTCAGTAAAATAATACTTTCTAAGATTAGTTCTGAACTTCCCCCCAGTTAGTTTGAGGTCCCCGTGTTCTTGATTTTGGTTTCATATTGAAAAGACTGCCCTCCTGAACCTTATTCACCCCCTTGATATATTTAAAGGTTTCAATCATGTCTCCCCTCTCCCTTCTTTCCTCCAGACAGTACATATTAAGTTCCTGAAGTCGCTCTTGATATGTTTTATCCCCCAGACCCGTCACCATCTTTGTTACCCGTCTCTGAACTCGTTCTATTTTATCAATATCTTTTTGTAAGTGTGGTCTCCAGAACTGGACACAGTATTCTAAGTGAGGTCTCACTAAAGATCTATATAGAGGAATCAGAACCTCCTTCCTCCTGCTGGTGATCCCTCTACTGATACATCCCAGAATTCTATTTGCTTTTCCCACTGCCTGGTTACACTGTTTGCTCATTTTGAAATCATTCCGTCCCCCCCCCCCCCCTTCTTAAATTTAAATAACAGTGTGTTTTTGGTGCATTTTTTACAGCGTTCTAGTACAGTCCAGTGCAGGAAAAATGCAGCATGTTTTACTTTTTTCTGGAACTGGAACGCACTGAAACTGCAAGCACTGGTGTGACCTATGCCATTGAAAATCATATAACCTTCTTTCTATGCGTTTTTGATGCTGAAAAAAAACCCCCCCAAAAAAAAAACAAAAAAAAAAAATATCACTGCACTGCATATGGTGTGAACTGGTCCTTATTTATAAAGACGTTATATATCAAAATGGCTAAATCTGTGTCTAGTGCATGTTCAACCCTTAATATCATTAATAACATATTATTAGATTTTTACTCCAAGAGTGTACAATAAGTTTGGAAATTCTAGAGAAATATTTAAATAATGCAATACAATAAAACTAAACCCATTAGATTTTAGTTGGCTAAAATTTACTGGAGATTTTAGTAGACTAAAATACGACTAAGGCTGGGTTCTCCACATTCAATTCGCAATAGCAGGAAATTTTGACCGGCTCTCTATGGAGCCAGTTCACATCTCTGCTGCGGCTCCGGTGCGATTTGCACAAGCGTCTTTTGGCCTGTTTAGGTCCGAATTCAGCATAAAATTCAGGCTGAAATCAGACCTGAACTGGGGAACCAGGACACACTGGACCCCTGCCGTGAGCCGCATGCGGATCATATGTGAACCCAGCCTAAAACTAAAATGGCATTTTAGTCAAAAGGCTATGACTAAAACTAAATCGAAATTTGCTGCCAAAATGAGCACTGATACACAGGAACTTTTCTGCTGGGATTTCCCATTCGTTGTCACCCTCCAAAACGTTTGATCAGTACTCACATGGTTTGCTTGGATTGATCATGGCCGGACAATCTCGATCCCTCAGTACCTCCACTGGGCTCTGAAACATCATGCAAATGCAGAACAGAAATGCATTACCTTTTCTGCAACACAAAATCATACACAGCAACTTCCAAAAGGCAAAAAAAGCCGAAAACAATTTTTTTCTATGGGTTGATAGGGTTAAAGTGCGTGTTAGAATCAAACAAGATCATTTTATCGCACTGTGTTAATGCACCATCAATATTGCATCAGGTTACCGTGTGTTGAAGTGAAACGGTGTTAATGCAGCCCATTTATTTTGAATCAGCTCGCAGAACACATTAATGGGCCAAACCCGATATCCATAACCACCTTAAAGCTGAACTCCAGGATACCCCAAGTCCTCCCTTGTACTGGGGCTGCACCCACATTGCAAGGATGAATGGCCAGTTTAGGTATAGGGGACTTGGTAAAGCAGCTTTACTTACCTGATCCTCTGCTCCAATCGGCTTCTCTGCATTGTTAGACCAGTCCCTGCAGCCTCTTCTCCCCTATATTCCAGCAGTCTAAAATCCCTTGACGTCATCTAGACCAGTGGTTCTCAACCCTGTCCTCAAATACCCCCAACAGGCCATGTTTGCAGGTTTTCCTTTATCTTGCACAGGTGCTTTAAATCAGTCGATGGCTTGGTATTTTGGACATATATTTTATCTAAGAGAAATACCCAAAACATGGCCTGTTGGGGGTACTTGAGGACAGGGTTGAGAACCACTGCACTAGACCAATGGAGGGACCATAGCCCTACACTGGACACAGGGACGCTGAGAAACAGTCCACCATCAGAGCATGGGTGAGTGCCCTCTGCCAGGGTAGAGGAGGATCAGGTAAGTAAAAAATTTTTCTAGCCCCTAGACATAAACAAGCCGTTAACCCTTGCAATGCAGGCGCCGCCCCACTGCAAGGTAGGATTTTTAGGTTTACTGCAATTCAACTTTTAAGCTGAACTCTGGGCTGCAATATAAAAAAAAAAAAAACACACACACCCCTTTGCAATGCCACCCCCCACGCTGAAAGGATTAGACATCATTAGGTCTATGGGTGTCAGAATAAAGAGAAATACTTTATTTCATTCTCCAGTAGGTTCCCTCTATTTCAACACCACAGCTGCACACCCCTTCACATACAATAGAGCAGAGATTCCCAACCCCTGGCCTGTGGACTAGTACTGATCCTCGTCCCGTTAGGAACCGGATAACAGCAGTAATTTACACGGGAATGGAGAGCTCAAAAGCACCAGAAGGCTTTATCGCTCCAAGAGCTGTCCATTCCCAGCTGCAGTAGGGGGGCGGCACTGTGGTACGCAATTCAGCTCAAGCACAGCTTGAAAAAAATGTCAGATAGTTGCAGCAGATTGCACTGTTTTAGGGAATACAGTGGTGTCTTCTCTTCTCCCCAGGCCTGCTGTGAAGGCAGCAGACTGATTAAGTCATCTTACTGGTCTCTTCTCCCACCAGCATTTTCCTTGCCAGCACATTTCCATGCAGCACACCCGATTGGCCCCCAGTGTTACACCTCGCTCTCTTAGTAGGGCCGCTGTATAGGAGATTGCATGAGGTGGATACCAAGTCAAGTTTCGTCACTTTCACAAAGTGGCCTTCATTTGTGTCTTATACCGTATTTGCATGGGTTTCAGCTTTATAAATGGAGTCACCTTGGAGAAGTTGTTGAAGCCATCCCTGCAGAACTTCTTGTAGTAGTCAAAGTTTTGCTGGGTCGTTGCCACAGAGAGGTAAGTGAGAAAACGGTCTGGACATTGCTCCACACAGATCTGTCAAAAGAACCAAAATCCAAGTTATTTGCCATGAAGTCGCTCAGGGTATAGGCCAACATATACCGTATATACCTACAGGTATAGATGGAGCGTGATTGAACAGAGTTGATCTTCAGGATTTAAAAAATATTTTCTAAAAATTACAAGAGGCATGTCTATTCTTACTTAAATCTTACAGATCTGTGCAGTAATCCAGTGTGAAATGTTGTCTCTGTGCAGGAGCTCCGGTAATTAAGACCAATCACTGCTGCGCTCTCTCGTTGTGCAGGGTGACTGATCTCGTCTCCTCCCCCTCCTGTAGTTTTCTGTGGGCAGCCTTTAGTGGGTGGAGCCTGCTGGGCACCTCCCACAGCTCTATGCAGGTTATGTACAGCACAGGGATCACGAGAGATATATATATATATATGCAAAAATGGTCATACCTAAAGGCTCAATTTACACTAGTGAGACTGCCCAAGTCGTACAATTTTCAGTGCGACTTTGGTGTGCAACGTTGCTGCAACGTTACACTCTCTGGCACTCAAGTCACATCAAAGTAGTGCAGGAACCTTGTCAAAGTTGCTGCGACTTTAAAGTGATTGTAAAGTCTTGTTCTTTTTCAATAAAAACAACATGTTATACTTACCTGATCTGTGCAGTGGTTTTGCACACAGCAGCCCAGATCCTCCTCTTCAGCTCTCCCAGCCCCTCCTTTCTGTTGAGTGCAGCTTGCTATGGGGGCACCCAAGGCGAGCTGCAGCTCCATGTATCCATTCAGACATGGAGCCCCGTCCCCTCTCTCCCATGATTGGCTGACTTTGACAGCAGTGGGAGCCAATGGCACTGCTGGTGTGTGTCAGCCAATCAGGAGGGAGAGTCCCGGACGGCCGAGGCACTGATGGACATCGCTGGATGAGGAAGAGATGGGGCTCAGATAAGGTATTAGGGGGTGCTGGGGTGGCTTTTTATTTTAATGCATATGCATTAAGATAAAGCTTCTTCCTTTACAACCACTATGTCGCATAGATCAGAATGGGTGCCATTGAAATCAATGGGCTACAAACTTGTCATGCAAGTGGGGCTATAGGGTTATTTTTAATGATATCCTCAATAATTATGTGAATTTAGATTTTGTTTGGGATACCCTCAGAGTGTGAAAAAAAGGGATTTTATTAAAACTTACCGTAAAATCCTTTTCTCCAAGTTCACTGACAGACGCAGCTCTTCATGACTTTGTGGGGTTTTATGTTCGTCCCACTAATGCCTAGTTAACTCCTGGTAGGACGAACATAAAACCCCACAAAGTCATGAAGAGCTGCGTCTGTCAGTGAACGTAGGAGAAAATAAAGTCAGATTTCTTCCTCTTTGTGGGTTCTAATACTTGTCATGCAACTTTATGTATCCAAAGTCGCATGACAGGTTGCACTAGTGTGAATGGAGCCACAGTCTAACTTTTGCAGGTGCAGTAAATTAAAAGCCCAACCTTCCCCAACTGTAACTGCCAAGAAAAAAAAAAAAAAAAAGAAAAAAAAAGAAGATTAAAAACTCAGATTGCCAAATGCTCATCTTGCAGCATCTTCATTTTCTTGGAAATTAAAAAGAATTTCCAATGGCTGTGTAAAGGAAAGAGGCTGCAGGGAGGAGGAGTGATCTGTGAGTAAGCAGTGGTCTCTCTGCAGGAGTCTGACACCCCACTCCCTCCGAGTCAGTTAGGGCTTTGCAGAAGAGCATTAAGCTGGCAATACACAATTCAAATTTCATCCGATTTCTATTGAAGAAAGTCAGAAAAAATTTAAGCTGTGGGAAGACTGAGCTGGCTGGAAAATGATGAGCTGAACAGTTAGTGTTTGGGTATTCAGGCAGCTGAAGGTACTGTGGTTATCTATATATAATAGCCGTCAGTGGGGATTCCTCAGTCCACACTGTTTAGGGTGAATGGAGAAAATTAGATGTCTCGTTCAGCCTGCAGGCTGGAGAAAAAATAAATAAATAATGGAGTAAAAGTGTATGGAGAGCTTTAGCTTTGCTGCTTCTCTTGCTCTGACTTCAGCTACCCCTCGAGTATCCGGTTTTTATATAAGCAGGAAAAGAGACAGGTTTCGATCAGATATGACCAGCATGCATGTTTATGTTCTAGCTGAATGGATTCAGAAAAACTTCAGACATGCAGACAACATGCCAAGTCAGTCATGAGAGCACATTAACCATAACCAGGCGTGACGACGCAGGCTCTCCCTTACACCCAGCCACCGCACACATGACTTACCTGCGGCGTTGGACACTGGAACTCCAGGAGCACGAGGGGGCTGGCGCACTTCATGATGTTGAAGTAAAACAAGAATGGCTTTTTTCTGTAGGCGGATTAAAATACATCTACCGGTTACAACATTGAAACTGACAAAATTGTGTAAAAAAAACAGCACAGTTTTTATTTCTTTTCAATGATACTGACTTCTGTGCGCTCTCAGTCCTGACCGCTAATACTTCCCCCTGTGTACCCGCAGGGCTCGGCGGGAGAGGAAAGCCGCCAGCGGTGCAGGAAGGAGGGATGATTATCAGATGTGGGTAGGCCAGGGAGGACGATCGGTGCGGCAGGGCCAATCACAGGAACGATGCCCTGTGTATGTGTCTCCCTCCAGCGGGAGGGAGAGGGGGAGAAACTGGCTTTCAGCTGCTGCAGGGAGAGCAGCACAGTGCACTGTTGCTGTAATTAGGCCCCTGTCCTGCGGTGCAGATAATCTCCCTGTGTAATTAGTTTAGTATGATGTGTCATTCTCCTCCGCCCCCCAAGATCCATACTCTCATCTCAGCGAGCTGGGACCGGCCACGCCACCCTCACAGCCCATGTCCTGCATCACCATCTTTGGTCTCGATGGCAATGGGTGCCTCTTCACGGTTCAAGTAGCCTGGCTCCTGATGTGCGCCAAGTTTACCCTCCTCCAGCGTCTGTGAATATAAAAGGAAACATCCTGAGATCGGTGACGTACACATCCCAGGAGGCTTCACAGTGCTGGAGTCTTCATTCTTGCCTACAGTGGCAGTGGCCCCGATTTTGTATGCAGAGGGGGCATCCAGGAGCTGAAGTTATGCTTTAACTATGGACATGGGCCCCAGAGGGCATGCATTGTTATCACCTTTTCGGTGCCCACCCATGACTTCCATTATGGGAAGGAACAATAAAGCACAACTATTGTGTAGAACTGTAAAGCAAATATGGCTGCCCCTCATATTTGTATTAGTACAAATATAATATAGGAAGAACATTTTAAATACATCATTGTAGAGACCATACAAATTTAAATGCAGTATAGATTAGGGTTAAAGGGACCCTGTTGCTAGGAGGAAAGAGTGAAACCATCAGCCCACCATAAAAGAACAGCAATACTTACTTCCCTAGCAGCTGAAAAGGTAACTCTTCGTGACCCAAGAGCTCCAGGTGCTGACACTTCCACATGTGTTAGTTTGTCTCCTGCTGGGCGAAGTGCTTTTACCTGCAGACCCTAGAGGACACAGTAGTAGGGTGTCAGCAGGAGGAACCACAGCACGGGACAGGTTATCTGACACACCTGGAAGTGCAGGATAGCAGCAGCACACAGAGCTCTCCCAGACAGCCAAAATGAGAATATTCCTCTTTGTCTATAAGAGGAGGCTGCTCGTTTAGCTTTTTCCACTTGGCAATAGGGTCCATCCAAAAGGTAAGCATAGATGGAAAGTCTAATATATGCTCAAAGAACACACTAGATTTCCCCTATAAAGATTCTGAATTTTGCAAGAACACTAGTGGACTAGTTGATTGTAATGGACTCACAACTTACTCATTGGGGGTGCCAGCTTGACCGCAAAACTGCCCCTTGCTGTCAGTGGGGTATATAACCTTCCTCGGGTCTCCATATGTCCAGGCTGCAAAATTAGAAATCATGTTGAAACCCACCATTGTTGGAGGAAAAGACAAAATTCAGGTCATCAAATGTATATTAAAAAGGTAGAATTATGGTACCACAAATTAAAATAAACATATATGTTACATCAATAATTACATCTGCATCTCGTTTTAGTCCCCTCTGCAAAATATTACAAAAATCTGTTCATCCTCCCAGTAAAGTTCAAGTAATGCAGCTTCCTAGGATGGAGTGGTAACAATGCAATTGCATGTACTCTCAACTGAATTGTCAAAGCATCAAATAGCTGGTGTCTTAGCTTAAAAATCTACATTGGTACCAGCAGATGTATCTGGTCTCTATGCCTAGCACTTAATCACTATAGGGATTTCTTGGAAAAATAGGTTTACATACTGCTCGTTTTATTAGTGTAGCACCCCCACAGGGTAGGTGCATTTTTGTAGTGGGGTTTTGCTAGGAGAGAAAAAATTGAGTCAGGCCTGACTGTATGTCCAGGCCTGAGTGTTTTGATCTGGGCTTGGGGAGTGGCTCAGTTAGGGCTGGGGCAGTCCAACAGATGAAGTCATTAAACCCGCTTACCTTCTTCTGGAAAGCACTCGAACTCTCAAGAGCGAAGGTGGGACAAGAGGTGGCATCATCTGGAGTGTCATGGGAAGCCCTGACCAATCCCCTATCTGGATTGGCAGGGGGCAGGCCTTCTCATATACTCTGGGCTGGGTCAGCCAGGGAAGAGAAGTCGGGTGGAAGTCGTTGTAGTAAGAGGTCTCTATCGGGGAGGTCGCCCCCATCTGGGAGGGGGACTTTGAGGCCTGGCGGTTCGGGTGCAGCCAGGAGTGGAGGTGGTTCCCGGAGTCGCACAAGGGAACAGGAGAACAGCGGAGGTGCTACAGAGAGAGACTTTAAAGCAGTGGTTCTCAACTCCTGTCCTCAGGACCCACCAACAGGCCAGATTTTAAGTATACCTTGGGGAGATGCAGACTAAAATACAGCAATCACTGAGCAGCAAATTAAATCACCTGTTATGCATTTCAGAGTTCAAGTGCCGTAATTCTTGTTGCATCCCACAGTCACCCCTTTTCCCCATCCAAGTTATTTCCCCTAAATAAAACAACAAAAACAAGTGCAGGCCTGGTCGGTTTCTACGGATGTGTGATATATGGTGTGATTGAGGCCAGCTATAAAGTGAACAACTACTAGCTACTCCCACGGGAGCAAATGTCTACATTATCACAGTGGCTGGTGTTAGTGTTTTATACTCATTATTTGTAATGTGTTTTTGCATTATTTTGTTTGTTGCACATAGGAAGTTTATGATTTAGAGGCTCTACCATCTCTATAACCAATATAGGGACATAACAAAAGCTGCAAGGGAGAATAAAGCAACCTACCTAAAAGAGTGATATGCTAAATATAAAAAGCGCCTTCCACTACAGCAGTACATACATATATACAGTATCTCACAAAAGTGAGTACACCCCTCACATTTTTGTAAATATTTTATTATATCTTTTCATGTGACAACACGGAAGAAATGACACTTTGCTACAAAAGTAGTGAGTGTACAGCTTGTATAACAGTGTAAATTTACTGTCCCCTCAAAATAACTCAACACACTGCCATTAATATCAAAACCACTGGCAACAAAAGTGAGTACAACTCTAAGTAAAAATGTCCAAATTGGGCCCAATTAGCAATTTTCCCTCCCTGGTGTCATGTGACTCGTTAGTGTTGCAAGGTCTCAGGTGTGAATGGGGAGTAGGTGTGTTAAAATTGGTGTCATCGCTCATACTGGTCACTGGAGGTTCAACATGGCACCTCATGGCAAAGAACTCTGAGGATCTGAAAAAAAAAAAAAAAAAAATGAATTGTTGCTCTACATAAAGATGGCCTAGCCCTAGGCTATACGAAGATTGCCAAGATGCTGAAACTGAGCTGCAGCACGGTGGCCAAGACCATACAGAGGTTTAACAGGACAGGTTCCACTCAGAACAAGCCTCGCCATGGTTGACCAAAGAAGTTGCATGCATGTGCTCAGCATTGTTGTCTCAGGTTGTCTTTGGGAAATAGTATGAGTGCTGCCAGCATTGCTGCAGAGGTGGGGGAGAGGTCAGTGCTCAGACCATAAACCACACACTGCATCAAAATTATTCTGCCTGGCTGTGGTCCCAGAAGGAAGCCTCTTCTAAAGATGATGCACAAGAAAGCCCACAAACAGTTTTCTGAAGACAAACAGACTAAGGACATGGATTACTGGAACCATGTCCTGTGCTCTGATGAGAACAAGATAAACGTATTTGGCTCAGATGGTGTCAAGCGTGTGTGGCGGCAACCAGTTGAGGAGTACAAAGACAAGTGTGTCTTGCCTAAAGTCAAGCATGGTGGTGGGAGTGTCATTGTCTGGGGCTGCATGAGTGCTGCCAGCACTGGGGAGCTACAGTTCATTGAGGGAACCATGAATGCAAACATGTACTGTGACATACTGAAGCAGAGCATGATCCTCTCCCTTCGGAGACTGGGCAGCAGGGCCGCATTCCAACATGCTAACGAACCCAAACACACCTCCAAGACGACCACTGCCTGGCTAAAGAAGCTAAGGGTAAAGGTGATGGACTGGCCAAGCATGTCTCCAGATCTAAACCCTATTAAGCATCTGTGGGGCATCCTCAAAACGGAAGGTGGAGGAGAACAAGGTCTCTAACATCCACCATCTCTGTGATGTCTTCATGGAGGAGTGGAAGAGAACTCCAGTGGCAACCTGTAAAGCGCTGGTGAACTCCATGCCCATGAGGGTTAAGGCAGTGCTGGAAAATAATGGTGGCCACACAAAATACTGACACTTTGGGCCCAATTTGTACATTTTCACTTAGGGGTGTACTCACTTTTGTTTTGCCAGTGGTTTAGACATTAATGGCTGTCTGTGGAGTTATTTTGAGGGGGACAGCAAATTTACACTGTTATACAAGCTGTACACTCACTACTTTACATTGTAGCAAAGTGATGAAAAGATATAATAAAATATTTACAAAAATGTGAGGGGGTGTACCGACTTTTGGTAGTACACACACACCCACACCTTGGATTACAAGCATAATACGTTCCAGAAGAATGCTTGTAATCCAAATAACTTGTATATCAAAGTAAGTTTCCACATAGGAAACTCCAGGTTTGGCGGGGGCACTGTGTATGCAATACCGTATGTGGCCAAAGGTGTAGGGACACTGGTGGGGCTCAGACGATCATAAACGCTCGAGAACCGTTTACACTTTCGGTATTTTCGAATGAGTCTGAGCTTCTCCGAGCCTCACCAGCGCCCCCGCACCTCTGGCCACATGCGGTATTGCATGCACAGAGGCTAAATCCTGCTCGTTTTGCGAGACAGCGCTCGCAAACCGAGTCAGGATCTTTTTAAAAAAAAAAAAAACTGCCCGTATTGCGAAACGCTCATTAACCGTGTTACTCGCAATCTGAGGTTTTGCTATATATTGATTTATAAAACACACACGCTTTGCATTACAGATCTGCCATCTAGTTTTGTGGGTACATTCAGATCTGTGCTGGTGATCAGAACTCATCAGCTGTTTTACATTAAAGGTTTAGAAAGAACATGTTCACTTTTAAAAGTCAGTTCATTTTCACGCTTTACTTGCACTTTGAAGCTCAGTTGATGGAAATCACACATCCTGCCAACTAACAAAGCTTTCCTACCACATCACATTAAATCTTGCAGTAGACTGCATTACGATGATGAAATAACAGTACAATTTATAGAATACTCACCGACAATTCCCACAGCCACATAGGCAACAATGGCGATTACTATGAGTATACAGCACAGGATGTCCGTACAGCTTCTGCAACACAAAATATAAATTGCTAAAAGTTACTGTACATTCAACTTACAAAATGTCCATCAATCCAAAATTAGATCACTTACCATCATTATGTTCCCCACTACAGCCTCTACATGGAGAGCTGCCAAGTGATGTGGTCTCACTTTTATTGCTGCATTCTATGCAACTTAAAAGTGGTGGCGAGGCTCCAGGTTAAAAATTAAAAAATATTCCAGGGAGAAGGCAATACCCGTTCATGCAATTAGTCATCAGATTTTTTTTTCAAACTAATGTATAGTATTTGACTTTTTTTTTTAACAAAACGATTTTTTAAATAAAACGTCACACTCATTGAAAATGTAGAATCCGATGAGAGATTTAATGCAAAAATTACTACTTCAGTGTTCAAGATATAGAACAAAATATTTCCATTTTAGGAGGCAATATAAAGCAATGGTCAATGCAAGCTCATCAAAATGTTTGGATTGCTATAAAAGTTTCAGTAGGTAGGTACACATGTGTGATGGGGAGGAGGTTACAGTGAGGACACAAAATGTGTAGTCACTGACAATTACACCATTTCCCCCCTTTGACAAAGATGGAATGACACTATATACACACACAGTACAATAGTCAGATATAGGTGTACACAATAAGGCCTCATACACACGGGCGTATATAAAAAAATAAACAAAACGTCGGGCCCGACGTCAAGGAAAAAAAGGCGACGTTTTTCGGCGTTAGTGAGCGTCGGCGTCAATAGACGTTTTTTAAAACAAAATCATCCCTCTGCTATTTTTCAACCTAAAAACGTCGGCGTCAAAAAACGCCGGAAAACGCCAGTATAATAATAGGTGGCATATGTTGGCGTTTCTTGGCATATTGTGGCGTCGGCGTCAAAAAACGTCAAAATGTTACAGCCTCAGAATGCGATGGCCATGGGTTCTACTTTCTGCTCACTAACGCCGACGCCACCTACAGCTCAGAAACGCCGACGTTTTTATGGGGCCATTGACTAACATGGAGAGCTGCAAAAAACGCCAGAAAACGCCGGCGTCAAAAAACGTCCGTGTGTATGAGGCCTAAATGGGTATGCCCAGGCAATACCTGAATTTACTACTAAACCTGCCTCCCCTCTTCTAGATCTTTTTCCAGCATTCATTTTTCTTTTACAACTTATTCTGGTAGTGAGAAACAGATTCTTACTTCCTGTGAGGTCATCACTAAGCTTATAAAATGTTCACAGCGCCAGCTGCTGAGAACTCACTTTCCAGCCCCCAGAACTACATATCCCAAGAGCCCTTTCCCTACATACAAGTGGACAGGATGCTGGGAGTCGAGGTAGCAGCACCGTTTTGCTGGGAATTAAAACAACGTATGCATGTGGAGAGGGACAGAGGTGAGGATAGGCAAAGTTCTGTAGCCCACAATGCAGAGCTGACAACACTGAAAGTCTGGTTTTCTGGCAGATCTACGGGTATTTTTTAGCACTTGCAGCACAGGGTGCTCCCCCTGTTACAGCATTGCTGTGCCGGAAGTGTGTGAGTGTGTGTGTGTGTGTGTGTGTGTGTGGAGTGTACTGCACATGTGCAGACTTGGGGACACTAAACACACTCATTCCAGTGAATGCAAAAACACTCCGGAGGTCGTGACATCAGCACCCCACCTCTTCCAATCACAGAACGCTTTGCTTTGTATTTTCAGAATAAATGCATTCTAGGAATGGTCCCCTGTGACCTGGACCCAGAAGCATGTGGGTCACAGGAGTAGCAGTGTCCACTTCAGTGATTTCCAGCTTCCAAGGGCATTGCCCAGGTATGATATAGTTACATTGGTCCCTAGCTGCATATATGTAATTATATAAAAATATACAAAGCTTGGAATTTGTCCTTTAAGTACTTCCGCCTAGCAGCATTGGAATCCCAACCACGGCACTACCTGCCTGGAATTTGCATGTTCTCCCTGTGTCTGTGTGAGTTTCCTCGGGGTACTCTGGTTTCCTCCCCCACCCCAAAGACATGCTGGTAGGTTAAATTGGCTCTGGTCTAAATTGTCCCTAATATTTGTATGTAGGTCTTTTCTCAGAGAGCAGGTGCAGGAAGCCTCACCTGTGTCCATCATTGCAACCTCACCAGTGCAGCCTTACCTGTGTCCATCATTGCAGCCTTACCCATGCAGCCTTGCCTGTGTCCATCATTGCAGCGTGACCTGTGCAGAGAGGGCGGCCGGATCATCATAGGGGAAGAGGAGAGCCAGCCGGGATTAGAGAGCAGGGACAGCCCACTGTAACAGCTTACATTACAATTGGCGTCAGCTCGTGGCTACACACAGTCCCGTCCTCCTAATCCGGCGCTTGTGACAGACAGAACACCGGACCAATGCCAGGGCGTGTTCTGTCTGTCACAGGCACAGAGTCAGGAGAGCAGGACTGTTACAGTGGGCTATCCCCGCTCTGATCCCGCCTGGCTCTCCTCTTCCCCCATGATGCTCCAGCCTTCCTCTCGGAGAACGGCTCCCATTCATCCCCGCCTGGCGGTGTTGCGCCCCCCCCCCCCCCACCACCCCAGGCAGCCCATGCTCACCAGCCCTCATTTTCCACTCTAGCTCTCCTAGAGTAACTGCCTGTCTCCTGGAATCTCCTCCATTCTCTTGAGACTGTGCTGGGAGACACAGCAAACCTTTTGGCGATGACACGTATTGATGTGCCATCCTGGAGGAGTTGGACTGCCTGTGCAACCTCTATAGTGTCCAGGTATCGCCTCATTCTACCAGCAGTGACACTGACCCTAGCCAAATGCAAAACCGTCAGAAAAGTTGAGTGTTTTTGGGGTACCTTTGAATTCAGCCCTCTGTAGGTTGATCATTTTCATTTCCATCAAGCAATGTGGCAAGCACTGTATAAATTGGTGGCGCTATACAAGTACCAAAAATCTAAAATAAAGGAATGCGCAACCAAACTGGACTAATAGTAGCCGCCACCAGTGAAGACGCCCTTGATAAAGTCACGTGAGGTGTGACGCAACACATTGGGAGGAGCCGGGTGATATCACTTGCGGTTGCAGCCAAGACCAGAAGTTCACTATTTATACATATTTTGATGCAGTTTTTCACAATTTTAAAATGTAAGTGTGTGGATCCTTTAATAAAATTATTTGTGGGAACTACTACACTATTGGAGTGCCTTTATATCCCTATTGATGTACCCAGATTGGCAGAGACCGTGGAGGGTATAGGAATTGTCCATGGACACAACACACAGCACCAGCCATCCACCCAGAGATTCGACCATTGATCTAAGAGAGGGGAGAGAGGAGGAGTGGAAATTGCCACGGAGGAATGGATACCCTGAGACGTGATTAGACCCATAGGGGTCTATGCTGGAGGTGAGAGGCTAGTGCACCTGGTGCGAGTTGGAAATATAGGCTCTGCCCTGCACCCTCTGGAACTGGTTTTTCTTCCTATATCTTTTTTTAATCCAAAGAAAAAAACTTTTATTCATGTAATGAGGCATACAGAGTCAAAATGTGTCACATATGAAGCTCATAGAGAAGCACATACGATAATGGTACATACAGCTCACGCATTTTACAAGGTGTAGCATTCGGTTCTGAGTACACGGTATAAAAATAGTGCTCTTCACATAATAGATCAGCAATAGATTTGTCAGTTACATATCGGATTGGTTATATACAGGATTGGCTCTGGGCAGATGTGAAGGCAGAATCCTTCTGTGTGGTCCATGAACACATCTCAACAACAGTTACCCATGTTCCCCAACCAGTTATGGACACTGAATCCACAACCAGTTATGGACACTGAATCCAACCGTCTATCTCAAATTTTGTGGTATTTGGTAGGGCAGTTTCTATGCTGGTATATACGTTTTTTTATAAGGGAGGGATTGATTGACCGTCATCTTGCATTCCTGGACAGTCGGGGTCTCCGTCCGAAGCCTTTTCCTGGCATCATTAGTCTAGCAAGGTATAGTGTTTTGTGCATAAAGACGTGTTGGTGTCTGTTCTGCTCTTGCCCGGGTAGTAGGCCGAGCAGACATTACTTTGGACATAGGGTCAACGGCGAACCCATCTCATTGTGTAGGAAGTCTGTTACTTGCTTCCAGTAGTCCTGTATAGCTGAGAATGACCATATAAGGTGATAAAAAGAGCGGTCGCTATCTGCACATCTGGGACAGAGAGGGTCTTGCTCAGGTCTATATCTGGCTATGTGAGTTGGGGTTAGATATGACCTATGAACGATGTAGATTTGGGTAAGCCTGTCTGATGGTTTTGGAGAGACTAGTTTACACGAGGATAAGTCTGTCCATTCACCGTCCTCCAGCTCTCCCACGTCCGCCTCCCACTTGGTCTTAAGCCTGAAGGCCAGTTCCAAGGCAGCAGGGGTGAGTAATGTTACATAGCAGGTAGAGATTAGGCCTTTTTGGGTCCTCATCTCTGAGAACACCCACCAGACCCGTGGAAGTCAAGTTTGGAGGGCCATGTGTAAACTGACATTGCAGTGCGTGTTGGAGCTGGAGAAAGCAGAAAAGCATGGAGTTGGGTAGGTCATGAGTGTTTAATTCCTGAAAGGTTTTTGGCTCCGGTGATGTCCATCACCTGGCCAAGGTAGTGTATTCCACGCCTTGCCCATAGGTCTGTGTTTGGCAGTGTGAATAATTTCAGGAGGTTGTTTCCCCATAGTGGTGTGTGGGCATTTATAGAAGATACCCTCAATCTACGCATGGCTAGTTCCCAAATTTTGCAGTGGTGGTAGATCAGGCTTGTGTGGTTTTCCACACCGGTCAGGGTATTCGCACCCCTTAACAAAAGTTGGCAGGGGGTGCGCCAATTCTCCCGGGGCACGCGAACAAGCCAGCTCGGGATATCCGTTTGTCATCTTTGTCTGAATAGAAAAAAAGTGGGACAACTTAGCAGCTATATAATATAGGTTGAAATCTGGCAACGCAACACCTCCCAGGTCAGTTGGTTTCTGCAGGGTGTGCCACAAAGTTCATGATTAGAGTTTCCCAAAATGAAAGGAGCTGAGGATGGAGTCAATAGTATTAAACACCCGGAGGGGCAGATATGTCGGGGAGTGCCAGAAGATGTACAGGAGTTTGGGCAGTAGAATCATCTTTACTAGGTTTACACAACCCCAGGAGGTAGTCGTACCCAGATCTGCGTTTTGGTTTTGAGCACTGTGTAAAGAGGTTCCACATTAAGCTTAATGTAATCTTCTGGGGATTTGGTAACCTGTATCCACAAGCATTTGATCTGGCTTGCTCGCTGCAATGGAAGGTCGGCCTGGTCTGATGTTGGAGCGGTCAGGTCAAGGGCAAGGATTTACTCCAATTTATTTGAAGGCCCGAGAACGCACCAAAGCGCTCCATAAGGTTCAAGACTGATTTGAGAGAGGCCCCCCCCATCTTCCAGATACAACAGCATGTCATCTGCATAGAGACTAAGGGTTTCAGTTAAAAGGCCAGATCTGAGGTCCTTAATTTCCGAGTGGTCCCTAATGGCAATTCCAACGTTAGTGCGTAGAGTAATGGAAACAGTGGGCAACCCTGACGGGTGCCCCTGTGTAGAGAGAGGGAATCAGAGACTCTGCCATTAATCAAGACCCTAGCCACAGGTGCCTGGTATAACAGCTGGATCCAATTTATGAAATTAGGTCCAAAGCCATATCTGCGCAGACATTCCAAAAGGTATGCCCATTTGACCGAATCAAACGCTTTAGCGGCATCCAGGCTCACCACCACCCTGGAACCCATCAGGTCATGGGCAGCCTGTAAGTTTAGGCAGAGTTGATGCAGGTTAAAGGCAGTGTTCTTGTTGGGCATTAATCCGATTTGATCTGGGTGGATTAAGGATAGGATCAGCTTGTTTAGTTTGAGGGCGAGTATCTTGGCCAGGATCTTGATGTCTATCTGGAGGAGGGAGATTGACCTGTAGGATTCAGGGAGAAAGGGGCCTTTACCGGGTTTTGGTATCAAGACTATTAGAGTCTCCTTCATAGAGTTGGGGAGCGTAGAGGAGTCAAACATGGATTGAAATAATTTCTGAAGGTGCGGTACCATTATCTCTCTAAATTGGGTGTAAAATTCCCAGGGAAGACCTTCAGTCGCAGGGGCTTTACCCACAGCCAGGCTGTCCATGGCCTCATCAATGTCATCTGCCGAAATAAGGGCCTCCAGTAGTGTTTTTCTTCCCATATCTAAGTCCTGCAAGCAGCATCTTTGGAGCGGTGAGGTGAGCAGTGTATATACCGCTCCTCTACCGCCCCTGCCATTGAAATGAATGGCAAGCTCTTGCAAAATGGCTGCACACCGCCTCAGAAGCGCAGAGCGCCGGCACTTTTAACCCAATTTTAACCCCTTGTGGGGGGTCAAAAGCACCGTCCTCCCAACTGAAGAGCGGCAATGCAGCACCGGTAAAACTCTGCTAAAACTAGTGGGGTTTTACCGTGGCAACAGTCTGAAAGTAGTCTTATGCTCAGCACATAATCACTTTAAGGATCATTGTTTTGCACTTTTATATATGTATTTTGCACATTAATATTTTGATATTCATTTGTTTGATATTTGATGAAATAAGGATCATTTGCCAGTTTGCACATTAATGTTTATTTGGACAGAATGGAGTTCCTTTAATATATGCATTGTTATTGTGGCTATAGAAGGTATAGTATCATAAATACCTGTATTACAGACATGCATATGGTTTTGCACGGTATCTACCAAGTATTTCTTGGAAGGTTGAGTTGGATTATATTGATTTGGTTTGTTATTGGTACTGCGAATATTCATTAATGGGCCATGGTTTTCATATATAGCTAGTTTGCACATTATCTGCCCATCTGCACTGCAGTATCAAGCTCTTTATTGCAGCTGTCATAGAAGGAGAAGAAGTTGTAGGTGCAAGGATATTATTTAGCACTGTTTTTTTTGCGTAATTTGCACAAGATTTATTGCACATTACCAGAGTGTCATTATTTGAGTATTTTATAGATGGCTAGTGGTGACTTAAGCCTCGTACACACGAGTCAACGATCGTATACAACAGGTCATACGAACGACTGTTGTATGCGAAATCAATCGTTAGTACGCGCGATTAGAACAGCTGACGTACGACGTTCGTACAACAGGAGTTGTATGAGCAAACTAGATAACTTGGTAGTGCCAACAAGCGGTCATACGACAGTTGTATCGTTTGTACAGAGAAGTCGGTCCAACAAGTTGTACTGTGCAAAACACGCATGCTCAGAAGTCAGGAACGGCTGGATGCTAATTACATGCACCTGAACGTTCTCTTTATACATTCACTACGTTCAGCTTGGTCGTACGATCGTGTAGTGCATGTCAGTATGTGAGATACAACAGCCAACATACGATTTGGTCCATTCGGTCGTGCAACCGTCGAACCGTGTGTACGAAGCTTAAGACTTGTTTATTGAAATTAGTATCATATGGTGTAGTAAGCGCCCCCATTACTTATATATGCTATACAAGTACCTGCCTGTAATAAATAAATAAACAAACAGTGACAACCTCATGGACATTATTTCCTAACAGGCTTTTTTTTTTTCCTCTGTATGGTTTATGTTCCCAATACAAGTCTTCCAGCTATTTTATTTATGAGTTGCTTAGAGTATGAATTGCATCCTACCACATCTAATGGACGGTCTGTACCGCAGTACATTACAATCACCTGGGGATTCTCAGCAATGGTTATATCACCATTCATGGATAAGTCTTGTACTGGAAAAGAAGGGCTCGTGCAGAGCAGCAATTATGCAGCCTTTTTGAAAATAGGATCTCCAGGTTAGAAATTGCTGTTGGCAAACTATGTGGGAAATAAAAAAAATAAGGAGATTAGAACCTCTCTGCGGGTTTGAGGGTGGGCTTTAAAATGCCCATGAGTCATAGTTATGCGCCCATTGGTGGCATAGGTTTCTGTGGGGAGAAGAGTGCTCACTGCTCACTTCCAGGACAAAGGCGGAGCTGTCAGACAGTTTCCAGTCTGTAGCAATGATCATGTGACCACTGACAGCCAGTCACAGTGGTCAGGCAGACCTTTCCCAACCTCTGGGCGTAAAAGACCAGTTAAATGGATACCGGGGTTGGAAGCAAAGACATTAAAGTCGTTACATTTCCACATTCTATGCAACTATTTCAAGCCTGCAAACTAACTTTGTTCCTTGAATTCTGTGACACGTAGTCATTATGTCCTGCAAGTAGGCACTGCTGTGTCGCACATTTCAGAGCCTGCCTTCTGTACTACAGAGCTGCTGAGGAGGAGTTTCAGGAGGCGGAGTCAGTACAGGAGTCACTGCTTGCAGGCAGGACGGTGCCATGGGATTTGTAGTTCTTAAAAATGTAGGAGAAGCTGCAAAGCATGCAGGGAATCCAGGAAGTTGTGGGAAGAGATTGCCAGCAGACAGGCAGAACTCACAATATGACAGGTGATTTAGAATGTACGCTTCTATTGGATTGTTACATATAAAACTTGTCTGTATTGTTATTAAAATGTTGATACTATAAAATGAATGTGTGTTGTGACCACAGAACTCCTCTGAAACTAGTCATACACTGTACATTTACTCTCATTCAGCCTGCGGGCAATTACCCTATACATGCCAAACATCGTAGATGGAGGAATCTCCACTGCCAGCTATTATAGTCAGACTGCCGTAGCTGTCCGAGTACCCGAACAGTGACTGCATCTGACTGGATGCATTCACGGCTTGGCCAATAACACTTTACCTGCTCAGTCAAATTTTAAAAACAACTTGCCAGGCCGGATTGTGCCAACAGAGCCCATGGCTCAAATACAGGTGCATCTCATAAAATTAGAATATCATCAAAACGTTACATTTCAGTAATTCAAAAAGTGAAACTATTATTTTTATATAAATGCGCTACACACCAATATATTTCACGCATTTCTCCCTTTTAAATTGTGAGGATTATGGCTTACAGCTAGTGAAAACCCAAAATTCAATATCTCAGAAAAATTTGATTACTACACAAGACCAATAAAAAAAAAAAAAAAAAAAAAAAAAAAAAAAAAAAAAAGGAAGAAAAGAGATTTTGAAATACAGAAATGTTGGCTTACTGAAACTGTATGTCCATGCACATTATAGTATGCACTCAATACTTGGTTGGGGCTCCTTTTGCATGAATTACTGCATCAATGCTACATGGCATGGAGGCAATCAGCCTGTGGCACTGCTGAGGTGTTATGTAAGCCCAGGTTGATTTGATAGCGGCCTTCAGCTTGTCTGCATTGTTGGGTCTGGTGTCTCATCTTCCTCTTGACAATACCCCACATTCTCTATGGGGTTTAGGTCAGGTTTGTGGCCAATCAAGCACAGTGATACCATGATCATTAAACCAGGTATTGGTACATTTGGCAGTGTGGGCAGATGCCAAGTCCTGTTGGAAAATGAAACAACATCTCCATAAAGCTGGTGAGCAAAGGAAAGCATGAAGTGCTCTAGAATTTCCTGGTAGATGGTTGTGTTAACTTTGGAATTGATAAAACATAGTGGCCCAATACCAGCAGATGACATGGCTCCCCAAATTATCACTGACTGTGGAAAATTTTGCATTAAATTTGGAAATCAAGGTCCCAGAGTCCAGAGGAAGAGTGGAGAAGCACAGAATCCAAGTTGCATGAGGTCCAGTGTGACGTTTCCACAGTCCACGATGATTTGGGGAGCCAGGTCATCATCTGCTGGTGTTGGTCCACTGTGTTTTATCAAGTCGAAGGTCAGTGCAGACCTCTACCAATTCTAGTGCACTTCATGCTCCCCTCTGCTGACCAGCTTTATGGAGATGAGTATTTAATTTTCTGCCCACACTGCCAAAAATACCAATACCTGGTTTAATGATCATGGTATCACTGTGCTTGATTGGCCAACAAAGACGCCTGACCTAAACCCCATAGAGATGTGGGGTATTGTTAAGAGGGAGATGAAAGACACCAGACCAAACAAAGAAGACAAGCTGAAGGCTACTATCAAAGCAACCTGGGCTACCATAACATCTCAGCAGTGCCACATGCTGATTGCCTCCATACCACGCAGCATTGATGCAATAATTCATGCAAAAGGAGCCCCGACCAAGTATTGGGTGCATACTATACTGCAGAGCTCAAAATCTCAAGTCCTGAGCTACTCGCCAGGCCTTAAGGGTTACTCGCCACCAGTTGCCCCACTCAACCCCTACCATGCCCTGCCCCTAATCCCAGCCCTATACACGCCCACATAAATTCTCATGAAATGACACAAATGTTTTATGCAGAATTAAGTTACATAAATAAGTATTAACAGCAACTTTATCAGTGCCCATCAATGCAGCCTCACCTGTGCCCATCAACGCAGCCTAACCTGTGCCTATCAACGCAGCCTAACCTGTGCCCACCAACGCAGCCTAACCTGTGCCCACCAATGCAGCCTAACCTGTGCCCACCAATGCAGCCTCACCCATACAGCCTCGCCTGTGTCCATCATTGCAGCCTCACCCTCGCCTGTGTCCATCAGTGCAGAGTGACCTGTGCAGAGCAAGAGAGGGTGGCCGGATTATCATAGGGGAAGAGGAGAGCCAGCCGGGATCAGAGAATGGGGATAGCCGGCTGCAACAGCTTGCATTAGATTACATTACAATTGCCGTCCACTCGCGGTTACACACAGATCTCACCCTCCTGACTCAGCGCTTGTGACAAACAGAACATGCCCTGGCATGTGACCAGCGTTCTGTCTGTTACATGCACCGGGTCAGGAGGGCGGGATCTGTGTTTAACCACGAGCGGACGGCAATTGTAATGTAATCTAATGCAAGCTGTTACAGCGGGCTATCCCCATTCTCTGATCCCGGCTGGCTCTCCTCTTCCCCTATGATAATCCGGCCACCCTCTCTCTCTCTTGCTCTGGCAGAACGGCTCCCATTCATCCCCGCCTGGTGTGTTTAACAGACAGGAATTGAAGGAAACAGATGGAGAAAAAACCCTGCACAGGGTGTTAAACCTTCCTCACTGTTTTTTTTTTAAGAGATTTTTTAGCTGTAGATACATTTTAATGTGTCACCAAATGGCAAAGGAAAATAAACAAACAAACAATTACAGCAAAAAATGTAAAAGTATCCATTTTACTGAGAGGCTACCTCTCTATTGCTGAATTACCTGTTGTGTATTGGGCCTTTGAAAGATGGGTCATACTTCTTTGGTTCACCTATAATAGAAAATAAATCCATAAATAAAAAGTGAATGAACAAGCAACAAACATGCAATACAATATGCAAGCCATTTTTTTTTCCTTTCCAGAAAATCCTGCAACTCTCCTAAAGCCAGACAGTTCACTTGGTTTACTTTAGTCTGAGTATTCTGTAATTCACTGCAGCAAGAATATAGGGGCACCTTAAAAAGGGCCAACTGGAGAGTTTCCCGAATCCCGATGCGCTGTAACCCCACCAATGAGCTTCCTTTAAATCGCCAATTACAATAGTAATACACCAGTCAAGTTCCTCCACCCCAAACTCGCTCATCCATTTTTTTTGGACCTTGCTTTGTGCACTGTGCGCAGTCATGTTGGAACAGGAAGGGACCATCCCCAAACTGTTTCCACAAAGTTGGGAGCATGAAATTGTCCAAAAGGTCTTGGTATGCTGACACCTTAAGAGTTCCCTTCACTGGAACTAAGGGACCAAAATCAACCCCTGAAAAACAACCCCACACCATAATCCCCCCTCCACCAAATGATTTGGACCAGTGCACAAAGCAAGGTCCATAAAGACATGGATGAGCGAGTTTGGGGTGGAGGAACTTGACTGGTCTGCACAGAGCCCTGGCCTCAACCCGATAGAACATCTTTGGGATGAATCAGAGCAGAGACTGCGAGCCAAACCTGCTCATCCACATCAGTTCCTGAACTCACAAATTGTCACACATTCCCATAGACACTCCTAAATCTTGTGGACAGCCTTCCCAGAAGAGTTGAAGCTGTTATAGCTGCAAAGGGTGGGCAACTCAATATTGAACCCTATGGACCAAGGCTGGGATGCCATTAAAGTTCATGTGCATGTAAAGGCAGGCACCCCAATACTTATAAAATATAAGTAAATATAGTGTACATTGAAACTTCTAAAGGCAAGTTGTGTTTTCAGTATGCAGCCAACGACTCAGTTCTTCAGGTGTACAGGGATGCCACTTTCTTGAAGGAAGTTTCTAAAACTAAAAAAACTTGTAGATTTGGAGGAGGGAGGATTAGAAATACTACCCTATCTTTCCTGCCAAAGAGCAGGACCTGTCAATATGCCACAAAGAGCATACACCAATATATCAATAAAAAAAAATTCCAACATACGTCGTTAAAAACTGCAGGATGATGGCTGCCTCATTTGTATTTACTGTACTTGGTGTGTGTAGCTCCAGATTGTCACGAAACGTGTCGATCCATTACGCCAATCTCATGTCTTCAGGATTCACACCTTTTATACAATACAAGCAACCAAAATTCTGGAGGCTCAATCTATGCACTCAGGAGACAGAGTGAGGTCATCCTCGAATATCCATGATAGTGGGACCAAATCCAAGAAAAATCTGAAAATATAGAGCATACAAAAACATCATCCAACTATCTGAAGTGTTTGATAACCCCCGCTTAGACTCAACACCGAGTATCGGGTCCACAAAGTACCACATGGCCTCTCAAAAGATTTTTGTTAGGCTTTGTGGACCCAATGCTGAATGCTGAGGCTGAGCGGGACTAATCAAACACTTCAGATAGCTGGATGATGCTTATTGTATGTCCTATATATTCAGATTTTTCTTGAGCATCATTGGACAGCAGGGATCTCCCCTGACTTAATATTCCTTAGATTTGTGCTCGTAATTGGCCCATCTTCGACATTAGAGGGTTACATCACCGTCTGAGTGTGCGGAGTGAAACCCCAGAATTTATATAGATGAATTTTGGTTGCATATACTGAAAAAAAAAGTGTGGATCCTGAAAAAGCGAGATAGTCGTGAAACGTGTCGATCCGTTACACCAATCTGGAGCCACCATATAAATACAAATGCATATGGCAGCCATCTGTATTTTTTTTTTCAATTCTTTTAAGGATGTAATGAAGTTGGAATATTTTATTGTATGCTCTCTTTGCAGCATACAGACTTGTTAAAAATATTTCCCCTCTCTATATGTCCTGTTCACCATGAGCACTGAAAGTGAAAGTAAAAGTAAATCCCAAGTTTTGGGTTGTCCCCAGAAATGTAATAGAGGAGAAATTCTCCAATGAGGACACTAGTTCTGATGAATTACGGGCCCCCAAGGAATGCTCTTAATTTGCAGGGATTTCCTCGCACTACCTGCTTGGCTATGGGTAGAGATGCACTGAAATATCTGCAGCCGAAACACATTGGCTGAAAATGGTGTTGTAATTTTGCCGATAATGGCGCTAAAATGAATGCAATTTTACTGTACCTATGGTTTGTTTTTCATAGGTCATGTGACTCAAAAACCACAGCAAAAACGTAACGGGTGCGTTATTGATACCTTGTCAATGCATTTCAATAGGGAGGTGCATTTTTTTTGTTAACTAACCAAAAATGCAGCAAGCAGGATTTTTAACACCATGGAACAGAAGTCCAAGGGACCAGTGTGAAGACATACATAGATGCATTTTTCTTGAGTTTTCTTGCGCTAAGAAAGGTGCCAATAATGGCCGACAAATTCGTATTTAAATTCAGGATATTAAATTAAAAGGTCAAATATAATACAATTCTATATAAAAATACAGACTTTTTTTTTTTCTAAAAACTGTCATTTTCAGTTTTCATTCGGTACACCTCTATTTATGGGACAGGAAGTGAAGCAAAATCCCTGCAATGGGATAGATGGCGAAAAAAATAAATCAATAAAAAAAAAAATCTGGCAGGGGTTATAACCTTCCCTTGTTTTCTATCTAAAAATGAAATAAATAAAGGGTTTTGTCTATAGTTCTACTTTAGGGTCCCTTTCACACATGCTATCCGATCAGGTCAGGTTTTTCAGGAGGACCTGATCGGCACTCCATTCACCTCTATGGAACGACGGATGTCACCAAATCCAGACGGATGCTGGTCCAATTTTCCCTGTCTGGCGGTCCGTTTTCATCCAATCTCCCCATAGAGGAAAGCGGGGCTCTGACAGGTCCGTCTCTGCACAGCGAATAGAGACGGACCCATCATCTGCCTGCTCAGAGGGGATCAACGGATCGATCCCTGCTGAGCAAGCGGATTTTGTCAAAACGGGGCCTAAAAGATATTTTCCCTCACTTCCTGCTGATAATAGTTTTACAGCTAGGGGAGAAAAATCGGGCGACCATTTTTGTCCGAGGAACGATCACACGATTTTATGACAACTTTCTACAGCCGATTCCGACCTTCCGAACGAAAACTTCCGAAGGGACGTAGGAGAAATATCCGGTATGAAAGACTGCACATCAGAAACAAAAAAAAGCCTTTGTTGTACGAGAATTTTTGTACGTTATTTCGATCCTGACTTGTTGAGAAAACGAGAACAACAAGACGATCATTCGCCCGATTTTCTCAGTGTGTATGGGGCATTACTCTACCAGAACAAACATTTTTGGTGTTTTTTTTTTCTATATTGCGGTTGGAGAGTTCCCCTGACTTGTCAGCAGATCGGGAAGTCAGAGTAAATAAATATCTTATAGAGCCCCAGATAGCAGAAAAAACCTGGCAGAGGTTCTAATCTTTCCCAGCTCTATCCAAAACAAAGGAAAATAGTTTTGGCTGGACATAGACGCTCACATGAGCTCCTTTCCATCCCAGATTTCTGATTGGAATTACTCCAAAAACCTCTGACTTGGGAAGGAGGAGCCGTTCAAATAACGTACTGCAGAAAATCAATCCGCCTCACTCCAGGAGGACACCTCTCTACATGATGTGTACAGCAAATCTGCACAGCCATGCCAAGTAATACATTCTATTTAAGTTCGCTGGTGAAGAGAAACCCGATTTGGCAATGTAATGACAGCCTGTGGGTGGAGAAAATAATAGCTTCATTCCCTGTTCATGAGCTTAGATTATGGGTACAATCCACGGCCTGAATGTTCTGGCCAAGTCACTTCTCCTTTGTGCTGCAGACGGTTGGCCATAATTAGAGGGTGGAAGAGGGAGAGAGCAGGAGGAGAAGGACCCAGATGTTTGGCAGCAATGGAGCCGGATAAAGTTCTATCCAACACAGCAAGAGACAAAGGAGGCAGAGACATGTGTAGGACAGATAGAGACACACAGGGACTTGGCTCCCGGACCAGAAGACAAGAATCCAGTTGTCCCAGAAATATTGGGAGAATAGAACAGGGAGATTCATGGGCGATGGGCTGTGTGCTACCCCCTGGGTAGAGGTGGGGGTCTACTATGGGGGAAAAAAAAAATCCAACATTCTATAGTCAGAGACAAAGCTGCTGTAAAAACGTCCAAAATAGTCCTTTGTGCATGAGGCCTAAAAATCATTCATTTTTATCCACCTGGTTTCACACTTTACCAGTAAACGGGGATTATATAGTGAAATACAGTATTTTGAAATCTGTGACACTGTTTTGATTTCGAAATTTTATAACCAATGGCAAGCCTGCTGATCTGACAGGTTTGCTAATCTGACAAAACACAGCTGCTTTGAAAATCAAAACAGTTTGACGGTTTTCAAAATACTGTATTTCACTACATAAGCTCAGTTTACTGGTAAAAATAAGTGTGAAATGCAAGACTTGGCTGGGTGTAGAAAGAAGTCTGCTGCCGCCTTCTGACTGCAGGCTTACTGCGGCAAAAAAGTGCAGGGTGTACCAAGATGGCCGTCACAGTGTAGGGATAGAACGTCACTTCCGTTACCTATTCTGGTGGGTCGCCGATTCTGACAGAACTACATACATAGCTTCTGGAAAACATCACAGAATCCAGCCTCAGTGCTATCAAGAGCCCTCAGCCCTGATGCAAGCCACAGACTGGCTTTTTGGAGGAGTTGTTCAAAAGCAGCAGGCTAAAGTGGAACTTTACCTATAATAACCTAACATTTAGCAAGGAACATACTGTACATTCCACATATATAATTATGCTACCAAAATTAGTGTGTGCTGTAAATTGCCACCAGCATCGTTCCTGTTTTTTTTTCTTGCCAGAGGCGGCCATTTTGCTGAAGCCCAGAGCCCCAGCAGTAAGAGCTCGTTCATACCACACAAAACCGTTAGTAAAACCATGCAGATGTCACTTGCAAAGCATGAGTATGCACCTGTTTTTTATGCTTGTTGACATCAGTTTTAATGCGCATCAGTTATGTGCGCTGTTCACACCAATATTAAAGGTCATTTCAGTATTTTTCCTGTGCAGAAAAACTTGCCTTCATTCATGTCCCCCCTCCGGGCCGCATCCATCACAGCCCCTCTTCCGTACGGGGGCTGCGGACTCCGGCTCTGTGACTGGCGTCGCGTGACGTCACTCCCCCGTATGCACGCAGGAGCCACCAATCGCGGCACGATGTTAATGAAGAAACGGCACAGAGGCCCGTTTCGTCACTGCCCATATATGCCCGATGACATCGGCACAAGCGAGTACAGTGTATATCTCCTAATCCACAAGTTTAGGAGATATTCATGGAACCTACAGGTAAGCCTTAGGCTTACCTGTAGGTTAAAGTGGTTGTAAAGAGTTTTACATCCACTTTATAGGGAACAGGATTTTTTTTTTTTTAAAGGTTAAAGTGGTAGTAAACCCTCCTATCATTTTCAGCCAAGGAAGCTGCCATCTTGGCCTCTGTTTAACCTACAACTGCCATGATGCTGCACATGTGATCAGCTATGACACCAGCTATTGGATGGTTTGACAGTTTGGTTTAGAGTACAACCAATGGGAGTGTTACATCTCTGGCACATGCCGAAAATGTAACTGGTTTTTAAACTGTTAAATGGAAGGGTTTACTACCGCTTTAACAAACACTCAAAGGCTGTCAGCAGTTCGACCTCCGCAAACTTGACAGCGCCTAAAAATGGAGAGCAACTGAGCATGTGCAGTGTATTACTGGATTTAACACAATATTGACACTTCTTTGTAATGTTTTACATGGCTATACCTGCAAAACCGGTCAGCCTGAAGTGATTGAGTAGGAATTCATTTTTCTGATTAAAGTTCTTTAGAGTGGTTGTCAAACTCTGGACAGCCACTTTAACCTACAAGTAAGCCTATAATAAGGCTTACCTGTAGATCCCAGGAATATCTTCTAAACTTAGACCATTTAAGAGATATTCCCTGTATCTGCATGTGCTGATGTCATCGGCACAGGCACACTGAAGAATCGCCCCCCGGGGTGACCCAGTGAGCATACGCGGCAGTGACGTCAGCGCGGCTCCGCCAATCACAGTGCTGGAGCCCGCACTGTGATTGGCTGGAGCCGTGGACCAGGAAGCAGTACGTCGCCGGTCACAGAGGTGTGCAGAGAACGCTACAACAGCGTAGTTCCAAGGTTCTCCGGTCTAAATTGGCTCATGTATGTGTGTGTGTTATGATTGTATGTTAGAGACCTTAGATTGTAAGCTCTATGAGGGCAGGGAGTGATGTATAATGGATATGTAAAGTGCTATACAAGTACCTGCAATAAATAAAGAGTCACACGTAACCTTCGACGTCGTCGAGTCAGACGTAGTAAAGACTTCCTGCGGGTCGTAGTAGATTAGGAAAGGAGGGAGTTGGACAGGGAAAGTAAGGGACCTAAAGATAAGAAAATTAGTACCTCCGAGTCGCGCAACGGACCTCACATGACGTATGTTTACCTTGGACGAATCTGACTGTGGGTAGATAAAACGATAAATAACGTCCATGAACATATCGTGAAATGTATAGGTAATATGTAGTGAGGGACGGGAGTATCTCGAATGTTAGATTCCAGAGATTGTATGTTAGTATTGTGTGTGTGTATGTACTCGGTTAAATCTGGC
>BLSH010401107.1:300678-317713 GCA_018402905.1 Glandirana rugosa | reverse complement strand
CATCCCATGCCGCTGATTCGGAAACCGTTCTAGTGGCTCATGAGCCGCTCGGACCAGTTTCATGAGAAAACAGCTGCATAAAAACAATACCAGGGTTATGGCCGATCTAGCCATAATCCCGGTAAACCGCAGCATATATATATATATATATATATATATATATATATATATATATATATATATATATATATACACATATACATATACATATACATATACATACACACACACACATACATATTGTGGTCGGCAAATGGTTAAAGGCACCGGGAGTCACTTCCTGTCAGGTGCTTTGCGATTGGTCCTGCATCACATGGGTTTGATTCTCAGTCCTGTGAAAGCTCTAGACTAGAGCAACTAAGAGCTTATGAAGAGCAGTCTTCCTTCTCTCCTAGTAGCTGTAGTTGCGGAAGAAAAGGAGTGTATGCGCTACGAAGCAAAGGGGCACTGGGAGTCGTCTGAACTGTGCTATCTCTATTCCCTTCCACACCAATGCATCGTCATTAGTAATAATCAAAACCAGGAAGGAAATGTCCTATTAGTTATGGAAGAGCAGCGGTTTTTATGTTCTTGTTTCATAGAAACAGAATGGCAGGAAAAGACCAAGTAGTCCATCGAGTCTGACCAATTTTTTAGATTATTGCATACAGTAGATTTTTTTAAAATTTGAATATAGATCTAGGTTTGCCCCAAGCATGTTTGGGTCCACTTACTGTTAACCGACTCACTAGCTCTGCTGGAAGTCTATTCCAAGCCTCAACCACTCTTTCAGTAAAATAATACTTTCTAAAATTAGTTTTGAACTTTCCTCATGCTAGCTTGAGGTCATGTCCCCAGGTTCTCGATCTTCACTTCATATTGGAAATCCTGCCCTCCTGAACCTTATTCACACTCAAATCCTGAACACAAAGCTATGGAGACCCTATAAATAGGCATAGGTGCCCCCTCCACACCACAAATGGTGGTTCAGAATTTTCACTGCTATGTTAGATTTTAGATGGGATGCAAATAATTCTTAGCGTTAGCGGAGTTTTATTTTACTAGTTTATACAATGCGAGCTGTAATGATAGCCGACTAATCTTCTAACCACATGGCTGACTGATCTTCTGACCAGATATGAAGATCACAAAAGGGTTTTCCCTAGACGGGTCTCCTGATAATCACTGGCACCAGCTCCAAGTTTACTCTCACCCCTTTCTTGACCTTCTTTCCGTAAGGCATTTACTGGGCTGTTGTGTTCCAAGATCACATCTCGTGTGTTTAACTTTCCATAACTAACTGAATGAACATTTGGAACCTTCAACTAGAAAGAATTCCCATGTTCACTTCAAGACAATCTAAACCCTTAAGCCTGGTATACAAGGGACGACGATCGTATACAACAGGTCATACTAACGACCGTTGTATGCGAAATAGATTGTTCGTATGCGCGATTAGAACAGCCGACATACGACGGTCGTACAAGGGAGTTGTATGAGCAAACTAGAAAACTTGGTCGTACCAACAATCGCTTATACGACCGTTTTATAGTGTGTACAGAGGAGTTGGTACAACAAGTTGTATTGTGCAAAACACGCATGCTCCAAAGTCAGGAACGGCCGGATGCTAATTACATGCACCTGAACGTTCTTTCTGTGGTCGTACAATTGTGTAGTGTAGTCAGTATGCAAGTTACATTATCCAACATACGATTTGAGACGATCGTAAGTACGATTGTCGTCCCGTGTGTACGAGGCTTTAGGGTCCTTTCACACAGGCTTTCTGATCATGTCCGTCTGTCAGTTTTTCAGGCAGACCTGATAGGACCTTGCAGTCTCCTCTATGGATCGGCGGATGTCAGCGGACACACGCTGCCATCTGATCCCATCCTGCCCACAAAATACAGACGGATGGTCCCATTTTCCATCCGTCTGGCGGATAGGATCAGATGAAAATAGACAGGCGGTCTGTTTCCACCTGATTTCCCCATAAAGGAGAGTGGATTTGTGTCCATGTCCGTTCTGCAGAGCGGAGCACACAGGACTTGTCATCCACCTGCTCAGCGGAGTGATCCCCCGCTCAGCAAGTGGAATCCGCAAGACGGAGCCGTCTGTGTAAAAGGCACCTTAGGCCAGCCATAGACCAATTAAAATTCAGCCGATACAGCAGGAAATGGCCAAATTTCGCTCCATCTATGGGCAGGCTGGTTGTACTGGAGTTGATCAATAATTGTATTCTGACAGCGGGGAAACCTTCTGCTATCTGAACTCAATAGCACAACGGGAGGGACCCCCCCCACCATCAACACTGTGTCGATGGGGAAAATCAAGCAATTTTCTTTTCCTGAACCCATGGTTGATAGAAAGTTGTATAATCTATGGCTTGCTTTACTGGATGACAAATAGTTGGCCAAAGCACTGCATCAAACAATGGACATGTTCTTTTTATGGCGGCTTCACAATGCCCACTGCACGCTTGCTGATGCGGGTTAGCTGCGCTTTCCCATAGACTAGGAGGTCCTGCGGTTTTTGATGCGTTATCTGAAAGCACACAAAAAATTCTGCATGCGCCTTCTGAAACTGCACCAAAAATTGGATCATCATAGAAGTCTATGGGAAACGGCAGATAACTCGTGGGTTAGCTGTGCTTTGCCCAAAGTGTAGCGGGACCACGCCGGGGCAAAGTTAAGCCACCCTTAAGCATGGTACACACTACGTTTTTTTTCAACCAAGCAGGAGCAATGAAAAAAAAAAAACCCTGAGATCGCTGTATTATACAAGCGATGTTAGTGCAGCGATCTCCCCGGCTATGCCATTGTGTCTGCAAAAAAGAAAAATCTATCCATCTATGATTTTAACTTCTTCAAATACACAAATCTGTTACACAAAGTATCTGATTTTGCAGTTCCCGCATTCTACATGAAAGGATACCAGCACTGGATGAGAAGCCTTCCCCAGCACAGATTACCCTATCACTGCGGGTTTACACAGCAATTCTAGATTAGAGGATTATCTGGCTGGAGGTTATCTGAATGTACACAGTATATAGAAGTGTGGGTAATCACATTGTCATAGAACAGCTTTTATTTACTCTGAGAATATCCAGATTGTAGGGCAGCCAATAAGGTCTGGGATACACAAGGTGCCACAGGGTGGCTATTGCGACATAAACCTAAAGCAGCCCATAGGAGGATTCCCTTTTTTTTCATTCAGCCAGCAGGTTGGAATAAAAAAAACCCTCACTGGATTCCCCCAACCACACAATTGAGGTGGATGGGGTAATCACTCCCGCTGAGTGATTGTGTTCTGATGGTGTGGATTCTTTCCCGCTGTCAGAATACATAGATCAGTGCAGCAGGCTATAGCCGGTGGTGCTGATCCAATGGCATTCATACTAAAGGCTAGTTGTACAGACGCCAACCGGTAGATCGAACCCAGCCTTAAAGCGATACTAAAGTCTTGTATTTTTATTAAAAATTAAACTTGCCTGCTCTGTGTAATGGTTTTGCACAGAGTAGCCTCTTCTTGGGTCCCTCCCTCCTGCAGAGTGCCCCCACAGCAAGCAGCTTGTTATGGGGGCACCCAAGCCAAGCCGCTGCTCTGTGGGCCCATTCAGACACGGAGCTGTGTCTCCGCCCACCCCCCTCTCTTTATTGGCTCACTGACTGATTGACAGCAGCGGGAGCCAAATGGTGCCCACTGCTGTGTCTCAGCCAATCAAGAGGGAGAATTCTTGGCAGCTGATGTTCTTGCACAACAATTGCTGGATGGAAATGGGGCTCAGTTAAGTATTAGGAGGCTGCTGCACACAGAAGAAGAAGAACCACTTTAAGCCCAGGCTCACACTAAAATGCAGGTTTGAACTTCAGCTGAACTCACACGACTTCAAACCAGCATTTCAGTCTGACTTTGGGGGCGATTTCAGAGTTATCAATGCGGGTTCCTGCATAGAGGTCTATTGAAATCACCCCCAAAGTCACCAAAAGTAGTGCAGGGACTATTTTTTTGGGGAATTGGTGTGGCGCCGCAAAGTCGCCGGCGCACCGATTCGGGCGGTGCAATTGCCAGCAATAGGCTCCGATTTGGCATGTCAAATCAGCACAATGTGAACAGGGGCTAAGGCATTTGGGGCACATTATTTCAGCTCCCCCAAATGCAGCCTACAATGGATAATATGAACAGAGACTGAAATGCTTTTATCAAAATAAGAAAAAAAAAAAAAACCCACGACAACCACTTAGGGGCATCTGGTATGCGTGTTTTTAAAGTGCCTTAAGGGCCAGCTCACACCACATGCAGTCCAGTGCATTTTTTTTTCTGCATCAAAAACACATGGAAAGTAGGTTATATGGTTTCCAATAGCATAGTACACACAAAGCAGTCAGTTCCAGAGGAAAAAAAAAAAAAAATAGAAGATGCTGCATTTTTCCTGCACTGGACTGTACTGGAATGAGGTGAAACGCATCAAAAAAAAAAATATAATAAGGCATCTGGAATGCATCCAGAACGCACATGTACAAACGCAACGGATCTGGAGTGCGTTTCTCTGGTGTGAACCAGCCCTAAATGCGTGTCAAAAATGCATGGTAAATGCTATAGGTGCGTTGGTTTGCATTAGTGTCAGGAGCTAGCATTTTTTCCTAAAGCGAATCATACACAGCTCGAATTTTGGATGATTTTGTCAGAATTGGCTACATATAGAGCAGTGGATGACCTCGGATGCAGCGGTTTTGTACAATTTTCTGCTTCAAGTTGTAGATAGAAGAATGTGGGACAGGAGGGTGTTGACTGGACCACCCATGGCTAATTTCTGGTCGCACACAGATTGGCAGCAGGTGATTGGCCAGTTTGTACGCGTCCATAGGACAGAGTGCTGCATAGGCATCTCTGAACACAGCAACCTATCAGTCCTAGATGGCCCGTCTGAATGAGCCCCCAGGGTGTTACCCCAACACATGGGGCACACTGTGTGGTACAATGTGGTGCACACTTTTACTTAGAACTGAACCTCGATGCCGGACTGCAGCAGCTGGCGACAGATCTGTGCTGCAACGCACACGTTTGCTTTAATGCACGCATAGTGCAAAATAAATAAAATAAAGCCAGAAAAAGGGGAGATTGGTACTCCAATTGTCTGGTGTTAATGTACTAAACATTAACCACTTCAGCTCCGGAAGATTTACCCCCCCCCCCCCTTCATGACCAAGCCATTTGTTGCGATACAACACTGCATTACTTTAACCAGTTCAGCCCGGAAGGATTTCCCATGTTAGGACCAGAGCACTTTTTGTGATTCGGCACTGCGTCGCTTTAACTGACAATTGTGCGGGCGTACGACGTTGTACCCAAACTAAATTTACGTCCTTTTTTTCCCACAAATAGAGCTTTCTTTTGGTGATATTTGATCACCTCTGCTTCATTTCTGATCACCGCTATAAACAAACAGAGCGACAATTTTGAAAAAAAAAAAAAATACTATTTTTTACCTTTTGCTGTAATACTAGAATAATGTCCAAAAAAAAAACCACAAAATCGCAATCGGTGATCTCTTGTTACAACTAAGAAAGGAAAACTTCCATACATACACAGATGAAAGCCAGGAATGTGGCCACCAATGGAGGCTTGGGAAACCGGACTCACTCAGGAGCCAACCAGTCCCTGGAGCCAGGGAGGCTCAGGAAGGGGAGGGTTTACGCTGGTTATACACATTACAATCTGATTGTGCCATAAATTATGGAATGTCAGGCCAAACTAAACAATTCATTGATATTCAATCCAGCAAGCCCTTCCCAAAATGATAAATATAGAAACAGTCCCTGGTACCGCCTATGGGAGGTGATCCCCTTAATGTATAGAGCCAGTCATAGGTGCAAACTACAGGAGGGGATTCTCAGTATCGAAACCATCCATTGTACTGTCTTTGGGAAGTGATCCCCTGAGGGTATAGACACAGTCCCTAGTACTGTCTTTGGGAAGTGATCCCCTGAGGGTATAGACACAGTCCCTAGTACTGTCTTTGGGAAGTGATCCCCTGAGAGTATAGACACAGTCCCTGGTACTGTCTTTGGGAAGTGATCCCCTGAGGGTATAGACACAGTCCCTAGTACTGTCTTTGGGAAGTGATCCCCTGAGGGTATAGACACAGTCCCTAGTACTGTCTTTGGGAAGTGATCCCCTGAGGGTATAGACACAGTCCCTAGTACTGTCTATGGGAAGTGATCCCCTGAGGGTATAGACACAGTCCCTAGTACTGTCTATGGGAAGTGATCCCCTGAGGGTATAGACACAGTCCCTAGTACTGTCTATGGGCAGTGATCCCCTGATAGTATAGACACAGTCCCTGGTACTGTCTTTGGGAAGTGATCCCCTGAGGGTATAGACACAGTCCCTGGTACTGTCTTTGGGAAGCGATCCCCTGAGGGTATAGACACAGTCCCTGGTACTGTCTTTGGGAAGCGATCCCCTGAGGGTATAGACACAGTCCCTAGTACTGTCTTTGGGAAGCGATCCCCTGAGGGTATAGACACAGTCCCTAGTACTGTCTTTGGGAAGCGATCCCCTGAGGGTATAGACACAGTCCCTGGTACTGTCTATGGGCAGTGATCCCCTGGGAGTTTACAGACAAGCAATGTGTGCAGTGCAGACTGCAGATTCTGTGACTGCAGAGAATACAGACAGGTAGACAGGCAGTGAAGGTGCCCCCATGTCCCATGCACAGTATATATATATATACACACACACACACACACACACACATTATATACACAGTCCCCAGCTTAGCACACACTGATTTGCTGAGTGTGATGAGTGCAGAGCAATAACCTGAGCACAGGACAATCCAGCTTATTCCAGGACTGGCAGCCTTCTATAGATCCCCATAAGACGGTACAGTGTGCATGAGCAGTATTATGATCCATCCCATGCCAACCCCTACCCAGCCCCCCCAGCCCATGCCCACCCTGCACAGTGATCACAGAGGGGAACACACCCCAGGCATTGGCTTACCGTGCTTGCCATAGTAATTCTCCTGATCCCCCATGCTGCTGAGAATCTCTCCTCCTCCTCAGTGCCCACTCCCCTCTTATTACCCCCCCTCCTCCTCTCTCCCCCACCCAGGTCAGCTGGTCCCAGGCACCCAATGACTCCTCTCCCAAACTGGTCTAACTGGTGTCAGGTTGTACACAGGCGGGGGAGGAGAGCCTGGCTGTTCACATGGATGGAGAGATGGGAGGGGGTGCAGAGGTGCAGCTGCCCAGTGTGGACACAGACAGTGCCAGGGACTGAGCAATCAATCCTGTCCCTGGAAAACTCCTGACAACTGCACCAAAATAAAGAAAACATCAGAACTCTGATCTGATCTGCATAGGGATCCCAGGGCAAGCATTAACCCTTTCACTGCCCTTTTAAGCAACTATAATTGTATAACTAATAGCAAAACTTTTTTTCCAGTTTTGGATAGAGTTACCACTGCTGTCTGTGTCCCCGTTAGGGAGATTTACCCTCGCTATTTATCTTACTATTATCACCGAATTATGGGTTATCGCCACAACAGAAATAGAGTGCCAATCTTCCAATGGGGACACTTGTTCTGGTGACAACCTGAGATTCCCTTGCTTTGGAGGGATTTCCTCTCACTTCCTGTTTTGGCTATGGGACAGGAAGTAAAGCAAAATCTCCCCAATGGGACATAGATGGCAAAAAACTGACAGGGCTTATAAGCCCCCATCACTCTATCTAGGGATCCACTTTTGGACTTCAGACAGCATTAGATGGGTGGTGAGGAGGTGTCGTGTCGCCTTCTCACCGCCTGCTTGAACCCCTTTAGGCCTCATGCACACTGGGCATTAAAATCGTTGCTTTTAGGGGCGCCTGAAATTTTTTAACTTTAACCACTTAGGTTGAGTTCACATATTAGTCGCATGCGTCTCTCCCAGCAGGGGGTCCTGGTTCACCGTTTTAGGCCCAATTTCAGGACGAATTTTGGGCTGTATTTGGACCTGGCACAGACCAAAAGACGGACAGCATTTTTGTGCAAATCGCACCAGACCCGCAGCAGAGATATGTGAACCGGCTCCATAGAGAGCTGGTCAAAATCTCCTGCTATTGCGAATTGGATGTGGCGTCCCTCATCCAATTCACAATCTTGTGAACCCAGCCTCAAGGCCTGCCCTACAGCAGTTTTACTACCACATGGTGGCACCTTTGTACCCAATCATGTGTATATACGGGGTATGACTCTTCCTGGTAGGATGTGCGCTGACTGTGGCTCACCCCGCTGTATTTACACACAGTAAACCAGCGCATCATTGAGAGGCCCGTCTGCTGAACACAGCGCGCCTCTTGATGACATCAGAGAGAACATGGTGGCGTGGGACCCGTCTGTAGCCGGGCATGAGATCATCTCAGTGGGTCAACACTGGATCTACTGGATGGGTAAGCATCTGAAATGTGCAGATACTACCATCAGGTAAGCGGGGCCAAAAAAAAAAAGGGGGGAGGTCAGCCAGAAAGACAGCTACAGTGCGGGCCTTAATTGCTGGGAGGGTGTCAATAGATGTCCTCCCATTCATGAGCGTTCTGCGCGCCCCCTGCAGGGTGCACGCCACGCGCTCTGTGATCCGTAGTCAATGAGAGTTGGTTGATCACAGATCGGAGTAAGCATACCTCCCAACATTTTGAGATGGGAATGAGGACACCTATTAGCAAAAGTATGTAGATATAGGACACGCCCCTTGCCACACCCCCTTAAAGGAGAATTCTACAAAAAAACAAGATTGATTAAAACCACAAGAGCTTTTTTTATCACTACTATTTCTTTAAATTGGCATTTGGAATTTACAAATGCAGCAATTTAGAAATCAGATGAAAGGTTTAGCACTGGGAAACACTTTTCGCTAGATAAAAAGTGCGTTTATATACAACTATATAGATCAGACCAAAATGAGGGACAAATTAGGAGGAAAGAGGGACAGAGGGACATTGCTCCAAATGAGGGACAGTCCCTCGCAATCAGCGACAGTTGGGAGCTATGTAGTAATGGGCCAATTCAGGCCCCTTACCACATGATCAGATGTCAGCCAATAACAGCCGATCACGTGATGTAAACAGAAGACTGGTAATCAGCTTTTTTTCTCCTCACTCTAAGGGCCTGTTCACACTGAGGCGATCCGACTTCGGGGCGAGTTTGCTAGGCGATTTGAAAAGGCGAAGCGGCGCAATTGCGGCGCGACTTCTGCGCGATATCAGGAGATTTTAGGAGATTTTAGGCGATTTCAACACGAGTACCTGGGACATGAGAGGTGTGTCTTCTGGCAAAATTATGTTCTTCTTCCTGGAAAGTCGCTTCTTCATAGACGGTGATCCGACTTGGAAGCGAACTTCCATTGACTTCTATGGGCTCAATTCGCCTAGAAGCCGCTTGAAAATAGTACAGGAACCTTTTTTGGAATCGCTTTGGACTTGAGTAGCGCATATTAAGACGGCTCCATTCATTCCAATGGGATTTCTGATGTCAGGCGATTTGAGGCGAATTGGGGCGACACAAGTCGGATCGCAAATCGCCTAGGACCGTCTCAGTGTGAACCGGCCCTTAGGCCCCTTTCACATGGGCTTTCCATTCAGGTCTGTCTGTCAGATTTTCAGGCGGACCTCAACGGACGCTCCATGCAGCCCTATGGAGCGGCGGATGTCAGCGGAGACATATCCGATCCAATCTGTGAAATACAGACTGATGGAAACCTATTTTCCATCCGTCTGAAGAATCGGATCAGAGCGGATCGGATGAAAACGGACAGGCGGTGAGTGGAGACAGAACTGTCATCCATCGCGGCTCAGCAGGGATCAGAGGAGCGATCCCCTACTGAGCAAACGGAATCCGAAAACGGAAAAGCCTGTGTGAAAGGGGCCTAACAGCTTGAGGAGAATAAAAAAGCAGATCCCCGGCTTCTGTCAAAGGGACATCCATTCCAAACAGGGAGAGCTGTGAGAGTCACCGCTGCCTGCCAGTGCCCACCAGTGCCACCTGCCAGCGCATATCAGTGCAGCCTACCAGTGCCCACCAGTGCCACCTACCAGTGCCGCCTATCAATGTCCAAAAGTGCCACCTATCAATGCCCATCAGTGCTACCAATCAGTGCCTTATCATCAGTGCTACCTATCAGTGCTGCCTATCAGTGTCACCTACCAGTGCCACCTATCATTGCCTATCAGTGTCCATCAGTGCCTCCTTACCCAGTGCCCATTAGTGCAGCCTATCAGCGCACATCAATGAAGGAGAAAAATTACCTGTTTGCAAAATTTTATAACAAACTATAAAACTGTTTTTTTTTTTCAAAATTTTCAGTCTTTTTTAATCTTTTTTAGCAAAAAAGAAAACCCCTGCAGTGATTAAATACTGCCAAAATAAAGCTCTATTTGTGGGGAAAAAATTATAAATTCACTTGGGTACAGTGTTGCACGACCGCGCAATTGTCATTCAAAGTGCGCTGAAAGCTGAAAATTGGCCTGGGCATGAAGGGGGTATAAGTGCCCAGTAAGCAAGTGGTTAAGCTGCAAAGGTAGAAGATGGGGTGGCCTGCCAAAAATGACCCATTGGAGCTGCGCTACACCTGGGCAATGCACATGGCTCAGTGGTGTGGGCTTTTAGGGCTTAAAACGGGAAGTGAGGAGCACCATAGCACCTCCTCACCACCTTTGAAACATCCTTTGAAAAGCAATCCACCATGGATCGCAGATCAGAGGGCTACCACATGTGGAAACAAGCCCCTGGACATTTCAAAATGTGTATTTTTCAGCATCCTCAATTTGGTTAATTGGTTGAAACTTACATTGGGCTATAAGCCCTCATTCACATTGCAGTGACTTGTCATGCGATTTCACAGGTCAAATCACATGACAAGTCGCACCCTATTATCTGCAACGGTGCTGTTCAAACGCATCAATTTGAAAAAATAGTTCCTGTGTTACTTTTGTCCATTTCGGGTGCGACTTGCATAGACATCTGTGCATGAAGCCATACAGATGTCTTCAAAGTCGCACTGACACGCAGCTTTGAAATTGAGCGATTTCAGATAAAGTCGCACAATTTCAAAGCTGCATTCAATGTGAACGAGGGCTAAAGCTCCTGAACAGGGATATGGTCCTAGGTAATTAGGAAAGTGCTCATTTCAGATGCTCTGAACAACAACAAAGAGGGAGAATAGAGTGGAGGAAGTATTGCGTCTCCTGTTCAGCCTGGGTACACATTCCAGGAATCAGCGCGGAGGAGTATAATACTACCAGGAAAAGCCAGCAGATTAATAACATAACACTTATTGGAAAGATATCGAATCCTGACAGCAGCAGCTGAAGCCCACAGCCTGATGTCACAATGGAATATATTGTCACTACGCGGCTGCTGCCAACAATCCCGCACAGAGAGCATTAAAGGGTCCGTCTATCCTAAGCTAATATGTCAGTTTTTAGTGAACGCAGCTCTCAAATTGAATTGTCAATACTGTCTGAAAGAAGCTTGGGCGTGTATAAAGGATGCATTTATGAAAAAAAAAATAACTTTGCCTTGTGTGCATTTGTTCTGTGCGAATCAGGCAAAAAAAAAAACAAATGCTATTAGGCTATTTTCTGATTTTTTTTTAATTGATTTAAAGTGGAAAATACTGTAATTGACCACTAGATGGTGCTACGTATCGCAGCCATCTAGTGGCCAAATGCAGTATTTTCCATTCTAAATGAACAATAAGCAGGTCCTGTACAGGAAATAGCCTCATAACATTCATTTTTTCCCCATTCATCCAGAATGAATGTACATGCACTTGCACTGAGCTATGCAAATGTTTTATAAATACACCCTTAATTATGTATAGGCAACTTTTTTTTCTTAACCACTTCAGCCCCAGAAGGATTTCCCATGTTAGGACCAGAGCACTTTTTGCGATTTGGCGCTGCGTCGCTTTAACTGGCAATTGCGCGGTCGTGCGACGTTGTACCCAAACAAAATTTGCGTCCTTTTTTTCCCACAAATAGAGCTTTCTTTTGGTGGTATTTGATCACCTCTGTGTCATTTCTGATCACCGCTATAAACAAAAAAAAGCAACAATTTTGAAAAAAAAAAAAACAATATTTGTTACTTTTTGCTTTATTACATATCCAAAAAAATATAAAAAAACAAATGTATTCATCAGTTTTGGCTGATATATATTCTTCTACATATTTGTGGTAAAAAAAAAAATCACAATCGGCGTTTATTAATTGGTTTGTGCAAAAGTTGCCGCATTTACAAACCATGAGAATTCATTTATGGCATTTTTACTATTTTTCTTTTTTTACTGGTAATGGCGGCGATCTGCGATTTTTATCGGGGCTGCGATATTGCGGCAAACATGTTGGACACTTTTATGGGACCACTGACATTTATACAGCGATCAGAAATTTAAATAGCCACTGATTACTTTATAAATGTCACTGGCAAGGAAGGGGTTAACCTGCAGAGGGCAATTAAGGGGTTAACTGTGTTCAACCGATAATATCCGATTGGACATGCAAGAAAATTTTGATGGTATGATAACACATCATACAATTTTCATTTAATTAGTACATCTGTCGTCCGAAAATACAATACAAATACACTACAGCACATCGCGATTTTTTTATTCTGTCGTATGAGAATTTTCGTGACTTTAGTAAACTCTTCCAATTCGATCTGAGATTAACATGCAAAAAAAAAAAAGAAAAATTTGTCTTCCGATTTTTGGACCGTGTGTACGGGGCGGCTTAAGCGTGTTCTGACTGTGTGGGGGCTGGGCTGGCAGCAGGGTTGCCAACTGCCAGTAAATTTACTGACAGTTTGCAAAAATCTGTGATTTTTACTACTGTCTATAAATATCAGGGTCTGATAAGTTGTCATGCTGTGCTGACTTTTTAAGTGTAAATCAGGCAAATTACTTGATATGGGTATTGTTGGTGTTTCCATGTTGTGTTTAAATATCAATTGTCTTCATTTTTAATAGGAGTTCTATTATTTTTCAAGTTGTCAGTAAAAAAAATGTGCTCCGCCAGTAAATTTTCCATGTTTTGCCAGTAAAAAAACGCTGCGAGAGGTTGGCAACACTGGCTGGCAGGTGCATGGCAGATCTAAGGCTGCATTCACACATGAGCGTAGTGTTTTTGGGTGTTTTTCAAGCTTATTGACGTGCGTCTGCAAACACCCAAAGAATCGCAAGTCGCACTAATAAGGCCCCATTCACACCTGAGCGTTTTGTAGCTTGAATATGCTTGAAGCTACAAAACGCTGGAGGGGAAAACAATCAATGTTTCTCTATGGAAACGGTTCACATCTCCACTCAAAAACACCTGAAGCCAAAAGCTGGACGCTCAAACTACTCCCGGAGGTATTTTTGTTGCACGAATCTGGCATATTTGGGCGTTTCTGGAACATTTGTATTGCCATAGATATCAATGGAAAAACGTCATTCGCGCACATTAGCGCGACTTGCGTTTATTTTGGCGCTTGCAAGGACGCACGACAAAACGTGCAACAAAAAGCTTAAAAAACGCCCAAAAACTGTGCGCTCAGGTGTGAATGCAGCCTAACTGATCCCGATGACAAGGATCAGTAGATCTCTGTCATGCCGCCTGACAGAATGGGGAACCGCCGTGTTTACATTGGTTCCTTGCTTTTCTTCTCTAACAATCTATCACGGGTTGCGGGCGGATATCGAGTCCGCCTGACCCGCGACGCACGCTCAGGGAGTGGGCAGCGGGCACGAGAGCCTACCTGTAGGTAAAAATCACCAAGTGGGCTTTACTACAACTTTAGGCCACCATATATGGTGTGATTTTCTTTCCTGCAACCACAGATTCTTTTTCATTAGTCATTTATTAAATCTGATCTAGATATAGATATTATGTTTGTTGGTGAACTCCCCGGGATGATGTTCTTTCCTTTCTGATTTCTCTCAGGTGTCAGGCTGCTTGGAGTTGCTGAGCAGATTAGGGCTGTTATTAAGCAGAACTCTTATTGGATTGGTCATTCTAGTTTTGGAGGGAAAACAGCTGTCCAATAGGTGTGACCTTCCCTCTTTCTATGTCCTGTCTTTGAGGAAGCTGTCAGCAGTTACCTCAGGGACTTACCACAGTTATGTCTGACCACACGTTAAGCCCTCCCTCGTTCACATTGGAGTGACAGGTCAAATCGCATGACAAGTTGCACCCTATTGTCAGCAATGGGCATGTTCAAATCGATGCGACGGCCACTTTGCAGTGCCGCACTGATTTGAAAAAAGTACTTCCTGCACTACTTTTGGTGATTTCAGGTGCGACTTGAATAGACTACCTGTGCATGAAGCCTCACAGATGTCTTCAAAGTTGCACCTGAGGCATGCAGCTTTAAAATCATGCGATTTCAGATGAAGTCACACAATTTCAAAGCCACATTCAGTGAGAACAAGGGCTAATTCCTCTCCCCTCAATTTTTTATTTATTTTGTTTGGTTGCAGTCAAACCTCACAGAATAATGTCCCTCCCACAAGGATGGTGTTTGCAACTTTATTGCTGGTCTCGTCACATTTCATTCGTTTAAGGCCCGGTCCACACTGGTGCGACATGCGCTCCAACTTTGAGAGCACAAGCTGCATGACAGGTCACGTCCCATTAAGTGCAATGGAACCGTTCTAAAAGGAGCGACTTGAGTTGCTCTGACTTAGAAAAAGCCTTCTGCACTACTACTTTTGGTGCGACTTCAGCACAACTTGCATTGACTTCTGTTAAAGAAGTCATATGCAAGTTGTGCCAAAGTCGCGTTGAGATATTGATTTCAACATCGCGGTAGTGTGAACCAGGGCCTGAGTCATAAAGACTAAGGGCTAGTTTACACTGGCTTCAGCTTCAATGCTCATTAAAGCTCATACAGCTTCCTCAAGCTTTTATGATGTGTTTTTGAGGCTTCGGCAGTGCTTTGAACAGGCTGTAGTGAGGCTTCAACAAGGCTTCAACGAGGCTTCAGTGAGTCACTTTTGAAGCCTTGTTGAAGCTTGGTAAACGCCCTGTGTGTTTGTTGATATCTCACACCTGCAATTTTTAAAAACAAAGCGAAGCTAAAGCTGAATTACAGCCTCTGAAAAGCCGCAGGTGCTTCAAGCGAGCTTCAAACGGGCTTTGTCATACACTTCTATGGAGGCGTTGGAGAGGCTTTGAAGCCTGGCTGAAGCCTCGTACACACGAGTCCACGATCGTATACAACAGGTCGTACGAACGACCGTTATATGCAAAATCGATCGTTAGTACGCGCAATTAGAACAGCCGATGTACGACGGTCGTACAACGGGAGTTGTATGAGCAAACTAGAAAACTTGGTAGTACCAACAAGCGGTCATATGACCGTTGTATCGTGTGTATAGAGAAGTTGGTCCAACAAGTTGTATTGTGCAAAACACGAATGCTCAGAAGTCAGGAACGGCCGGACGCTAATTACATGCACCTGAACTTTCTCTTTATATGTTCATAACACGTCACTACATTCGGCTTGGTCGTACGATCGTTTAGTGCATGTCAGTACGCGAGATACAACAGCCAACATACGATTTGGGCCGTTTGGTCGTACGACCGTTGCACAGTGTGTACGAGGCATTAGGCTACATGGGGTATATTTTTTGACACAAAGCTGAAGCCCAGCCAAGCCAACGCAAGGTGTAAACAGGGCTCTAAGCTAACCATTTTATTTCGTGACAGGAGCTTTGACTGGCGTTAAGGGAGTTTTAAGAACGCCTGTCTGACGCCCTGTTTTTGCAGCAAGTGTAAACGAGCCCTAAGCGGGTTTTTGTTACCAATCTTCTTTTTTTTTTTTTTTTTTTACTGCCTTAATTTTAAAGTGGTATCAAAGTCTAATAACCGGTTCACACCATAATCGCACAGGAACGCAGTCCGTGTTCCTGTGTGATTCCTGTGCATTCCCCTGCAGTTCCAATTGGCAGCCCATTCATTTGAATAGGCTGCAAATGACACCAGAGCGCACAATAATTAGCGCATGTTCTCCATTCAGCTTCAACGATTGGCTCAACCAAAAAAAAAAATATGTTTTTTTGCCTCCTTCTAGTCCTAATCAGTTCCCTACAAACGGCTCATTCCAATACGATTTGCGCTTTTCTGGGAAAAGACTATCCTCCATCATTCATGTATCAGCTGACATTTACCACCCAATACCTTGGCTGCTTTCACACTGAGGAGTTTTTGAAGTGCCTTTGAGTTAAAAAAGCGCCTGAAAGGGCCGGTTCCCACTGGTGTGATGTCCGAGATCGGATGTGATTCGCACTGCACTGCAGTGCAAATCACATGCAATCTCGCTGCGATGCGATTTCAGCCATACAGATAGTATGGCTGAAATCACATCGTATTCGGACCAAACTTGCACAGGACCCTATGTTTGGTCCGTAGCAGAATCGGATCGCATAGGTGTTCACACCCATGCAATCCGATTCCTGTCCGAATTTGTTGTTTGCACTGCGATATGCAAACTGATTTGGGTGTCATTAACTTTCACTTGACACTCCCCACAGTCTGCATAGGGAAGTGTGAACTGCCGCCGGGAGACATGCGATGCAGGGGATTTGCAGGGTTCCCGCATCGCTGCAGTGTGAACCGACCCAAAAGCTTTCCACCCACTTCAGCCCCGGAAGGATTTCCCATGTTAGGACCAGAGCACTTTTTGCGATTCTGCACTGCTTTGATTTAACTGACAATTGCGCGGTCGTGGTATTTGATTCCCTCTGCGTCATTTCTGATCACCGCTATAAACAAAAAAAGAGCGACAATTTTGCAAAAAAAAAACCCCAATATTTCTTACTTTTTGCGAAAATACAAATCCAAAAAAAATATAAAAAAAAAAACAATTCATTCCTCGGTTTTGGCCGATTTATATTCTTCCTCATATTATTGGTAAAAAAAATCGGAATCAGCGTTTATTGATTGGTTTGTGCAAAAGTCGCCGTGTTTACAAACCATGAGAATTCATTTCTGGCGTTTTTACATTTTTTTTTTTTTTTTTTTAGTAATGACAGCGATCTGC
>BLSH010401107.1:286548-296607 GCA_018402905.1 Glandirana rugosa | reverse complement strand
CTAGTACATTTTATTGTAACTTTTCATGTGACAACATTGAAGAAATGACACTTTGCTACAATGTAAAGTAGTGAGTGTACAGCTTGTATAACAGTGTAGATTTGCTGTCCCCTCAAAATAACTCAACACACAGCCATTAATGTCTAAACCACTGGCAACAAAAGTGAGTACACCCCTAAGTGAAAATGTCCAAATTGGGCCCAAAGTGTCAATATTTTGTGGCCGTAAATCCTTCCGGGGCTGAAGTGTTTAAAGTGGAGTTCCACCCTGTTAAAAGTCAGCAGCTACAAAAAGAGTAGCTGCTGACTTTCAACAATCAGACACTCACCTGTCCCTCGCTCCAGTGATGCGGTCACCCGAGGGCTCCCCCTCCCCTCAGCGGCGCCGGCATCACAAGTGTGGGCACCCAGCTTTGGCTTCAAGGCTGGGCGCGCACTGCGCAAGTTGCGCTGCGCCTTGTGAATGGCCGGCGTATCTTTTGGGACCTGTGACGTGTCCCAAAAGATCGCTGAGGGGGGTGGAAGGTGAACTTTTTTTCCAGAGCCCCCGGTTCTGCCACTGTCATTTCTACAGTAATCAGTGCATTTTTATAGCACTGATCGCTGTATAAATGTCACTGGTCCCAAAAAAGTGTCCGATCTGTCTGCCGAAATGTTGCAGTCCCACTATAAATCGCAGATCACTGCCATTGCTAGTAAAAAAAAAATAATAATAATAAAAATGCCATAAATCTATCCCCTATTTTTTTTTTTTATCCCCTATTTTGTAGACTTGACAACTTTTACTAATTGGGATTTTTTTTTACCAAAAATATGTAGAATACATAGTGGCTTAAACTGAGGAAGAAATTTGTTTTTTTATTTTTTTTTTTTGGATATTTATAATAGCAAAAAGTAAAAACATACTGGCTTTTTTTTTTTTTCAAAATTGTCGGTCTTTTTTTTGTTTATGGTGCAAAAAATCAAAACCGGAGAGTTGATGAAATACCACTAAACAAATGCTCTATTTGTGGGGAAAAAAAAGGACATCAATTTCATTTGGGTACAATGTCGCACGACCGCGCAATTGTCAGTTAAAGCGACGCAGTGCCGTATCACAGAAAAAGGGCCTGGTCAGGAAGGGGGTAAATCCTTCCGGGGCTGAAGTGGTTAATCTTACATCAATGGTAACACATCATCGCCCCCTAAAAGCAGAAGTGGTCAAGTCTCGGCGGTCCGCTGTCACAGCTCATCACTCCCAATTCTATATTAAACTTGTTCTATTTATTTTACTTCCCCAGTCCTGGCTGTCTGTGAATTCTCAGAGTACGGCCTGCACGGCTCCTTGTCTAGGCATCGGCCAGTACTGCATGTCATGATGTGGACCAGTGTTGCCAACCGCCAGTAAATTTACTGACAACTTGTAAAAATCAGTGATTTTTACAACTGTCTATAAATATCAGGGTCTGATAAGTTGTCATGCTGTGCTGACTTTTTAAGTGTAAACTGGGCAAACTACTTGATATGGGTATTGTCAGTGTTTCCATGTTGTGTTTAAATATCAATTGTCTTAGTTTTTAATAGGAGTTTAGTTATTTTTCAGGTTGCCAGTAAAAAAAGTGCTCTGCCAGTAAGATTTTCCATGATTTGCCAGTAAAAACGCTGCGGGAGGTTGGCAACACTGATGTGGACGGCTCAGATAAAATAAATGCCACACGTTAGAAGGAAAATACGTTCTTGATGCCGGTAACAACCAGATTTCCCATTGCAGGATTACTGATGGGCAGATCTATGATCGATTGCATTATATAAGGTTGTCCTTATCTTATCCATACATTTATAGACATAGATATAAACCTTGACTGAATGACATGCAGTTTGATAATGCACTGTTGATCTTAAACAATTGCTGTTTATTTTTTTTCAATAAATGTTTTTACCCTATTTTCATCCTTATTTGCATCTCAGAGCTGCTGATCTCCTCTGGTCTCTTTCAGCCACTTCCTGACTATGCACTCAATCCAGCGTCATCTACACATCATTGCACTGGACCGGCTAGTGACAACAATGGACCTTGCCTGTACAAGGATTTGTCAGAACGGCTGCATGTCTGAGGGTGGCAGAGTAGGAGCACAACTGGGAGACAGCTGTCACCCCATAACAGGAAGTGCCTTGGCAAGGACCATCAGGGCAGGATCACCAGGGAATATTTTAATGAAAATTGCAGATTTAAAGTGATATTACACCCAAAAGCAAACATTTATTATACTGCAGGTTACTAATCCTTAGATGTGATGGCTGCGTTTGTTTTCTTTTTTTAGGCTTTCTTTCTTCTATTTTCATTTGGTGATCCAGCCAGTAAGTCTGTTTTTTTTTAAAAGAACAAGCTCTCCAGCAGATTGTTCACAATATTGTCAAAAGTATTGGGACAGCTGCCTTTACACACACATGAACTTTAATGGCAAAATATGTAAAGTAACAGCCGTTTTCATTTCTGAAAAATGTTAGGCCCCAAACAGGAAGTGTAGCCTTTCTTTAACAACTACTAGCTCTTGTAAACAAGTCAGCATCCTACAGCAGGCTTGTCCACTCACTTACCTGTATGAGGAGCAGTGTTGTCACCCTAGGATTGGACAACAGAACAACCCCCTCTCCTCTTCTCCATAATGTATGAGGGTGGTTCTATGTAGTCTTTAGAGGTCTTACATGCACATGAACTTTAACCACATGCCGACCGCCTGCCGCAGCGTGACTGCGGCAAGGTGGTTTGTTATCGCGAAACACTGTCACAGGATGGCGGGCCGCGATAACGAGTATTGTGAGCGCGCTCGCCGCCTGAGGTGCGCTCCGCGCTCACTGTGTTCAGGGGGGGGGCCAGGGAGCGGGTAAGATGGAATTGATTGCCGCCGGCTACCCGCGATGGCTCCCCCGTAGGGAAAGAACGGAGGTCCATGTAAGTAAACACGGATCTCCGTTCTCATAGAGAGGGAAGGGCTGAGATCACAGGCTTCCTGTATATGGAAGCCATGATCACTCCCCTCCTCCTGCCAGCCCAGCCCCCATACAGTTAGAACACGCCTAGGGAACACAGTTAACCCTTAGAGCGCCCCCTCCAGATTAACCCCTTCACTGCCAATGGCATTTACACAGTAATCAGTGTATTTTTATAGCAATGATCACTGTATAAATGCCAATGGACCAAAAAAAGTGTCAAAATGATCTGACATGTCCGCTGCAATATCGCAGTCCTGCTAAAAATCGCAGATTGCCGCCATTACTAGTAAAAAATAAAAACCCCAGAAATGAATTCTCATCAACTTTTGCACAAACCAACTAATAAACGCTGATTGTCAATTTTTTTTTTTACCAAAAATATGAGCAAGAATATAAATCGGCCAAAACTGATGAAAAAAAATGTTTTTTTTATATTTTATTTGGATTTGTATTTTAGCAAAAAGTAAGAAAAATTGTCGCTCTTTTTTTGTTATAGCGGGGATCAGAAATGACGCAGAGGGGCTCAAATACCACCAAAAGAAAGCTCTATTTGTGGGTAAAGAAAAGGACGCAAATTTCGTTTGGGTACAACGTCGCACCACCGTGCAATTGTCAATTAAAGCAAGCAGTGCTTTAATGGCATCCCAGTCTTGGTCTGTAGGGTTCAATATTGAGTTGGCCCACCCTTTACAGCTATAACAGCTTTGGCTCTTCTGGGAAGGCTGTCCACAAGGTTTAGGAGTGTCTATGGAAATGTTTGACCATTCTTCCAGAAGCACATTTGTGAGGTCAGGCACTGATGTTGGATGAGAATTCCTGGCTCGCAGTCTCCACTCTAATTCATCCCAAAGGTGTTCTATCGGGTTGAGGTGCAGGCCAGCCAAGTTCCTCCACCCCAAACTCGCTCATCCATGTCTTTATGGACCTTGCTTTGTACACTGGTGCGCAGTCATGTTTTTTTTATAGTATAAACTTTACATATATTTTGTGATTAAATTAGAATTCTAGAATAAATTATTTATAATCATATGAAGTTAATCACAAGAGTCCACAGAGTTCCCCTTTTCATCTGAATCCTCAGAGTTTCCTTACATTGTAAGGGGGGGACTCTGCAGACTCTGATGTAAGGGAGACATAAGGGATGCTCTGGGAGCCCTGATTTAAGGGGGAACACTGAACTCTGTACGGAGAGGACTCTGATGTAAGGGGGAACACTGCGCCCTCTGATGCAAAGGAACTCTGATGTAAAGGTGTCTCTGGTAACCAGAGCCCTGCTTACATCAGAGTTCCCTGTATTCCCCTTTATTCAGTGTTCCTAGAGCCCCCTTTACATCAGAGTTACCACTTACACTTTAAGAGGTAGCTCTGTGGAATCTAATGTAAAGGGGAGCTCTGATGTAAGGGGTGCTCTGAGAACCCTGATTTACATTTGTATACTCACTCAGAGCTGGGAGAGAGAAGAGGGGAGGGGGGAGACTTTGGTCATAGACAGGAATGGATGATGAGCTCACTCACCCTTTGGCAGTCAGCACCTCTCATCCTGATGTATCTGTGGGTGCTGGGCTTCAAATTTCACACCCCCACTTCCCTTTCCTGAGGCACAGTGCCGGGGATTGCAGCGTGGGCAGACACAAAGGGGTAGGGGCGGGAAGAAGAGGAGCAGTCTGGGGGGGGGTGGTTGTTAGTGCTGGCTTTGGGCAGTGTGAAAGAGAGTGTAAGAGACACTCTCAGCTTAGACAACTGCAGCCAGCAACCCTGCTGGGAAGCCATAGTCAGGTCTGAATAATGTGTCTGGGTTTCAAGTGGCCTGAAACCCGGACGCATGATACAAAACCCGAATTGTCCGGGTGAATCCCGGACAGGTGGCAACCCTAGCTCTCAGCACCGACACCTTGATCGTCCATACACACATAAGCCCACCCTTATTACCACCACCCATATGCGTTACATAACAGAAACAGGTTAAAACTTATTTGTACGATTTTAGTGATTGAGTTTTTATGTTTACTTTATGGGCCCATTCACATTTAGGCGTTCCGTTGCACGCGTTAATGTGCAGTGCGTTAAGGCAGCTCATTCAGAAAGAAAACCACGCATGACCCTTGTAACAATGCAGCTCACCACAGCACACGAGACATGCGCACTGCAGTGGGTTGTGTGTTAGGCTCTATTGTACAATGAGTAGGGGTGCCATTGACAATGATTAGCACCACAACGTGCCGCACATAGAGTAGGTGCATTGCCGTACATTGCAGTACTGTGCATTAACGAATGCCTTTTAGCACGCGTTGACACAACGCACAACTGTATTGGGCCCAGGGCTGGTGCAAAGATTTTTGACACCCTAGGCAAAACCTCATTTTGCTGCCACTGGCTCTGCCCCTGACCCCACCCCCTTTGCCCTGCCCATGTGACATGTATCCGACGACTCTGCCAGGCACAAACCCTGCCTCCAGGCTCCAGCTGTCACCAACCGGACACCGACCACGGAGCGCCTACTACTCCGATCGGCTTTATAGCACCAGGTGATGCTGCCGCTGTACAGGACAGGCCGGCCAAGAGGGAGTGAGTGCGGCCTCTACAAGGCAGAGCTGGCTGTACTGGGACGGCCACCAGGGATGACCACCAGAGAGTCTCTGAGAGAGACAGACAGGTCAGTCACTGATGATCATAGGGGCACGCAGCAGCAGGGGATGTTTGCTTCTGTTCTGTCGGGAGACTCTGTTCATGTCCTTCAGGCTCCAGCGCTGCACCTCTAATTACACTATTGGTCAGACGCTTAGAGTTAGATGCTGCGGCCTGCAGACGCGGAGGGAAACCAGCGGCCGGGCGCCCTAGGCGGCTGCCTAGTTTGCCTAGTGGTAGCACCGGCCCTGATTGGGCCCCAAAGGGTTTTGGCACATAAAACGGATATCCCAGGTTTGGAAGGATGGCACTGGGCTCCATGATCTTACTGCTCTTTCTTATTCTGCGCAGGCCTGCCAGTGCGCTCTATATGTGGTTTTCACTTGGCTTTCTACCAGGAGATATGATTCGGCAGGCACACAATGTTCAGCTGCTTTTCAGAAGGCAGAGTTGTGACAGTGATTACTGCAAACGTGAACATTTGGCCAAGCATAAAAATATGTAAAGTAACAGCCGTTTTCATTTCTGAGAAATTTTAGGCCCCAAACAGGAAGCAAAGCCTTTCTTTAACAACTTACCACCTATTAGCTGTTGTAAACAAGTCAGCATCATCCAGCAGGCTTGATATTCTTGTCCTGGGGTGACAACACTCACTCACCTGTATGAGGTTGGACCACCATTTGCAGCTATAACAGCTTCAACTCTGGGAAGGCTGTCCACAAGGCTTAGGAGTGTCTATGGGAATGTTTGACCATTCTTCCAGAAGCACATTTGTGAGGTCAGGCCTGGACGAGAAGGCTTGGCTTTAAGTCTCTGTTCTAATTCATCCCAAAGATGTACTATCAGGCTGAAGTCAGGACTGTGCAGGCCAGTCAAGTTCATCCACCCCAAACTCGCTCATCAATGTCTTTATGGACCTTGCTTTGTGCAGTGGTGCGCAGTCATGTTGGAAGAGGAAGGGACCATCCCCAAGCTGTTCCCACAAAGTTGGGAGCATGAAATTGTCCAAAATGTATTGGTATGCTGACACCTTAAGAGTTCCCTTCAGTGAAAATAAGGGGCCAAGCCCAACCCCTGAAAAACAACCCCACACCATAATCCCCCCTCCACCAAATGATTCGGACCAGTGCACAAAGCAAGGTCCATAAAGAAATGGATGAGTGAGTTTGGGGTGGAGGAACTTGACTGGCCTGCACAGAGTCCTGACCTCAACCTGATAGTACATCTTTGGGATGAATAAGAGCAGAGACTGAAAGCCAGGCCTTCTCCACCAACATCAGTGCCTGACCTCACAAATGCACTTCTGGAAGAGTGGTCAAACATTCCCATAGACACTCCTAAACCTTGTGGACAGCCTTCCCAGAAGAGTTGAAGCTGTTATAGCTGCAAAGGGTGGGGAAACTCAATATTGAACCCTACAGACTAAGGCCCCTTTCACATGGGCTTTCTGTTCAGGTCTGCTGGATGCTCCATGCAGCCCTATGGAGCAGCGAATGTCAGCGGAGACATGTCCGCTTACATCCGCCGATCTCTGATCCGATCCTGACCGTGAATTCCAGGTGGATGGAAACCCTATTTGCCATTCGTCTGTAGAATCGGATTGGAGCAGATTGGATGAAAACGGACAGGTGGTCCGTTTTCATCCGATCTCCATAGGGGAGAGCGGGGCTCTGATAGTTCCATTTCCGTTCAGTGAGCGGAGACGGCTCGGTCATCTGTCAGCTCAGCGGGGATCAGCGAAACGATCCCCGCTGAGCAAAAATGGACCCCGCATATGGAACACCTGTGTGAAAGGGGCCTAAGACTGGGATGCCATTAAAGTTAATGTGCGTGTAAAAGCAGGTGTCCTGATACTTTTGGTAAAATAGTGTATAAGTATTCACAAAATCTGGAGCTGCGCTAACAAAATTGATTATCAGCAAACATATCATGTATTCAATAAGTGTACACTATATAATTAAAATAAAAAAAAAAATAAAAACATTAATGAATAAAAGTCCACATGAATGAAAAAGATCTGAATCAGTAACCGCCACCTCTTGTAGAAAAATTGCACGCTTACCCGCTATACATGAACTTCTATCTCTAGAAGGGTCATAAGGGCTCAGAACAGAATCATCCAATTATCGGTCACCAGGAACGGTTCCCAACATTCTCCCCAAGGGATAAGGAATTTTATGATAATCCTCCACCAAACATCATCTCGTTGGATTTTATATAGGGATATAGAAACAAAGTTCTCCAATAGCGTAAAACCCTTTTATATAGTTTATTAAAAAGTTAAAATCACACTTAAATGATGAAAATAATAGCGACAAACAAAGATAATCCTCGCCCGCAATAAAAAAAAAACACCCGCACTTCCAGGATTGCGGAAACACAATGACGTCAGCACGTATCTCCGCCCTATGCGTTTCGTCATAAGTGACGTCATCTGGTGCCCAGGATGATGTCATGTATATTTCTATATTCTACATCCTATAATTGGGTGATTCTTTTCTGAGTCCTTATGACCTTTCTAGAGATAGAAGGTCATGTACAGCGGGTAAGCGTGCAACTTTTCTACAAGAGGTGGCGCTTTTTGCGCAAGGATGCTATTTATCATTGGTGATGGTTATTCACTAATTTAGTGAGCACTTAAGAAGAGATCTTTTTCATTCAGGTGGATTTAATTGATTAATGTTTTTATTTTTCATTTATTTTAATTATATGGTGTACATTTATTGAATATATGATATGTTTGCTGATTATGAATTCTGTTAGCGCAGCTCCAGATTTTGGGATTACAGTATATAAATACTGTGTTGAATATTTCAAGGTAGAGTTTCTGCTTTATACACTATTAACTTTTTGTATATTTTGATTAACACACAAGCACAGTTTTTCTAGAAATGTTATATAAGTATTCGTCTGGACCAGCATTACAGTGAGTACTTGAGGGTACTACAGTATATGTGGAAGTGGTCAGTTTTGCTTTCTATTGTTCAAGCGGTATTAAACTGTAAAGCAAACATTTCTTTTATTGCAGATTACCATTTCTTAGATGTGATGGCTGGGTTCTTTTCCTTTTTTGGCCTTGTTCTTCTGTTTTCATTTGGTGATCCAGCCAGCAAGTCTGTTGTTTTTCAAATCACAAGCTGCATGGATGAGACAAACCACTTGGGGTCCTGAGATATGATCAGCATTTATTTATTCATGTAAAACCTTTCTCTTATAAGGAGAAAAAAATGCTGTAACTGATTATAAAGTGTGAGCTGGAGTGTGGTTTCAATTTGTTACCGTATTTAAATCTGCTAATACATTTAACACTACCTTTCCCCCCAAACTGACAATGCTGCTGTCTGCTGTGCCTCCTCTGCTTGTTGCTCCAAGTTGTGTCTCATTTATACAGGAGGTGTGTTACTGGCGAGATCACCAGGTGAAAACAGAGGGGGAAAAGCCAAAGAAAGGAAAATGAATGCAGCCACCACATCTAGCGATTGGTAAGCGGCAATATAATACATTTTTGGCTTTAGGTTTTAATACCACTTGAAGTGAATGAGGCTACCGGCTTCTATAGTTTGGGCAGCCTTTGTCATCCTTTGTTGATGGTGTGAATGTAATCAGCACAGGTACAGAACAGTATAAATATTCAGTTACGTGCTAAGGGAAGTGGCTCTCTTTCCATTTTTGAACGTAATCTTTCAACATCTGTTTCCTACATAATGCCCCAGATCTGTCATGGTTCTGAGAACAATGACAGGCTATCGCTGTAGGAGGGTTATTTATCTGGAAGGGAAGCAGGAACGGTGACCCACCCACAAACTCTTATGTCACTGTATATCCCAAGAGATGATTAAAGGCACTTAAAATAAACCTGCCATGTTGTAAGGCATATAAAAGCAACCAACAACTTAAAATGTTACTAAACCCACAACAGTAAAATCAGTCTGTATATGCAGTAAAGCATGCTTGTAATACTCACTGTGGAACTTGAGGGGTTAATCCTATGCATTGTGTAAAAAGTCTGTTTGATCCTGTCTTCTCTGATCCTCCCCTTCTTCCACAGACCCCAATCTATCTGCTTGGGGGCACTCTGCACATGCTCAGTTTGGTTTGTATTGCTAGAGAGGATTTTTTTTGGGGGAGGGTGCATGTGATCAGCACAGCTTTGTCCAGACAGAGGGTCAGGGGTCATGCAACCTCTTAGGACAGTCAAAGGAGAATGAAAACTCCTCCTACAAACTTTAACCAGTGCTTGGCCGGCAGTTGACTCAGCAATTATGCTCACTCTGCTTCCTCTTCCCAGTAGCGACTCAACGTCTCAGCTCTTCCAGCCCCCCTCCAAGCTGCGACTCAATGTCTCAGCCCTTCCAGCCCCCCTGCCAGCAGGACTCAACTTCTCAGCTCTTCCAGCCCCCCTCCCAGCAGGTACGTGGGAGGGGGTTTTTTTTAGGAGAGATCGTTATGTTTGGTTTGACTC
>BLSH010401107.1:270977-281552 GCA_018402905.1 Glandirana rugosa | reverse complement strand
CAAAGTCTCAGCTCCCCCTCCTTCCTAGCTCACTCTGCCCCCCTAAAAGAGCTCAACCTTGGTGCTGCTGCTGTGAACTTTGAGGATGAATGTCTCCACAGTGCCTACAGCTACATGGTTCAGTGAGGGCTTGCTTTTGTTTCATTTGCTTGTCCCAGGGAAACAGCTGGGAGGAAATCTCCTAAAAAGGGATAGGAACTCCACTTTTAGACAGTTGTCACCAAAACACGTGTCCCTTTCGGGAGATTTGCCCATTATCCCTGCTCTAGTGACAACTGTAAAATGTTGGATTTTAATACCCTTTCTGTCCTAGGGACAATATACCTAGAATATTCCTAACACTACAGGAAACACTAAAATAGAATGTTACTGTGATTGGACTGTGCTTATTTACAGAGAACACATGGCTGTAGACGTGTCATGGAAATTCCAATAAACCATCTCCTAATCTAATCCTATTCAGCATGCAGCTTATTTATTCAAGAAGCAACCAGAGGGGATCATCTGCAGACTGTCCACTGTGTGGCAGCAGAGCACCCTGGCCAGCAGGCATGTGTCATAACAAAGATGACTTCATCCATACACTAAAATACCTGTGTGTCTGCTTCACTGCCTGGGCAGCTTTAAAAGCCAATACTCAGGAGCTCTGGCCAGCAATCAATGGGCGTTCTGAAAGCAGTAGATGTACACGCTGAAAGGTGCAATGCTGAGAAAGATGAAGGCAGAATAGGGGCCTAGACAACAAAAAAGGCTTTGGCCCCCCTCATCGCTTCCACTGATATTGATAAGCATTGCAGTAGATACAAAGAATCTCCCCATCTGCACTACCTGTTCTTGCATGACTCCAGCAAACATCATCAGTCTACTTTCTCCCTTATAAAGGACTTCCTCCCTTATGAAGTGACAGGCAGCTGCACAGATTTTACTAATGTGCGATTCTCCTGGCTTCCCGTAAGAGCATGTAGCTGGCCCCCCTGGCATGGGTGTCCACAGGTAGAGGCAAGGGGGGGCAATTGCCCCCCCTGGAATCAGGGATCGGATCGGGGGTTGCCCACTAGGTCCTTATCCTCTTGGGCTATGTATGAAGTCTCTGATCGTCTCGTGTGCCATGTCCACAGTCTCAGACCATCTCCTGTACTATGTCTGCAGTCTCTGACCATCTCCTGTAGTATGTCCACACTCTCTGACCATCTCCTGTATTATGTCTGTAGTCTTTGACCGTCTCCTGTAGTGTGTCTGCAGTCTCTGACCATCTCCTGTACAATGTCTGCAGTCTCTGACCATCTCTTGTACCATGTCCGCAGTCTTTGACCATCTCCTGTTCTATGTCCGCAGTCTCTGACCATCTCCTGTACTATGTCTGCAGTCTCTGACCATCTCCTGTACTATGTCTGCAGTCTCTGACCATCTCCTGTAATATGTCTGCAGTCTCTGACCGTCTCCTGCACCATGTCTGCGGTCTCTGACCATCTCCTGTATTATGTCTGCAGTCTCTGACCGCGATAATGTGATGTCAAAAAGCGGCATAGAATGGGTGACCTTAAAATGATGCCCCCCCCCTGAAAAAATTTCTGCAGACGCCCATGCCCCCTGGGCATCCGCCAGGCCCCAAACTTCTGCTTAGGTTGCCATTTGTATGCTCTGGCTATGACCGTATCGGGTTAATTTACTAAAGCCAAATAGGCTGTGCCCGTTGTAAGTGCAGTTGCTTCAGAGCTTAGTAAATGAGATGAAGCTTCACTTTGCAAAGAATAACCAATCATGCAAAGAAAATTATAAAAAAAAACAAAAAAAACATTTTTGCTTGCACATGATTGGATAATGGAAGTCAAACGATTTTTCTCATTACTAAGCTCTGAAGCAACTGCACTTGCAAAGTGTACAGTCTATTTGCCATTACTAAATCAACCCCTATGTTCAAAGGGCTCTTTCACACTCGCTGTGGATTATGGCACCCTCTGAAGAGCGATCCCTGTTTAGACCGCTTTTCAGTGGGCATTTGACAGGTGGTGAAGATGTGTCATAATGCCTCCTTGCTGCCTGATTTAACCTAATGCTGCAATTGCATGCGCTGCACGAATGAGCGAGTTTGACAAGTGGTGTTGCCTGTCAAACCCTGCATCCTGAGTTAAAAATGCCACAGCATGTGGACAGCCCCTTCTGGCTGTTAATTAAAGTGATACTAAAGTATTTTTTTGTTCTTTAAAAATAACAAACGGTATACTTACCTCCTCTGTGCAGCTGGTTTTGCACAGAGCAGCCCGGATCCTCCTCTTCTTGGGTCCTCCAAAGCAATAAACATAAAATATGCAGTGCTGTGATGATTATAAATGCGAGTTACATAAACATAAAAAACATTAAAATGTCCTTCTGTGTTAAACAAAAAAGTTCAGTGTTCCCACTCAGTAAGTGCAAAAGAAGGTGTCCGACCACCATAAGGATTGAAGGCTTACCTCTTCTCGGTCCCTCTTTGGTGCTCCTGGCCCCTCCCTCCTGTTGAGTGCCCACACAGCAAGCAGCTTGCTATGGGAGCACTTGAGCCAAGCCGCAGCTCTGTGTGCTGCCCCCCCTCTCCCCCTCTCCTGATTGGCTCACTGACTTTGATTGACAGCAGCGCTGCTGTGTCTCAGCCATTCAGGAGGGAGAGTCCCGGATGGCCGAGGCGCTCATGTACATCACTGGATAGAGATGGGCTCAGGTAAGTATTATGGGGGCTGAGGGGGGCTGCTACACTCAGAAGGTTTTCTTATCTTAACGCATAGAATGTATTAAGATGAAAAACCTTCTGCCTTTACAATCCCTTTAACAGTTTGGGTGGGTGGCCAGGTGGGATGTAAAATCATGGCTCAGCTGCCTATTGTTACAGCCAACCCCCCCCCCCCCACAATACTTACCTGAGCTCCACCTCAATTCAGCAATGTGCACACCTCATTAGCTGAGACAGTCAATCACAGCCACTGAGCCAATGAGGAGAGGGGGCGGGGCCAAGTTACAGCTCTGTGTGTGAATGGACACAGAGCAGTGGCTCGGGAGCAAGCCTATTCAGGTGCCCCCAGAGTAATCAGCTTGCTCTGGGGGCACTCTGCAGGAGGGAGGGGCCAGAGTGCCGGCGGGGGACCAGAGAAGAGCAGGAGCAGGTAAGTATAACACGTTTGTTATTTTTTAAACTTGCCTTTAATATCACTTTAATTAATGGCCAACCAAATAAAATGGACCTCTCTTTCTCCTCTGGTTGACATAAAGTAAATTATTATTGGCACATCAGGGTTAACACTCACTGCACAAAGTCAACACGCTGTCTTAAAGCGGTTGTTTACCCTATTTTCTGACTTTTACCTACAGGTAAGCCTATAATAAAGCTTACCTGTAGGTAAAATTAATATTTCCTAAACCTACATGGTTTAGGAGATCTTCCCCCTCTAAACAGCTTCAGCGTTATGGCGCATGCTCCGTGTATGTCCCGGCAAAGGTCCGGCAATAGGGCTGGACCTTGCCGGAAAGACGGGTCCCGCACACATGCGCGAGAGTGACATCTCGCGGCTCCGGCCAGTCACAGCGCCGTGTACCCAGAAGCAAGATCTGGGGGAAGATGTCCGCTCCCTCAGAGGGGACCGAGCTGCCCGGTCGGATCTTCGTTTCGAGGTGAGTATTTCATAATGAGCTAGTATGCGGTGCATACTAGCTCATTATGCTATTGTCTTGCAGGTTTTTATTTATTTATTTATTTTTAAATGGGTAGACAACCGCTTTAATATAAATGTGATCTAAAATGAACTAGCGATGTAATGTGATCTGGAGCCTATATGTTTTCTTTAATATTTTTTTTTTTTTTTCTTTAATATTTTTAAGGGTTATAATCATGTTTAACACCATCATCTCCCATGATGACACTGGACCAATTGTTATAGCAAAGGGTAAACAACAAAATAAATAAAAATACTTTTTATTATTTATTTTAATGGCGTAGGGAATTCCTTCACTTCCTGCCTTTAAAGCATGTCTATGGTCAAAATATAAAATCCTATATTCACTCCCACGTTGCATTTGAGTTATTTCTAGCTGACTTCTATTAATCTGAACGATCTTGAAGTTTGTAAACTAACTTTGTGAAGATCCCCACGCATTTCCTTCCTTGAATTCTGTGACACATAGTCACTATGTCCTGTGGGTAGGCACTTAGTGCATGGAGTTTGTATGCTCATAATATGTTTGCATGGGTTTTCTCAGACTATGCTTCAATGGAAGCGCTTGACAAAAAGGGAAAACACATGGAAATGCAGATACACAAGAGTGAACCTGAATGCATTTGTTTTCACCAAAATGAAGTGTGTGCATGATTATGGAAGATATGTCAGACTGTAAACTCTATAGGGAGAGAGGCAGTGGACTGATGTGAACTGCCCTTGTACTTTGTAAGTCATTGTGGAATTTGTCATTGCTATGTAATTTAACAAACAACTGAATACACCCAGATCGAGAATTCACTCCCGACAGGCAGATATATTGTGGATGTGCTTTCAGTGAAGCAGGTCTCTATGGAAGCGGTCACATGCTAGTGACATGATGGATCAGTTTCTTGGGAGCGTACAGTATAACCTAGCAGATTCTACACAGCTCATAACAGGCAGTCCTGCACCCTCCTATGGTCGCATTATGTATAGGCATGAATGTTCACATACACAGGCAATGTATTACAGGAGATACTGGTTGTAATGATCAGGCCTGTTGTTGTGCTGTAAATTGGAATTTGTATAAAGCGCACCACAGTTTGATCAGACCCCAACCGGTAGACATGATGCACTGAAAAGGTAAAAGTTTGTACCAATGTAACTATGTACATACCATACCTGGCCATTGCCCCTGGAAGCTGAAAATCACTATAGTAGGCACTGCTACTCCATTGATCTCCACTTGGCTTACAGGTCCCACGCCGAGCGGCTGCTCTCCTGTATTGTGAACACGGGAGGCTGACCAATCGGCACAGGTGCCATTTAGAGAATACTTTGCATCTTTTGAATTAATGCAAAGTGTTCTCTGGTTGGATAAGGTGCAGAGGCTGGGCAGTGATATCACACTGTCCACCTCCAACTCCAAGTGGCCGACCTCCTCTATTGACAATGCATAAGGCCAGCCACTCAGCAAGAAACCTGAAAGTAATTGGAGATCACTGGAGCAGCAGTGTCTACAACAGTGATTTACAGCTTCTCGGCCTTTTGGCTAAGATCAAGTGTAGTATCTGTTCTTATCAGTTTGAAGGTAAGGCATTTAGGTCCCCTCTTGAAGTGTGGGGGGACTAGCCTTTCCGGATGTAATTGGTACGGAATGGTGATGGCGAGGGGAGGGTCTTTTTCCTCCTGGGTTGAGTCTGGCTTCGGCTTGTCCCCAGTTGATGGCAAGGCTCTCCCTAAGCTGTCTAAATTCCTATGCCTCCTGAGGGAATGGAGAACCACCTCTGATCTGGCCGATCGGCCGGTTGCGGCAAAGAAGCCCGTGGTGTATGTGCCCTTGGATTGGCAGTCCAAGGGTGCCGAATATTCACTGAACCTGGGGGGTCACCAGTGAGTTGAGGCACTCGGTCACTGCACCATACCAAACACGGCCTTTTTTTGCACCTGCCTCCTGGGCCGGGCCTTTTGGCCAGGACCGGAGGAATTTTTTATTCCTGGCCATAAGGCCGGCCTTTGTATTGCACAAAGGCACTCTTTTGCATGTCCTCCACTATCCTTCCCCCACCTTTTTATGTTTTTTTGAGTGTTGTTTGTCGTGTTCGTCACTTTTTGGTTGTTGTTGTACACATGCACTGTATGATTAGTAGGGTGTACGGTCCTCGGGCCTACCCTGAATGTCTTGGGATGGTGGTGGGTATGGCCTTCTGTCTTGACCCACCGCCTCTCATGGGGTCTCCCTTCGGGGGAGCCCCACCTAGTATCGATGGGCGGCCGGTTCCGGCTGGTCGCCAAGAGAACAGGGGTTGCTCGGCCTTCTGGCTAGGCAACCCATTGGTGCACGATGCCCTAGTCCCTGTCAGGAGCCTTGCGCCCCGGGGGATCAGGGTTTGAGGTCCTTCCTCTTCGGAGGGGGACTAAGTGTACACCCTGTGCACTTTTTGTGTCTTCACTGTTGTGTTGTGCACTTTTTTATGCACCGGGTGAGCTTGAGGTGTGTTTCACACCACCACGGGCTTCAAAAAAAAAAAAAAAGTGATTTACAGCTTCCAGGGGCATCAGGCAGTTATGCTATATACACAGTTACAGGCTGGACCATGTATCTGTATAAAATATCCACATCTGAAACTCTTCTTTTAATGTTCCATAAACATAATTAGAAATGTGTTGCTGATGGGTGATTAAATGCATCTTCAACCTCAACCATTCGTAAAGGGGAGCAACCCAGATTCAAATCATCATGAACTCAACAGTTCTTCTTGGGGTACCAGTTGAGTTAGTGCTTGTAGTAGATATTTCATAGCTTCCCCAAGCCACTTCTTCAGTTGTAATAAATGTTGGTAAGAGACCCCACCATTTATATCCACACAGGTAGCACCAAGACCTTAATCCAATCACCATAGAATGTGTAGATGTTGATGGTCCAAGAACAGGATGGGAGGTGTAAAATTTGTAAAATTACCCTGTTCTAGTTACATAATCGCACCCCCTGGTGTCATGAATGCTTCATAACTGTTCATTCTTGGATTTACCTGCCCGAAAGTGTGAATTATGAAAATGTGGGGATAGAGATGTTTAAGGATAGTTGTTCTAGTTTGACAAAGTTTCACACTTCTTGCAAACCAGGTGTCCTCTCTGGCACCAAGAGCGAGATTATGTAACTAGAATAGGGTAATTCCACATCCTGTTTTTGGACAATCAGCATCCGTCTTCCATGGTTATGCCATGACTTGAGAGTCTTCATAGACATACAAGCGAAAGTAGAGAACATGAGTTTTTACAGAATGGTGTTTTTGTTTTTTATCATACAGAAGATGCAACAATATTAAGGTCAATGTAACAATCAGCAGCAAATAAAACTAGCAGCACCAGTCACTGTGACCCACAACTATGCAGTCATGAGCATATGTTCCTCAAAATGGTCCTGCTGGTGTTTAAGGTATTTTTTGCTGCCTTTTTGCCTTTTATTTTTATTGGATCCGATCTGTAATAAATTGGTCTTCCTCAACAGCATATACAGGCATTCCCCTAGTTACAAACATCCGACTTACAAACGACTCCTACTTAGAAACGGAGGGAGACAACAGGAAGTGACAGGAAATCTCCCCCAAGGAAGGGAAAGTCACTCCTGTAAGAGTTATTATAAGAAAAATGTGTCTCCACTGATGCTTTATCTCCAATCCTTGTTTCCATAACAACCCAAAATTTTAAAATCCAATTATCATTGGGACAGGAAGTGAAGTGAAATCTTCTGAACAGAAATATAGACAGCAAAACAAACATTACAAGGATGTTAACCCTCCCCTACGCTATCCAAAAAGCTTAAAAATATTTTTTTTGGCTGAAGCTACACTGAAAAACTGTACCTGTTCCAACTTACAAACAAATTCAACTTAAAGAGGAAGTAAACCCAGATGGGGTTTCCTTCCTCAATGTCCCCCCTGTAAACTAGAAGCATAATGGGCTACTATGCATCGTATAGTAGCCCATTATGTGCCACTTACCTGCAAACGAAGCCTGCGGCGTCCAGCAATGTCCCCGCTCCAGGTCGCGTCCATATTCTGCCCCTCTTCCTTCCGGGGCCGCGACTCCGGCGCTGTGACTGGCCAGAGTCGTGTGACGTGCGGGAGCCGCCAGTCATGGCACGGTCGCAGTGGATGAACGGCACACAGGTCGGCACAGCTTCAACACTGCATATCTCCTGAACCGTACAAGTTTAGGAGATATGCAGGGCACCTACAGGTAAGCCTTATCATAGGCTTACCTGTAGGTTAAAGTGGTTGTCACAAGTTGACAACCACTTTAAGGACAAACCTACAGTCCCTATCTTGTTTGTAACCCAGGGACCTCCTGTACTGTACTTACCTTTCTGTTGCTCCCTTGCAGATCTGTTCAGCCATCGGGAGCAAGCAAAGTCCTTTGTGAGATGTAGAAATATAGAAGAGTGACGCCAGAAAAAGACCAAGTGGTCAATCGACCTGACTTGGCTTGACAAAAAAAATATTTAAAAATCAACTAAGCTGAGTGGTGAATTAGCAGCCAAATGCATTAGATGCAGTCATTGTTCAAGGATGCAGGTAGCTACGGATGCTGCAGCAGCAACTGCCCGAATACAATAGACAGCAATGAAAATTTCTCCATCTGTATTGCTGGCGGCCTTAAAGAAGTTCTTCAGTCTGTTTGAAAAAAAATATATAAAAATCAGCAGCTACAAATATTGTACCTACTGACTTTTAATACCTGTCCAGGGATCCATTGCTGTCTTCAACCAGGCCAGTTCTTCGCTGGTCTTTGGGTGCCTGGCATGTTTAACAGGAAGCTGGCAGTGATTGCTTGCAGGTTCACTCCGCCACTCCATGTGAATGGTCCCTCAGCCTCCTGGGACCTGTGACATGTCCAAGAAGCTTGTGGGCAGGAAGTGGGGGTAACTTTCGCTGGAAAAGTAATTCCAGTGGAAGCAGAAGCAGGTACATGACAAAAATAGGTACTCGCCCCCCCAAAAAAAAGAAAATGTGGCGAAACTGGGAGAAGATGGGGGATGAGAACAGAAAGTGGGACTTCACTATTAGGGTGAAATTCTGCTTTAGTTTCCTGCAGTCTCCCCTGATATGTTACTGTATGTTATCCCCCAGACCTTCACTATTTTTGTTGCCCATCTCATGTCTTTTCTCGTATAAATAGATTTTTTTGTAAGTGGGGTCTTCAGAAATGGACACAGTATTCTAAGTGAAGTAAAGATCTATATAGGGGAACGAGAATCTCCTTCATCCTCCTGGTGATCCCCTCTAGTGATAACTAAAGAGCTATATAGGGGAATCAGGATCTCCTTCCTCCTGCTGGTGGATTCCTCTCATTATAAAGATCTATGGAGAGGAATCACAACCTCCTTCCCCCTTATTATAATCTAGTGATAAGTAAAGATCTATATAGTGGAATCAGGATCTCCTTCCTCCTTTTGGTGATCTCTTTAGTGATGCACCCCAAAATTCTATTGGGCCACCCCACTGCCAGGCCACACCGTTTGCTTATTTTGCTATAATTTCAAATGAGCACCCCCAAATCTTTTTCCTCTTTAGTTCTAGTCTATGAGTCACTAGAGTCATTGCGTACACAAAGCTATGGCCTTCCACATAACAGCCCAGCTTGAGCAACTTCTATCACATCTATCCCCATACCAAGATGTACCAGGTATTTCCATTGGCTTCAAGTACTGGATGGAGCGGATGGGGGAAGCGAAGGAAAGATAGGTTTATCCAGAGGGGTGCAGGATTAAAGCAAACCTGCCTGAATGCACACACAGTGACAGATTAAAGAGCATTGTTTAAATTACAAAAAGTTGTGCTTGAAATGATAAACCTATAGTATGTACTGCATAGCATGACTTTGCAAACAGTGCTGGAATTTATTAACATTTTAGCAACTAAATAGAATATATGCAGAGTCATACATTTTCTTTGTACTTTTACAAGCATCCTGTCTGATATTGCCTCCTCTACTTCCCTATTCCCACGATCTTTATGTTGTCACCCTCCAGCTGTCAAGACATAACTCCTCCAACTCTTGCTCTAATTGACTGCAGGGTCCTCCCACCCATAAGGGTTCATACACACTGCAGATGAAAAAATCTGCTTCTATAGGTGTTTGAGTTTTCTTATTGCTTTGTCCCTAAACTTCATTCTTCCTCTATGTTAGCCTATTATGTTATGTTATATTATGTTATTATTATTATGTTATGCTATGTTAGCCTATATATATTAGCCATACACACTGTAGGCATTTTAAGGAGTTTAGTGACAGAGGAGACAGATGAAAAAAACTCCTGAAAGCTCCAAAATGCAACTAAAATTGTGTAAATGCTTGTAAATGTGTGTTTATGAGCATTCAGGCAGCAGAAAAAGAAGGAACAAGGAATGACAGCGGGGGAAGCATTTACTGGGACAGATCCCCTGAATTTTTCTCCTACAGCAGCTGTATGCCGGTGGGAGGGAGAGGAAGAGAAGCTGGCCTTCAGCTTCTGCAGGAGGAAAATAAAGGGGATTGTCAGAAGACAGGTATTTTAGAAAACTGAAATCCCAGCAAGTGCCTAGGGATTCGGATTTTACTGCTCCCCCTATCTTGGCACCCTAAGGCGGCTGCTTAAGCACCCTTATGCTGGCGCCGGCCCTGCCCATAGCAGTGTCCTCTGCCACTTCACCTCACCTCCCCCCACAGTAGTGTCTTCTGCCCCCCCACCCATAGCAGTGTCCTCTACTGCCCTTCACATCACTCCCGCCCCACCACAGTAGTGTCTTCTGCCCCTTCTTTCCCCCATAGCAGTGTCCTCTGCCACTTCACGTCACCTCCCCCCACAGTAGTGTCTTCTGCCCCCCCATCCGGTCGAAGAGAAGGAGAGGGAGGGTGGCCGTATGTC
>BLSH010401107.1:237546-270817 GCA_018402905.1 Glandirana rugosa | reverse complement strand
CCCATAGCAGTGTTCTTGCCCCCCTTCCTCCCCTATAGCAGTGTCCTTTGCCACCCCTTCATAGCAGTGCCCTCTGCTTCCTTAACATCACCCCCCACGCAAGCCTAAGCAGTGTCCTACCTGCAAGTGTACACAGAAGACAGAGTGGAAGGCAGCACAGTTCTGGATGGAGGGTGGGAGTGATTTTTCATATTAACAAGCTGGTGACTGGTTGCCAGGACCGCCCAGTGAAAAGTTAATTTGACCATCTCCTCCTCCCGCTCTCCGTCCTGAGCTGTGCTGCCTTGCGCTCTCTGCTGCGTCATGAGAATGAGAGCAGCAGAGGAGGCTACAGGGGAAAAAGGACCGGCACCTAAAAAGGCTCAGGGACCTGTTCGCGGTCTACCTGTCACCTAGACAGGTAGACCACGATTGACGGGTTGCCGGCCCCTGCTGTATACTGTATATATAGAAATAAATAACTAATGTTTTGCGATGTATTGTGGTCCTTTGGAAGTGAAAAATTAGTTGGGGTTGTGCTTGGAAAAAAAAGCTTGTAAACGTTAACACTCAAAACACTCCTGCTAGCAGTTCTGGCATTTTTAGGCTATGCAGTGTGCATGAGGCCCAACACTTAAAAGAGAAGTAAAGGTTTTTTATTTTATTTTCAGGAATTATACTTACCTCGGTATCTGTCCCCCGTCGCCTCTGCACTGAGAACCGATCGATCGAACACCGCAGAGTGCTCGTTTTTCAGAGCTCCCCGAGCAGAGAGCTGTAAACTATCAATCACAGCTCTCTGCTCTGCTCCCTCCTAACTCATTGGAGCGCTAAGCTGTGGAGGGGGCGGGGGTGGCCGGCTCAGGCTCTCATCAGCTCGCTGAGAGGCTGAGCCAAGTGTCAGTTCAGGCACCTGGCAGATCCAGACTTTATTGTCGCGATGACTGACTGACTTCTGTGACGCGAGCAGAGAGTGGACTTCAGCCCGCTCTCTGTTGAAAACAGGTCACAGGAGTACAGAACAAACTGCACTCATGTGATCCACAGGAGAAGTACAGCCAAACAAGCTTCCCCCGTACTTCTCCTTTAATAAAAGACAGCATGTGAGAGCTAAATGGTTTCACTTGAATTGTGTTCAGACATAATGGTGTCATGACAAAATATATTCTGTATTACGAAACTCGTGATGTAACCACAAAATGTACTATTTTTTGAAAGCAAGATGTTGAGAACTAACTGAACTCTGGTCTAATTAAAAAGAATATTGTTTTGTAAGAACAAACTGCTGAGGTTGCTATAATAAGCCACAAATCATTTATCCACTACCCTTGCAATGGAAAGCAGCTAACAGGTAAGTGCAGCCAATCCCCAGGACCTGACACCTTCTCAAACTATTAGGCCTCATCCACATGTGCGCATGATGCTATAGAATGTGAATTTTTGGGTGTTTTCTCACTATTGGGAGACACAGTTGCACCTTACTGCCACCCCTGATAATGAATAGTAATGGTTGTACGCTAGCTATACATGGGTGTTTGCCAAGTGCAAAAAAGTGCGTATGGATGTAAATGTCTATTTCACACGCCCACTATTTACACTGTAGAGCCTAGTGCACTTGTGTGCATGAGACCTTAGGGCCACATCATGCTTGCAATTATTTAACGTTAATAGGAGGAGGCACCTGTGGGCATGAGACTTAGGGTCATGCTTGCAATTACTTATTAAAGCGGAGTTCCACCCAAAAGTGGAACTTCCACAGATTGGATTCCTCCCCCCCTCAGGTGTCACATTTGGCAACTTTTGGGGGGAAGAGGACACCTGTGTTTAGACAGGTGTCCTTTTCCACACATCTGGGAGCTCGGGCCGGCGGCCGCTGATGTCAGCAGCCCGGCTCCCTCCACCATCCTCGCTCTGCTACTGGCCGCCTGGCCAATAGCAGAGCGCAGCGGAGCCTCACGCATGCGCAGTAAGGTGCCCGGCATGAAGCTGTAATGCTACACGTCCGGGTTCCCTTACCCGCAATGGACGCGGCTGCACCCAACCTCCGATCCGAAGATCGGCGGCGGGTGCCGACATCTCTACATTTCAGGACAAGTAGCTGTCCTATTATTAAAAGTCAGCAGCTACTGTATATGTAGCTGCTGACTTTTAATTTTTTCAACCATGGGTGGACCTCCACTTTAATAGGAGGAAGCACCTGTGTGTATGAGACTTAGGGTCATGCTTGCAATTACTTATTAATAGGAGGAAGCACCTGTGTACATGAGACTTAAGCCTCAACACGTCGTACTCACGACCGTTGTATGCAAAATCGATCGTTTGTGTGCGCACTTTCAACAGTCGAACATACGACGGTCGTACATGGGAGTTGTATGAGCAGACTACAAAACTTGGTCGTACCAACAAGCTTGCATACGACCGTTGTATCGTGTGTAGAGCAGTTGAGTACAACAAGTTGTATTGTGCTAAACACGCATGTGCCAAGTCCACTTCAACTAAAACGAAATTAGATGAAGGAGCCCAAAGGGTGACGCTATGATACCAGCACTTCCTCTTTATATGCTCGTTCGCGTCATCACGTTCGGCCGGCCACAAGTTGTATGTACGACCGTCGGGTGCACGTCAGTATGCTATTTACATTATGCAACATACGATTTGTGACGATCGAACGTACGATCGTTGTCCCGTGTGTACGGGGCATAAGGGTCATGCTTGCACTTACTTATTGTTAATAGGAGGAAGCGCTTGTGCGCATGAGACCTTAGGGCAGCCTTTTTTAACCAGGGTGCCTTGAGATTTCTTCAGGGGTGCCTTGGCAAAATGCCTAAAAATGTCCCAAAAATTGTACACAAGCTGGCGTTTGGATGAAGGCTGCCTTTTAGTTACACTAAGGTTGGGTTCACACTATTGCAAATTGGATGCAGGTTCCCCCGCATCCAGTTCGCAATAGCAGGAGATTTTGAGCAGTTCTCTATGGAGTCGGTTCACATATCTCTGCAGCGGCTCCAGTGCACAATTTGCACAGGAGCCCTGTGCATCTTTCAGGTCCAAATTCAGACAAAAATTTGGGCGGAAATCTGACCTGAAGCGGTGAACCAGGGCACACCGGACTGGGAGTCACAGGTTTTCATTGTGCATCAATACAACCTTCTAGCTGCTGGTGTCCTAAAGATCAATGGCATCATTAGTTGATATGGAGGATGTCAGTCACCTGTATAGCATCCTTGTTTGACCCTCCCCTGCTCCTCTCCATCAGCATTGGAGTCACATAGCTGAGTGATGCAGAAAAACAGAGGGTGAAGAGAAACATTGGAATACTAGTCAGCAAAAGTGGATTTGCTTTGGAAGAATAAATCACCTCTAACGTTGGGTGTCCTGCTTGGACTTGTGGAGGTTGCTGCATTTTGTAAAACTATTAAAGTCGTTTTTACATTTTAGAATGGGGTGCCTCGAGATTGTCCATAATTTTTAAAGGGTGCCTTGACTAAATAAAAGGTTGAGAAACACTGCCTTAGGGCAATGCCATGCTTGCAATTAATTATCGTTAATAGGAGGCAGCACCTATGTGTATGAGACCTTAGAGCCATGCCATGCTTGCAATTACTTATCGTTAATAGGAGGAGGTATACTTAATAGGTGGTGTTACTTAAACAGCATAGGTCATATATACATAATACTGTACATGGAATTACTGAGCTAATAGTAGTAGGCTTTACATAGGGACTTAGACGAAGTTATGGAAGTATACTATATGGCCAAACGTCTGTGTACACCAGACCATCAAAGCTATATCAGTTGGTTGGACATCCCATTCCAAAATGATGACCCCCACCACTGCGCTTCTGCCCTTTGCAGCTACTACAGCCTCCCGCTCCTCTGGAAGCACTTTCTATAAAATTTGTGATACTAGTGAGGAAATAGTATGAGTTATCAGATAAATTATTTTAACCTCACAACTAATCTCAGTTTATGTCATCTTTGTTTCTAAAAAAAAGTTATATCTGCAAAGATAACTGTCAAATCAGTCTTGAAATATTTTTTCTCAAGTAATAGACAGTTAACTGCTGAAGGCCCCATTCACACTAGCGAATGGAGCTGTTTGCCATTACCAGTGGAGGAGACTCAACGGGGTTCCCTACGAATAGCTGTGGGCGGGAAGCTCCATTCAACAAAATGGGAGGCTGTCAGTGCCCACTGTAATGATATCACGTGCTAGACACACGAAAAGCTGTCACTATCGGCCATCTTGCTCACAAAGTAGCCATGACAGTTTAGAGTACCTCACTCCCTCCCTCCTCCCTTCAGCCACAGAATTCCTAAGCTCACTTTAAAAAGAACCGTTATCTCAGCTAATTTAGTCACCAGGATGTCTGGTTTTGATGGCCAGGCCTATTGTACAACCATAAACAGACCCCTGTCATAAAAAGCTCAATCCACATAAGATGCAGACAGTTTAGCAGTGTAAGCCTGAAACGTCAGCATGTGTTATAACTTCCAAAATAATAATAGCACAGACATAATATGGACATAGTTTCCTCTGATAATTTGCAACATTTAAAGTCCAGACACCCCTATGTCAGACCATATGGAGAACCACTGGTAACACTTCTTCCTCCTAGATAAAGTAGACATTGGAAACCTGTCGTGTTTAGATTTGTTGAAATGCAACTTTCATACTGGACCATAATATTGATGTTAGCAGTCTGTAAACAGTAGAGATGCAGAGATATGAATATGTATCACAAACTATATCTGGGACATGGTCATGAAATGGTGGCCTCCCAGCGACCAACCCTCCTGTGCTAATTGGTCAAGAGGCAACTGTCAACACCCCTTGGTTCCCAAAGAAAAGAGAGATGCCAAGGACAGTTCTCAGTTCTCTGTTTACCATCAAACCAGGAACATATGACAAGTTGAGAACCATTTGGACTCATTGACCAAAACTCTGTTCAACCAAGCACATTCATTGCAAGTATCTTCCTTCCTTAAATTCTACCTGATCTCGTTGTTGCTGTATATTATGTCTTTATTGGTTTGAAATGCCTTTTCCTGTAAATATTTTATTTTCACCAATTTTGACCTTTTCTTTATTAAACCTCATTCTGAAAAGTGTTAATCTTGTCCCTAAAGCTCTTAATGCAAATGATAAACAAACCTAGCTCTTGAAGAAGTGCTACTGTTTGGAATAAATCATCTGAATATACCTGTCTGTGGTGACAGTGTGTGTTACAGGCGATTATTCTAAAATCTTAATTGGTATTGCTAATTGGTGGAAGTCCTGACCTTTCCATAAGTAAATCAAAGGTCAGTGGTGGCAGTTAAAGGGTTAATTACTTAAATCAGCCCGGTAACAATCGCTCTCAGGCTGCTAGCACCTATATTGTGGTCCCGCAAGCTGGGAAATCTTTATGCTGGATGCAGCTGAGAGTGGCATTGTTACGTTAGTGACAGCACGGTATGAGATTGGCCTGTCCTCTATCACAAGTTAGTGAGAAGGGCAGGGTCTGATACCCGCCTTTGTCACATATGGTGGCAGCAGTGAGATAGTTTTGCATTAGAGCATTCAGTGCATTGTTAGGAATTAGCTCTGCACTGAAGGGTTGTAACCTTTGTGGAAACAGTCCTTAGCGACAAGCTGGTGCATATATAGATATATCTATATATATTCTTTTAAAGAAACATACAACAACAGCTACTTCCTACAGAGCCTTCCTATCTCTCTTTTCTGCTTGCAAAATATCTGGGTTATCAGGGTATAAAAAGATGAGCAAAAATGACCTGTCTGCGGAGTGTGCATCAAGAGGGATTGACGTTGGTAAAAAAAGTCGAATCCAGGCAGATCAGAACTCTGCAAGAGGGATTGACGTTGGTAAAAAAAGTCGAATCCAGGCAGATCAGAACTCTGGGGAACCCAGGGGAGGGCTGGCAGCCTTAGGCCTGGGGGGCAAGTCCAGTCAAGTGGCCCATTGAACTAATTATAACGGATATTGGTGTTATGAAGCAAGACAAATATGAAACAATGTGGTAACATAATTTAATGTTAATAGCAACAAAGGAGCTTTAACAAAAAGAATGCATCAATGCAGGCTCACCACCCACCAATGCAGCCTCACCAGTGCCCATCAATGCAGCCTCACAACCCACCAATGCAGCCTCACCAGTGCCCATCAATGCAGCCTCACCACCCACCAATGTAGCCTCACCAGTGCCCATCATTGCAGCCTCACCAGTGCCCCCCCTTTGCCTGCAGTTAGTTGGTAGCTACGCCTCTGGCCCCTACTTCCTTCCTCCACAAGAAGAAAAAAGTGTGAGCGGCCGTCGGCCATTTTGAATGTAAGTTAGGGTGGCCTGGGGGGCAATTGCCACCCTGCCCCCTGGCCCATCCCTCCCCTGGGGGAACCTGAAGCTGAAGGGGTTTCTGCTACTCCAGAGCCCAGTGGTTCAGAGACAGCTTGGGCACAGGATGGGCACACAGACACTGACACTGGAATACCATTGATCATCCCCTCCAGGCCACAGCAGGAGCAGGCCAGCCCCAGATTGCCTGCAACCAGCATAGGCTCTCCTCAAATACGGGAAATGCATCAGGGAGACGGATCCTGTGATGTACCTGCAGATTCTGGAACGTCAGGTAGAGAAGGAGGAATGCCAGGCTGTGGCTGAGAGAGAGGAACGCCAGGCCACGGCTAAGAGAGCGGCTGCAGAATGCCAGGCTGAGAGGGAGGCTGATCGTTGGCATGAACTGGAGGTGGCGAGACTCCAGCAGCAACGACAGGCTCAGAAACTCGGATCCCTAGAGCACAGGGACAGCTCTCTGTCTGCGAGCCCAGCAGCCCAATTTCCAGTCATGGAAAAGAACAGTGACATTGACATGTATCTACTGTTGTTTGAAATAACATGCCTTCACTACCATCTGCCCCCAGCACAATGGACTCAGTACCTGATGCCAGGGCTACAAGGCAAGGCCCTGGATGCGTATGTTGAACCGTCAGCAGAACAGGACAACAGTTACGAAGCCATAAAGGCTGCAATCATTCAAAAATATAAGCTAACCCTCCGAAGTGTACCGAAAGCGATTTAGGTCCCTGCAAAAGGAGCTTGGGGACTCATACTGGATGTGGTAAGCCATTTATGTACCACATTCCAGCAGTGGACTAGAGGCTTGAAAGCCAATTCTTTTGAGTCCCTGGAAGATCTCATGATTGAAGATCAGCTTTTGCACATCTGTCCTACAGACGTCAGACAGTTTGTCTTAGAGCACAAGCCAGGTTCTGCTAAAGCCATAGCAGAACTGGCAGATACCTTTATCAACACTCGGGTATCTGACCATCGCAAGGCTCCTCCAAAAGGCTGAAAAGGAGGGAAATCACAACCCCTCCTCTGCCTGCAAACCAAGTTCCCCAGCAACCAGCGCCTGCTGTCACTGGTGTAGCCCCAGTTGCAACTGACACCCACAGATACTACACTTGTGGGAGAGCTGCCCATCTTAAGTCACAGTGCCCTGTGCAGAAGAAGACGACACCACCTGGCCAGCAACACTTCTTCCGTGCTGTTCGTCTGCAAGAAAGCTTGGGTAACCACCGCCAATTTGCAGCAGGTCATCGTGGGCAACCGGATTGTAACTGGTTTCTGGGACACAGGAGCTGAAGTCACTTAGGTCAGACCAGAGGTGATAGAAAGAAGGGACATCATCACTTGGAAGTTTTTTACCCTCACCGGAGTCAGGGGGACCCACTCACGAGTATGTTTTTATTTATTGGGGTGCTGGGAGTGGAATGAGAGAGGTGGGAGTCTCGGAAGAGATCCCCACAGCCGTTCTTTTGGGTGCTGATTTAGGTACCCTTGTTTCTTACTATACCACGGCTAAGAGCACCCAGGATGCTCTCATGGAACTCTCTGGACCTACCAAGGTACTGTTTACAGCTGTTGAGGTAATATCTGGGAAACCTGTGGATGGACAGAGGGAGGGTGGAGTTGAGGTACAGGGTTCTCCTTCAGCTAAGGAAGGAGAGGAGGTCCCCTTGCATGTGCCGATATCAAATGCATGTGTAGTTGGTGTTAAGAATTTAATTACTGAATGTAATGATGTTTTGTCTTTGTTGGGGGACACCCACAGTGCTGGGAGGGGGCAGGAGACACAGTCTCTGGATGCAGAGCCAAGGAGTGGCCCAGATGGCTCTGATCCAGAGGATTCTGCTTCGAGTGCCTCCCAGCCGTGGTCTTTGTGTGTCACTGGAGGGCTGGCTGATCCTTGTGGTTCTACGTCAAAGCTAGCACTGCTGACACACAAAAGCCTTGCAGCATTCAACAGGCTATCTGTTAGCTTCCCTGCTGAGAAAAATAAACAAAAGCCTGACTAGGCCAGTGAGCAGATAACAATTGCTTTCACGCTGCTAGCACCTAGATTGTGGTCCAGCAAGCTGGAAAATCTTTGTGCTGGATGCAGCTGAGAGTGGCATTGTTACGTTAGTGAGATTGGCCGGTCCTCTGTCACGAGTTAGTGAGGAGGTCAGGGATCTGATACTCACGTTCGTCACACCCACAGCTATTTGTGGCCATTATTATGTAATCAGACATGGAGTAATTATCTGCAGATGATTGACCCTGGACACAGACAGATATACTTTAATATACAAAAATTAGTGGTTAAATCCATATCCTTATCGGTTCTTTTATACTGCTTTTTAATGTAACAAATGCAATAATTTAGAGGTGGAATTAAATGTTTAGTGCAGTAAAACACTTTTGGTAATTAAATAATGCATTCTTTATAGATGGTTATACAGCAAATGAAAAAGAGGAAGAATAAGGAAGAATGAGGATTTGGTTCAAAAAGAGGGACAGTTGGGAGCAATGGGTAGTGATTGGCATCTTTGTGGGGGTTTAGGTAGTGATAGGCAAAGAAACTGTGGTAATAAAAGGCGTTAAAGGTAGTGAAAGCCATTGTTAGGTGTTATATTAGAGGTCCCCAAATTGCAGTCTATGGGTTGGTTATGGCTCACCAATTGCCAAAAACTGGTTCCTGCAATGAGTGGGTCCTACACGCAGAGCTTTCTTGATGGAAGAATCTCTCACAGGCAGAGTGGTCTCCTGTCCAATGGTGTCTGTAGAGCTTGCAAAACGGTAAGTGCCACTAAACACAAATGATGGGGCACCATTCCTCTCACTGATTACAAATGATTGGGCAGCAGCCCCTCACTGACCACAGATACCAATAACAGAGCACTATTCCTTCCAATGATTACTGATATCAATGATAGAGCACCGAACCTCTCACTGAACAATGAACACCAATGATGGAGCACCGATCTGAACACTGAACACAACACCAATGATGGAGCACCATCCTTCTTACTGGCCTCTGATACCAATGATGGAGCACCATCTTTCTTACTGGCCACTGAACACCAATGATAAAGCATCATTCTTCTCACTGACCACTGATGGAGCACCATCCTTCCTACTGGCCACTGAACACCAATGATGGAGCACATCCTTATTACTGACCACTAAACACCAATGATGGAGCACATCCTTATTACTGACCACTAAACACCAATGATGGAGCATCATTCTACTCACTGACCACTGATCGCAATGATGGAGCACCACTGCTTTCACTGACCACTGAATGCCACTAATGTAGCACCATTCCCCCGAATGACCACTGATACCAATAATGGAACACCATTCTTCTTACTGGCCACTGACACCAATGAAGGAGCACCATTCCTACCAATGACCACTGATACCAATTGTGGAGCACCACTGCTTTCACTGACCACTAAACACCACGAATGGAGATCAATTCCTCTCTAGGACCCCTGATAACAATAATAGAGCACCATTTCTCTCATTGATCACTAACACCAATGATGGGGCACCATTCCTTCCACTGACTACTGACACCAATGATGGAGTACCATTCCTTTAATTGATTGCAGAGATATTTATTACTTTCACTGGCTACTAACACTGGAGAATTTATTACTCCTACTGACTGAAGATATAAGGCCATTCATTACTCCCACTGACTACCGTCGACCGGGCATTTAGTACTACCCTGATTCCCGGGCATTTATTACTGCTACTGACGCCCAGGCATTTATTACTCCCGCTGACCACTGACGTTTATGCATTTAATACAACTGCTGATGTGCACTCATTTATAACTGCCACTGAATACTGTCACCTTGACATCTATTACAACCACTGATGCCTGGGGACGAGTTATAGGTAGTGATAGGCTTCATTATTAAAGTAATATGTGGAGGTATAGGTAGTGATAGACTTCCTTATTTTTAGGTAATGATAGGCTTCATTATTAAAGTAATAGGAGGAGAGGTATAGGTAGTGATAGGCACCATTATTAAGGAGGGGGAGGAGTTATAGGCAGTGATAGTAACCATTATTGATATAGATGGAGGAGTTATAGGTATAGATAGGAATCACTATCAAGATAATGGGAAGATTTTAAGGTAGCAATAAGCATGATTAGGACTCATGATGACGAACATTTTCAAATGCTGCATTTGCTCTTCAAATCAAATTGCGTGTGGTTGAACTTCAAACGCAGAGTTTGACAAGGAGGGGCTGCGATCATCTTGCTTTGCATGCAGTTCAAACGTAAATCAAAAGAACATGCTGCGTCCAAACAAACGCAAAGCAGGTCTGAACTCCCATGTGAACTGCTCAATTAAAATCAATGGGATTTTGCTGACGTCCGTTCCTAAGGCAAAAAAACAACATCAGTCAAAATAAGCCCTACCATGTTAATGGGTGGAGTTATCAGTAGAGGCAGCCATTATTGGGGAGTTAATGGCAGGAGTTGTGGGTAGTTATAGGCACCTGGTAATGGTAAGAGATACAGGGAGGGGGAGCAGGGTTAAAGGGAGATGCATGAAGTTCCAACACAATGGACTGCACAATACAATACGTTGATTGTCGGAGTACGACCAGGAGTTGCATCCTATTTACATGCAGGCAGTATATACTATCACAAAGGCATCTTACCATATGCTCCATCTGGGGGGCTCTTCTCTGTGTCATCCTCCATGATGGTTGGCGAGGCTCCAGCTGCGGTTGGCCCCTTAGTGTCTGCTCCTGTTGCTTGGGTGGTGCTGCTATCCTGGTGCACTCATGCAGGGTCTCTATGCTGTTGTTGTGGCTGCCTCCCTTCTTTCCTCCATATATGAGATCACTGTCCTCCAGGCACTCAGCCCCCTCCTCCTCCTCCTATACAGATGATGAATTCCTCAGCCCCTCTCCACCACTCTCAGCATTTCTAGATGTCACACTTACTTCTGCAGAGCCCTGACCATGCCCACATCCTTCATAATGAGCTCACACCCTGCAGATTTCAGGCCAATAGCGAAGAAGGAGGCGTGGGGAAAGTGGGTGCTGCCATTATGGAATGCAATCCGCTACCTTTATGCAGTTAAAGTGGGGTCTCTCTTAAAGGGGCAAGCTCTCTTAAGAAATTAAATTAAAGGGGTAACCCTCATGGAGTCCAAATTTTTATTATTTTGAACAATCTTACAGTTAGTGAATTTCCAAATAAAGGCTTGTGTTATGTTTGAAATAAAGAAATAAATACCATTAAATAAATACAAATACAATAAATACAAAATAAATAAATAAAATAAAATAAATACTAAATAAATACCAAGGTCTCTTTACAACGGTCCTGGTATTCAAGTGGTTAAAACAAGCTCACCACTTTTTATTTTAAGACGGTGGTCAGCTTTCATGTAAGGAACGCACGTTTCCACTCACATTGTTTGCGTGTTTCTGCACGTCGTGCTTAGGACAGCCCTTTCACTTGAATGAGCTGCCCTATGGGTGACAAACGTGCCAAAGAAGCTCCTGCACATTTTCAGGTGTAGAGTGTTGCGTGTTTTCAACATGCATTTTGGCGCATTTGTACCGCGTTTTCCACACGACGAACCGCGCGTCTGCTAATTGCATTACGACTGTCATTAGAAATGAATGGCAATGCAAGTGTGGCCCGTGTTTGCAGTGCGTTTTTCACTAATTTCCAAAACAAGCATGCATTTCCTAAGTATTTTGTCACTTGTTTAGGAAACGCAAAGTGTGAATGGGGCTTAAAAGTGATCTGGGCAGCTGTAAAGCCACCCAGTCACTTTTAGGCTGCATTCACATTTAGCGTTTTGTGAACACGCGTGAAATTGCATTGCGTTTATGCACATTTTTGTGTCCCATGCGTGATAAAGACGGAAAAGTAGCCCATGCACCTTTTTGAGGTTAGGTTCACACCTAGCATTATGTGAACATGCTTTTTTTTGTGCTGCATTTTCACACTACACACATAAGGCAGCCCATTCATTTCAAAGGGCTGCCACACGCACAACAAACCCACCAAAGAATCTCATGTACCTTTTTGGCCATTGACCTTCAGGCTTTTCTTTAACTGCGGTATTTGGTGCATTTGTTACACGTTTTGACATGCACAAAAACACACGTCTGCTTGCTGCATTTGCCATTAACAGCCTACCTTCCAAGGCTGTGTGCAAGTGTACCTAGAAGAATTGATGCTGGTTTGAAGGCAAAGGGTGGGCACACCAAATATTGATTTGATTTGGATTTCTCTTCTGTTCACTTACTTTCCATTTTTTTAAATGATAAGAAAAACGTATTAACACTTTTATTTCTGAATGCATTCTTAATTAACAGCATTTTCTCACACCTGCCTAAAACTTTTGCACAGTACTGTATATATATGTGTATATATATCACATTTCTAGTGGTGTGTATGTAGCCGGAAGCTTTGCGCCACATTCATTGAAACCCTGCAACTTTTATTTTTTAGGGCTCATTCACATGGGCACAAGAACCCATACAGTGTGTGTTTGTGTGTCTGGGAATGACAGATGTTCCATGCAGCTGCTGCCAGCTGTCTTTTAAAAATCAATGACAGGCTGACAGACGTGTAGCACGGAACCCAGACTGGGCTGGTTCTTTGACCCCAGGTTCTCTGCCGTGATAGGCACATGGCAGCAAGGCACACAGTAGTTCACAATCACTCAAGTCAGAAAACAGGCCATGAATGCCTCTTTGCAGTTTATTTGCTGGTTTAACGTGGGTGTGGTGTGGATGAGCCTTGGGGTTCAGGGTACAACCATCCTCTTAAATTCAGAATTTAAAAGAACTACAAGGCAGAAGACCCCTTGGCAGAGGTATAATATGAGTCACGAAAACTGTAGTGAGTTGTCCCAAAGGTGGCAAGGAGGGTCTCTAGGATCCTTGAGGCTAGTACTCGCTGTGCTCTGGTACTGTGATCCTTTCTGTATTACCAGTCAGCCTCTGTACTAGATGCCTCCAGCCTAGATACTCTGCAAAACAGCCTGCACTGCTTCAGGATGCTCTGGATGAGGGTCCCTGAGCTCTAGCTAGAGCTGGGACCCCAAAAAGGGTTTCTTATGCCCTATAGCTGACAGCCCATAGGGCCTCAGCCCTCAGACTGGGTCTTCTTCCCCCAGGAAGAAGTGCCTGCTGCTCCAGGCCCCAGACTATTTATACCCCTCCCAGCCCCTTGCTGGTCACTCTCCTGACCAGGGATTGGCTGAGGCTGTATGATTCAGGCCAGGGTCTGTCTCTCCTACCCACTATGTTCCAGAACTCAGTGGAATGCAGGGGGAAGTAGTGGAATCTGCACCAGCAGAACCCAGAACAGCCAAAAGCTATTGAGTACTGCTCCCCTGATACAGGGAAGGCAAAAACTAAATTTACCTCAACTATAGCAACCTAAATAGGAGGGTGTTACAGAAGCAACTGCTGTATGGATCTTCATGCACATCTGAACACTTACATCCATACAGGGTTGAATGCAAAGCCCTGGACCCAGACAGAGTCTAGGGCTGTGCATCCATCCCAGTACAGCTGCTCCTGTCATTGATTTTAACAGGCTGCTGGCCATCAGTACACTCTTATGTTATGTTTTGTTGATAAGGTTGCATGGTACTTTTTGTGTCTCATCTTTGATAAAATTCTGAAGCAAAATTTATCATTAAATTTATCATTAAAGGGGAACTTCTGCATTAAGGCCCCCCCCCACAAATGGCACTTTTTTTGGAGGAGCGGGTACCTGGTTTTGACAGGCACCTGTTCCCACGTCTGCTCAGATTGCCTAGGTGATCTGATCCGAAGTTCTCCTCTCCCCCTCCCCCCCTGCAGTCATCTGGGACACGTCACAGGTCCCAGAAGACTGTGGGACTGTTCACAATGTGAAGCGTGCCTCGCAAGCTGTCATAGCTGGTTGCCCACGGTTAAGATGCCGGGGATACAAGATGGAAGGCAGGGAGGGCTCGGATGAGCACATTGCTGGATCCTAGGACAGGTGAGTGTCTGCTTATTAAAAGTCAGCTGCTATAGTTTTTGTAGCTGCTGATATTTTATAAACACAAAAATGACTGGGGCTTCTCTTTAGGTTTCTCTGAAACTCATATTTAAGATGTTTCCATTATTCTCCCAACTTCTCTAAATAGATTCTCTGCTTGCAAAAGTCTGCCACTTCGCAGGAGGGATGCCAGTGACAATTCTGACATGTAATTTAAAGTGGAACTAAACAACATCCTTATTGTCCACAAATAGTCCATACACATCCACTGCTAAGGCTCAGTGCGATCATGGCAAAGTCTTAGGACTTTGCCTGCGACTTTGTCCTAGGATTTCCTCCCAACTTAATCCATCTTGGATGTTCAGCCCTGTACAAGGGCTGAAATCGCACCCAAGATGGACCAAAGTAGTGCAGGAATCTTTTCTAAAGTCGGAGCGACTTGTGTAACATCAGTTAAAATGGCTCTCATAGAGAAACATTGAATTTCACATGTCATGTGACATTGGCTTTTACAAGTCGGATTCCATGTTGCAGCAGTGTGAACCAAGCCTTAAAGTGGAACTTTAGCCTATGGAAATAAAATCGGCGGACAGGCAGGATTTTTAATGCAGAAGAGATATACTTTGTCTCTTCTGCATTAAAGCTACTTACCTGCCTGTCCGCCCTTGTACGCACAACTCACAGTACAAATTCGGCAATACCGAATCTGACTGAACTCCCCCGCATGTGTGGCAGTGACGTCACCCCGCCCGGCCATAATACAAATCCCATAGTCCAAAGTTCCCAGTCAATCTCAGGAGTAAGCAAGGGGGGGGGGGGAGTCAAGTTCCTACATACAATGGGACAATAGAAAAATAATGTAGCCATCCTCTAACACAGTGGTCTCCAAACTGCAGCCCAGGGGCCATATGTGGCCCTTTGCTTGCTTTTATCTGGCCCTTAAAGCACTATCTCATCCACTGATACCAATAATGGGGCATAATTCCTCCCACTGACAAGAATGAAGGGGTGCAAATTCCCCCACTGACACCAATGAACAAGCACAATTCCTCCCAAGGACACTAACAATGGGGCACAATTCCTCCCAATGACACCAACAATGGGACACGATTTCTCCCAATGATACCAATGATGAGGCAAAATGTCTCCCAATTACACCAACACTGGCATCCAATAACACCAATGATGGGGCACAATTCCTCCCACTGGCACAAAGATGGGGCATTGTTTTTTCCCATAGACTTTTTCTAAATCCAATGGCCACAGTCCAGCCCTCCTAAATTCTGTAAGACAGTAGACTGGCCCTTTGTTGAGAAATTTTGGAGACCCCTGTTCTAACAGGAAGTCTGATCACAGTAGCAATAAAAAGGAGGCAGACAGCAACAGAAGCTACTTTTCTGAATGAACTCATATTAAAGGAAGTGCTGCCAAATGTCCACCAATCCACCCATTGTTCTGTCAATTAATATCCTAGGGAACGGCCAGATCAAGTAACCAAACGACTGTCATCTAAAGTCTATGAGCTGCTCAGTGGGCGATTTCTACAAGTCTCATCTGGTTAAACCATCTAGGTGGCGAGGCATACTAGGACTTCTATCAGTAAGTTACCTACAGTACAGCATTTCAGCAATTTACCTGGACAATTCATTTCTAGAACTCAGCTAGGTTATTGTAGCTTGTTTGTAAATTGTGACCAGAGATCAGGTTGATGTAAGGATATGTACACTTTAGAAAGATTAAATTTCCGTTACATTTCTAGAAGTTACTTGTGTCATGTCCTCATTAATAATTGACATGGCAGATAGGTAATAATGAGATCCTTTCAGCTAGTGTGAATCATACAATCTACAGAGATCATGTCATTATACTGTGTACCCTTTATAAATGCCCCATGGTTACCATGTACCTCTGGGTGCATCCAACCTGCCTTAGGTGCTCGTTAACATGTGTCCATCCATTGCCAGTGCAGTGCCAGTTCTACATGATCACAAATAATAACATTCTAGCATGACCTATGAAATGTAAAAAAAAAATTAAGCCTTTGAAATTCAAATAGTTTACCGTGGATTGTCTACTTTCCAAAAAGGGGTCATTTGGGGGGTAGTTGTACTGTCCTGGCATTTTAAGGCCTCAAGAAATAAGATAGGTCGTCACGTCAGTATATCAGGACTGATCAATTTTACAATATACAGTGCCTTGAAAAAGTATTCATACACCTTGAAATTTTCCACATTTTGCCATGTTACAACCAAAAACATAAATGTATTTTTATGCGATAGACCAACACAAAGTGGCACATAATTGTGAAGTGGAAGGAAAATGATAAATAGTTTTCACAATTCTTTACAAATAAATATGTGAAAAGTGTGGCGTGCATTTGTATTCAGCCCCCCTGAGTCAATACTTTGTAGAACCACCTTTCACTGCAATTACAGCTGAAGGTCATTTTTGGGGATGTCTCTACCAGCTTTGCACATCTAGAGAGTGAATTTTTTTGCCCATTCTTTGCAAAATAACTCAAGCTCTTTCAGAGTGGATGGAGAGTGTCTGTGCACAGCAATTTTTAGGTCTTGCCACATATTCTCAATTGGATTTAGGTCTGGACTTTGACTTGGCCATTCTAACACATGAATATGCTTTGATCTAAACCATTCCATTGTAGCTCTGGCTACAACCTCCACCCCAGTCACAAGTTTTTTGCCCTGTATTTGGCTTCTTCCATCTTCCCATCAACTCTGACCAGCTTCCCTGTCCCTGCTGAAGAAAATCATCCCCCAACATGATTCTGCCACCACCATGTTTTTCGGTGGGGATGGTGTGTTCACAGTGAAGCGCAGTTTTAGTTTTCCGCCAAACACAGCGCTTTGCTTTTAGGCCAAAATGTTCAATTTTGGTCTCATCTGACCAGAGCACCTTCTTCCACATGTTTGCTGTGTCCCCCACATGGCTTCTCACAAACTGCAAACGGAACTTCTTATTGCTTTCTTACAACAATGGCTTTCTTCTTGCCACTCTTCCATAAAGGCCAGATTTGTGGAGTGCACAACTAATAGTTGTCCTGTGGACAGATTCTCCCACCTGAGCTGTGGATCTCTGCAGCTCCTCCAGAGTTACCATGGGCCTCTTGGCTGCTTCTCTAAATAATAGAAAAGTAACTTTTTTTTTGCTTACCTAGTTATACTTACAGTACCTAGGTGGATGCAGTATTTGTCCCCGGCGCTTCTACACTGAGAACCGAGCTATTGAACACAGCCGATGGCTTGGTTCTCACAGCTCCCCGAGCAGAGAGCTGCTGACTATGTATTTGGAAGCTGGTGTTTTTCCTTTAGTCTGTCAAAGGTGAGCAGCCCTGTGCCATCATTGATGTCTTGTAAATATTTAATACCCTTCTGGACCCAGATGGTTGGGTCTGGGATAGAGTGGAACTCCTGGAGTCTGGGATTAAGCCACAGCGGAGTGTGCGGAGACCACTTGGACCTTGTCAAATTGGGTTTAACCACTTCCCGCCCGGCGTATAGACAAATGACGTCCGGGCGGGGAGTTCACTATCCTGACTGGACGTCTATTGATGTCCTCAGGATAATCCGCGATCACGCGCCCCTGGGGGCGTGCATTGCAGCAATCGGTGGTGCCGTGGGTCAGTCTGACCCACCGCATTACCGACCGAGGTAAAAGGCTTCGATCCGAAGTCTTTTAACATGTGATCAGCCGTGACCAATCACGGCTGATCACAGTGTAAATAGGAAGAGCCGTTTATCGGCTTTTCCTCTGCTCAGGTCTGCAGACCTGAGTAGTGGAGAGCTGATCGGCTGCTCTCCTGACAGGGGGGGCTGCGCTGAACGTTTATCAGCACAGCCACCCTCAGGATCACCCCCACTGGACCACCAGGGAGCCGGATCAGGACCACCAGGGAGCCCGCCCCCCTGGACATCGCAAGGAGGCTGCCCAGGACCACCAGGGAAGGCACACGGAGGCCGCCCAGGACCACCAGGGAGCCCCCACTAGACCACCAAATAAGGGCAATATTGTGCACTGTAGAGATGGCACTGTGCCCATGTATGATGCCTGCCAGTGCCATCCCTAAAAGTGTTTGTTGCACCAGTGCCCACCTGTGCCACCTATCAGTGCCCACCTGTGCCACCTATCAGTGCCCATGTGTGCCACCTATGAGTGCCCACCTGTGCCACCTAAAAGTGCCACCTATCAGTGCCCATCAGTGCCCAGTGCCACTTATCAGTGCCGCCTATGAGTGTCCATCAGTGCCGCATATCAGTGCCACGTATCAGTGCCCGTCAGTGTTGCTTGTGAGTGCCGCCCATCAGTGCTGCATATGTGCCCCATCATCAGTGCAACCTTATCAGTGCCACCTCATCAGTGCCAATCTGTACTGCCTCATCAGTGCCCGTCAGTGTAACCTCATCAGTGGCCATCAGTGTAGCCACATCATTGCCCGTCAGTGAAGGAGAAAATGTACTTTATACAAACTTTTGTGACAGAAACAAAGAAAAATGTTTAATTTTTTTTTCAAAATTTTCGGTCTTTTTTTTTTTATAGCGCAAAAAATAAAAACCGCAGGGGTGATCCAATACCACCAAAAGAAAGATCTATTTGTGGGAACAAAATGATAAAAACTTTGTTTGGATACAACGTCGCACGACTGCGCAATTCTCATTCAAATCGCAACAGCACTGAAAGCTGAAAATTGGTCTGGGCAGGAAGTGTTCTAAGTGCCTGGTATTGAAGTGGTTAAACAGCACCAAATGCCAGGATTTTATGACTGCTTTCATAGCATGGGACAAAGGCTTGCTAGGGGCCTTTACACCCCTATAAAGCAGGTTACGAAGGGCCTCATAAGAAACAATGTGGGCTGCCTCTAAAACCACAGAGGCATTTGTGTCATCAGCAATTAGCCAGCCATGAGCGTGCGTCAGAAAAGCTGCTAGATAATAGGCATAGAAGTCGGGATTTGCCAATCCTCCCTGAGTCCAGGGGTGGTTTTCTTGCTAAATCTGACAGCCTTGGATTGCCATAAGACGGAGATAATAAGGGAATCTATTTGTTTAAAAAAGTTTTTGGGGATCCAGGCCGGGGAGTGTCTAATTTTATATAGTAGGACAGGTACAATTTTCATTAGGTTTATCTTACCCACTAGCGTTAATGGCAGGTTTGACCAGGCTTTTAGCTTACCTTTACACCAATGGAGAGTTGGGGTCAGATTTAGTTTCAGAAAGTCCTTGACATTCGGGGAAATATTTATTCCGAGATATTTAATGGTCTCAGACCACTGTAGGGGAGAGTCTGGGTTTACCAGCTCCTTTGCCCGGGCATCTATTGGTAAAATTTGGGACTTCTCCCAATTGGTGCGGAGTCCCGAAAGGACACAAAGTCATGCATAATTTTGAGTGTTGCCGATAATGACGGGCCAGCATCATGCAAAAAGAGGATTAAATCATCAGCATAAAGTGCCAGTTTCTCAACCATACGGTCCTCAACAATGCCGTTTACCTGATCTGACCGTCTCAGCATCTCCGCCAGGGGCTCCATCACCAGGGCAAAGAGAGCGGGGAACAAGGGGCAGCCCTGTCTCATTCCTCTTTTTATTGGGAAAGGGGATGAAAGTCTGCCATTCAGTTTAATGCAGGCTACAGGGGCTAGGTACAGTAAATCTATCCAGCATCTAAATTTGGCAACAAATTCATTCCAAAAGCCTCAAGCATGCACTTCATATATGACCACTTGACCATATTTTTTGATGTCAAGGGCCACCAGAACTCTGGAGGCCTCTACATTTGTTTGGAGATGAGTGAACACCCGCCGCAAGTTTATATCCATCGACTTGCCTGGCATAAAGCCGGTTTGGTCAATACTAATTAGGGAAGGTAGTAGCCTCATGAGTCTGTTGGCTAGAACTTTTGTCAGCATTTTAAAGTCACTGTTAAGAAGGGAGATGGGTCTATATGGGGAGCAATTTGTCGGGTCTTTATCAGGTTTAAGCAGTAAAATTATGTGGGCTTGGTACATACTGTCGGGGAGTCTGCCGTTATCTAGGCTGTGGGAAAGAACTTTAGTTAATGTTGGGGCCAACAAAGCAGCATGGGATTTATACCAGTCACCAGGTAAGCCGCCTGGGCCCAGGGATTTATTATTGGGAGGGAATAGAGTGCATCCTCTGTTTCTTGACAAGTGATAGGTTTTTCCAGGTACTCTCTTTCCTCATCTGTAAGGGTTGGGAGGCGGAGATCACTCATGATTCACAGGTCAGAATCCTTAAGGGCTGGCTGCGGATCATGGTATAATTGTAAATATAACACACAATACTAATAGTGGCTCACATAGCCATCACCAAGAAAGTGCAACAGCGCTAGCAAGTCCATAAATACAGTCCATGCGTAGACAAAGGGTAGGTGCAGTGTAAACGCAAAACCAGATCTTGGAATATAGTTTTTAGTGCCCAGGAAAGCAGGATCCGTTCACCCAATAAAGTTGTGCATCACCACGTGCAGCACACAAATCCACAATCTGCTTACCAGAGGTGGGAATAACACAGACTTGTAATATGTCATCTGATGCGTTGCCTTTTTGGTTCAGAATCCACCTTTCTTCCTACTTCTATATCTTATCAGCACTCCCAGACCACATCACACGATCATAGAAAAGGAATACATTCCATAGTGTGATACCGTAAACACTTTATTAACACTTTCCCTTTTGAAAACTACTTACAAACATCATGCAGTTAAAAGCAAAATCAGTTGAGCAATGTCAGAATTCTTATACTGGCGTCTCACCGCTCCAGGATCTGCTTCGGCTCGTGGATATACCGCTCTCGCCTAGCGTCCTGGAACGCAAACGTCACTTCCTTGTCGCGGGGTCACGCCCTGACGCGTTTCGTCATCACGACTTCTACGGAGGGCGTGACCCCACGATCAACACCTCACGTTATAAACAACTGAGAACAAAGGGAGGTATCAATGACTCCGCCTATCATGTCGTGCCTCTAATTGTAACGTACGATCCAGCTTGATTTCTGAATACAGCTACTCATGAGTGAACGAGCATCCTCTTAGTGGAAATCGTGCATGCTCTGTTATGTTAGGCGTATATTCACTTGAGGCGGTCAGATAGTCAACTCCCAGTGTTCTGAAATTCTCATTTTAAAACCACTAGTCATTTACGATAGTATATTCATACCATGTCTATCTACTGTATGTCATGTTTTAGCCATCATTCCAAAATCAATCAATATTTGTAAACATTTCATTTATATAAAAAACATATAAAAATTGCATTTATATAAAAAAATACATAAAAATATACATATGACCATGCAGCATAACTGCATACATAATCCAAACATATTTAAAACCTCTTTAAAATTATATTTGGGCTAAATATCTTTACATATAAAACATAGTAAACTAATAGGAAAAGAGAATTCTAAAAGAATTTAGTAAAGGATTACTCCCTCAATAATCCTAAAAGGACATAATAAAAACATCTCTATCTGCATCTCAATATTATTCATCTCCATTTTAGTTATGGGCATGCTTGGTGGTATACATTTTAACCTACTCCACACACTGTCAATAAGAACATCAGTACAGTACATCCAGCTACACTTACCATTTCAATTATATTATAATCAAACTCTTTTCAAAGAACTTACAATGAATCCCCTAAACGCTAATCGTTTAGTTCTAATTATAATCACCCCTAAGCGGGCTTATGGGATATTATAAGGAAATACCCAAGTGGTCACCCAGATAACTATAGCCCAAAAGAGAGGGCCTAAGGGGGTTTACCGCTATATAGGATCTCAAAGTCCATCTCTCAATAATGGTGGACCCACTGAACCCCAAACGCAGCAAACACCCTAACATGCTGTCATTAACTTGTTCCTAATTATCACTGATGAAACAGTTAAGGTCCATTTCTATGTTTAGACCCTTCGGTTCCAAACTCTCAGTAAGGTATAGCCATTTTGTTTCCATTTTCGAGATCTCTCTGACTTTATTTACCCCTCGCCAAGAAGGTTCTAATTTTTCAATCCCCCAAAATTTCATACATGAGGGATCTCTATCATGTACCAGCCTATAGTGTAAAGAAACACTATGCTCTCTATATCCTTGTCTAATGTTTTGTATGTGCTCTGCAATCCTTACTTTTAATTTACGCTTAGTTCTTCCTATATATAGCAGATTACAAGAGCACATAAGTGCATAAACTACATAGTTGGTGTTACATGTTAGAAATTGATTAATACGGAAAGTTTTATTATTAGTGGGAGCCGTAAACTCTTTTAATCTTCTTAGTGGTTCCCTTATTTCCCTACACGGCCTGCATTTTCTGCATGCATAAAACCCATTGTAATACAGAAAGGAGTGATGTTTAGTAGGTGGATCTAAAATCTTTTTAACTATCCGGTCTCCTATACTTGGGGCCTTCCTATAAATGAACCTAGGTGCTATTGGTAATATTTTACTTAGGGTTTTGTCCATACCTAAGATATGCCAGTGAGTATGAAAAATCCTCTCAACTTCCTTATATTGCAAATGGAAGTTGGAGGTAAAACTCAACTGATGGTTGTCCTGGTCATTGGGAGTAATTTCTTTGTCTTGTAAAAGGTTCTCCCTTGGTATTTCTCGTATCTCATCTATGGTGGAATCCAACTGTTCTAATTTGTATCCTTTAGCTAAAAACCGTTGTTTAATTATTTGAGCTTGTTGTACATACTCCTCCTCATTGGTACAGTTTCGTTTTATCCTCATAAATTGACCCTTGGGGATATTACGTAGCCATGTGGGATGGTGACCACTCGTCAACGGGAGGTAGCTGCTCCTATCAGTGGCTTTGAAAAAAACAGATGTCTCAAATTTGACCCCTCTTCTACAGATATTTAAATCTAAAAAGTTTACTGTATCCCGACTATAGTTTGATGTCAATACAATATTTTTGGTATTGTTATTAAGTTCCTTTAAGAATGATATTAAAGATTCTTCCGTACCCTCCCACACAAACACGAGGTCATCAATATACCTCCTGTACAAGCGGAGTTCCTTTCTTGGTTTCCCAAAAATTACTCTGTCCTCCCACTCCGCCATAAAAAGATTGGCGAGGCTGGGCGCAAACTTAGCGCCCATAGCCACGCCAGTCTTTTGGGAGAAAAATTGATTTTGAAACCAAAAATAGTTATGTGCTAGACAAAAGTCCAGCACATTTCTCAGGAACAACTTTTGTTCAAAGGGAATTTCCTCCCTTTGACTTAACGCCCAATTTAGGGCCAAGAGGGCATCATCATGTTGTATTATTGTATACAACGAGGAGACGTCTGCTGTCACCAGAAACGTCTCCACGTCTTCTTTTAATACCACTTCTTGTAATATCTGCAATAGATTTTTCGTATCTTTCAGATATGCTCTCGTTTTAGTTACACTCCCTTGTAAGAACTTATCTAAATATTGCCCCACCCTGGCTGTCACTGATCCAATACTATTAACAATCGGTCTGGCCGGGGGGTTTACCTGGTCCTTGTGTATTTTCGGCAAAGTGTAAATAGTTGGTATCCTACTCACACTAGCCACCAAATATTTTTTCTCTTTTTTGGTCAATACATGAGATCTATAGCCTACTTGTACCAGTTTATTGAGTTCTTGAGTGTATTGATTTGTGGGATCTCCATTTAATTTGGTATATGTGTTGGTATCACTCAACATACTGGTTAGTTGATCCATATAATATTTTTTAGTCAAGATCACTACTCCCCCCCCCTTATCTGCCGGCCTAACTATAACTTCCTTATTGGTTTCCAATCTATTGATACCATTCTGGATGTATTGTAGGTTGGTTTTTTTCTTTGGTATTATTTGTTCCAAATCTCTTAATACCAAATTCTTGAACACCTCTAAATGTTGGTTGTCATTTCTCCGTGGGTTGAATAATGACTTATTCGTTAAACCACTATTCAAACCATTTACCGCTCCTATGTTATTACTTCGTATGTGGGCAGTGTTATTTAAAAAATATTTTTTGATGTTTAACTTTCTCATGTATTTATGTACATCAATATATACATTGAACTTATTAACAGGCTGTCTTAGTCCAAATTTTAAACCCAATTTCAAGACTGCAGTTTCTTCGTGGGTCAATTCAACACCACTTAAATTGTAAATTCCATCCGCTGTATCTAGTCTCCGTCTCTCCTTCTTTTTCTGGATTTTTCTGCCTGCCTTGCATCCTCTTTTCTTTCCCCTCTTATAGGTGGGGGTATATTGTAACCCCACCCGTACTCTAGTTCTCTTACGTTGGGAGGTCCTCTTATTGGATATTGAAGTGGATCGGTTGGTGCCCAATATTGCGCCATCGGGGGATATTTCCCCCTCCCAAATGATCCTCTCCCCCTCCAAGATCTCCCCCCCCTTCCTCCTAAAAAAGGCCTAGTGGGTGTTCTTGGGGTTTCTGCTTCGTTAACTAGGGACTGATATCTATTATATGTGGGTATTTGATATCCCTGTGATGGTTGTTGATACTGTATGTTCTGGTCATATTTCCCACGTTTTGTTCCTCTAAAATGACCCCTCCCCCTTTTTGCCCCTCTCCCTACCCACCCCTGTGAATTTACTTGGGGAGTGTTGGGGGTGGGGGGAATACTTTGCTGTAGAGTATCAGTTATATTGGGATAATCATGTCCTTTCTCAACCCCCGGATTCGGGGGACTGGTAACCTTAGGTGCATTTAACTGCCACATATATATCATATTTTTCCGAAAGTCACTCTTATCTCTATGGAATTTTTTAAGTTTTTTCTTCTGGATGTCTGAATCTAATTTTCCTAATTTTTTCTTCATATTATCATTAAAATCTGTCATCCTCGGGGTGTCCTTTACTGGTTCTAATTTGATATATAACTCTTTAATTTTATTTTCTAAAATCCTCAATTTTCTCTTTTTCCTATTTAAAACTAGTTCTTGAAGTTTTAAGCCGGCCGTATTAAAGAACGATAGCCATTCTGTCATTGAATCTGAATCTGTCTATAATTGTGTATAATAGTTTTGGAATTCTTTAAGTATATCCCCGGGGTCGGTAACCACAGTGTTCGCGGGTGACCGGATCCTAGGAATTGTGGTTTGGAGGGGAGCCTCCGCTACCAAGTTAGCCAGGAGTTTGCCATTTTTGTCTCCTAACTCGAATAGGTTTTTACTGGAGTCAGACTGCACTAGGGAAACATAGTGAAGCTTCAGGTCTCTCTGTGCCTGGGCTAGGGCAGCATAGTCTTCAGTGAAGCATTCAAGCTAAAATCATTCTTGGTGTCTGCCTCTGCCTGTTCAATGGGAGAAGTTTGGGACACATATTCTGTCTTGGCGGACTTTATGGCAGAAACATATTCCCCTCTAGCATAAGCTTTGCCCGCCTCCAAACCATTCCAGGGGAGGAGGTATGGTCATTCACGGCCCAGTATTCTGTAATTTTGGGAGTAACTAGCTCCTGCACCTTAGGATCTGACAACCATCTGGAGGCCAGCCTCCAACACCACAGGTCACGACCCAAGCCCACCTCCAGGCAGAGCTCAAGCGGTGAGTGGTCCAAAAGACCCGAAGGGAGGTAGGAAACTGACCTCAGTCGGGACAACACAGAGACAGTACCAAATGTAAAATCTATATGTGAAACCATCCTATGTACTGCAGACAGGTATGAATATGTCCTGTCCTCCGAGTGTTTCCACCGTCAACATTCTCGTAGATTCAGGGTGTCAGCCCAAGAGATAAACTCTGGGGAGACAACTCTGTGTGGGTTAGAAGTATTTTTATTGGGGTCTAGGATTGCATTAAAATCCCCACCCACGATAGTATGGTGAGGCTGAAGAGGAGCTAATTTAGCAGCAATAGTGTAGAGAATGCTGTGCTCGAATGCAGGAGGGACATTTACAATCGCCCATTGCTGTGCAAACATTTACAATAACAATATGACATATCGACCTCCCGGATCCATTACAGCCTGATCAACTGTGCAAGGAAAGGATTTGTTTATCAGGGTAGATACTCCCCTAGTGTGGGAAGAATATGTGGCATGAAAACCCTGTCTAACCCAAGCCCGTCTAAGAGCTAGGATTTTGTTACCAGTTAGGTGAGTTTCTTGGAGGAACAGGATGTGACGTATGGTTTTGTATATATTTGAAGAGCAAGGAGTGTTTAAACTTGTCATTAAGACCCCTGATATTCCAGGAGAGAATCTTTAAGTTTACAGCCATAGTTGTAGTGGTAGTTATGTTCTAGATTCCTCCATAAGGCTCTAGAATATGCAAACCAGGGCTTGTGCACCCCTTCAATGGGGGCCTGCCCGGTCCGCGGCATCCTAGAGGTCCCGGTGGACCAGAAACAGCAAACCCTCAGTTCAAGGAGAAGTCAGTAAAAGCAAATCCTGAGCAAATGCAACATAACTTTGAACAGTACATTAAACACCCTACTGCTTGGTCGAACTCCAACTAGTACCATAGCAGTTTTAGTTCCCAAACCGTTAAACTTGGTACTCCTATTGGAGGCTTGTGCAGTGGAGCCCTATACTGGGTCTTGCCTTCGGAACATGAGGGGGTGGGTTAGTTCAGCAGGGGATTGTCTCGTAGCCCAGAGAGTTTCTGATGGCGTGGAGCCTCTGGGTTTTTTCCTGTGGAGACGGTCCCGGGAGGCCAGGTGAGTTCTCTCACCTGCTCCAAGATGGCGTCAGGACCCGAGGCAGCTGAGGAGGCAGGCTTGCGGGCCGCTGTGGAGCTAAGGCGTCTGGATGGCATCCCCCGACCGGACCGGAATATGCAGCGATATCCCCGCAGGGTAATAGAAAGGGTTCCCCTTGTATTAGAGCAGGATAACTGGCCAGGATAGCTGGATGAGTCCCGGAGCTCCTCTAGAACGTGTCCACTCCGCTCTACATTGGGTCATGCCCTCCATAAGCCTTTTAAGGGATGCTTCGGTGTCCCCAAAAAAGAATATTGTCCGCGTAAAGAGTAATTTTTTCTCTCAACTCGTTATACTCAAAACCCTTGATCCCCTCATCCTCCCTCACCAGTGCTGCCAGGAGCTCGATGGCAAGAACGAAGAGCAAGGGGGACAGAAGGCATCCCTGCCTCGTCCCTCTTCCTGGCCTAAAAACCAGCGAGACCCTGCTTCCCTCCCGAATTGATGCCAAAGGTGCATGGTAAAGTAGCTGGATCCAAGAAATAAAGGCCTCACCAAAACCGAACCGGTTGGTCTATCACATAAAATCCCAATAAAATAAATTTACATTTTTGGTTGTAACATGACAAAATGTGGAAAATTTCAAGGGATATGAATGCTTTTTCAAGGCACCGTACACTATATTACCAAAAGTATTGGGACACCTGCCTTTACAGACACATGAACTTTAATGGCTTCCCATCCTTAAGGCTTGTACACACAATGCGAATTTCAGACGACAGAACATCCATTTTTTTGTTGGATGCTTGTCTCATGTTGAAAGTGAAGAGTGTACTAACAATACAAACATTTTCGTATGACCGAATTCAAAAGTGACATAATGTGTTGAATAGTTTTGTATGTATTTTTTTGTTTCTGAGCATGCGTAGTCGTGATCGAATGTTTTTTTGATTTTTGAAAACCCTACTAATGATACCAAAATCGGACGTTGAGTTGCCGTACGAAAAAAATGTACTAGTCTGCACATTCGGCTTTTGTCTTACGAAAAATCAAAGTCGGCTGTCGAAAGGAGCATACTAACGGTAAGAATTTCAGACGAATGGCTGTCGAACGAAAATTCCCGTATGAATTTCGCATCGCGTGTACGGGCCTTTAGTCCTGGCCTGCACAGAGTCCTGACCTCAACCTGATACAACACCTTTGGATATGACCTTCTCATCCAACATCAGTGCCTGACCTCACAAATGCGCTTCTGGAAGAATGGTCAAACATTCCCATAGACACTCCTAAACCTTGTGGACAGCCTTCCCAGAAGAGTTGAAGCTGTTCTAGCTGCAAAGGGTGGGCCAACTCGATATTGAACCCTACGAACTAAAACTGGGATGCCATTAAAGTTCACGTGCATGTAAAGGCAGGCGTCACAATACTTTTGGTAACATAGTGTATATATGTGTGTATGTGTCTTTTTTTTAGTGTTGATTAAATACCACCAAAAGAAAGCTCTATCTGTCTCAAAAAAATGATAAAAAGTTAATTTAGGTTGCATGGCTGAGTAATTGTCATTCAAAGTGTAACAGTGCTGAAATCTGAAAATTGCCCTGGATAGGAAGGGGATGAAAATGTCCAGTATTGAGATGGTTAATATGGCTTTACCATAGGCCATAATGGATCTGCTAGCTTGTGTATAAAGCCAGTGGCTACTATGACATAGCAACGTGTTCCAACGTCAGTAACAGTTGCTCATGCAGTCTCTACTGGGACCTTTTTTGGCTGTAAGGGAGCAGAGAGTGAGGAATAAATTATGGAGCTCCTGAGCTGTTCAGCTTATTTTTGGCCATGGGTAGCATTAACACTGGTGGTGGAGGTATAGTTCTGAGTAAGAGTGTTAGGTCGTTTGTCATGGTCAGGAAAGTCACAGTGGATGCCAAGGCTGCGAACACACCTGACCGTGCACAGTGGATGCCAAGGCTGCAATCACACCTGACCGTGCACAGTGGATGCCAAGGCTGCAATCACACCTGACTGTGCACAGTGGATGCCAAGGCTGCAATCACACCTGACCGTGCACAGTGGATGCCAAGGCTGCAATCACACCTGACTGTGCACAGTGGATGCCAAGGCTGCAATCACACCTGACCGTGCACAGTGGATGCCAAGGCTGCAATCACACCTGACTGTGCACAGTGGATGCCAAGGCTGCAATCACCCCTGACTCTGCACAGTGGATGCCAAGGCTGCAACCACACCTGACTGTGCACAGTGGATGCCAAGGCTGCAATCACACCTGACCGTGCACAGTGGATGCCAAGGCTGCAATCACACCTGACCGTGCACAGTGGATGCCAAGGCTGCAATCACACCTGACTGTGCACAGTGGATGCCAAGGCTGCAATCACACCTGACTGTGCACATTGGATGCCAAGGCTGCAATCACACCTGACCGTGCACAGTGGATGCCAAGGCTGCAATCACACCTGACCGTGCACAGTGGATGCCAAGGCTGCAATCACACCTGACTGTGCACAGTGGATGCCAAGGCTGCAATCACACCTGACTGTGCACATTGGATGCCAAGGCTGCAATCACACCTGACCGTGCACAGTAGATGCCAAGGCTGCAATCACACCTGACTGTGCACAGTGGATTCCAAGGCTGCAATCACACCTGACCGTGCACAGTGGATGCCAAGGCTGCAATCACACCTGACTGTGCACAGTGGATGCCAAGGCTGCAATCACCCCTGACTCTGCACAGTGGATGCCAAGGCTGCAACCACACCTGACTGTGCACAGTGGATGCCAAGGCTGCAATCACACCTGACCGTGCACAGTGGATGCCAAGGCTGCAATCACACCTGACCGTGCACAGTGGATGCCAAGGCTGCAATCACACCTGACTGTGCACAGTGGATGCCAAGGCTGCAATCACACCTGACCGTGCACAGTGGATGCCAAGGCTGCAATCACACCTGACTGTGCACAGTGGATGCTAAGGCTGCAATCACACCTGACCGTAGCGTCTTTGAGCATTTTTTAATGTGCGATTTTTGCACATCTTTATGCGTAATTTACACGTTTTATACAGCATTTTTGAGCTTTCGTGTTCTTTTCTTAGCCAATAGAGAAAACCATCATCTGTTGCATCATTTGTGGCTAGGTATTTCAGCTTTTTTAGCTTTTCCATTAGCTCTTTTTTATTATTAATTAATAATTTATTATTATAATTTTTTTCCGTTAGGGTAAGGGGTTATAGTTAAGGTTGGGTTAGGGTTAGGATTAGAAGTTGGGGTTAGGGTTATTTATTATTTTTTTTGTTAGGGTGTTAAAATTACTACTACTACTACTAGTAATAAATAATAGTATTAATTTCTAGGGGAATAAAAACATGCCAAAATCTGCCCAATTGGAGTTACAAAAGAAGCTACAAAAATTTTTTGAGCTTCAGGTGACTTGGAGTGGAGATGTGAACCATCTCCATAGAGAATAATTAATTTTTTTCTACTTCAGCTTTTTGGAGCCTCGAGCAACAAGCTACAAAACGCTGTGGTAAGAATGGGACCTAAAGGCTGGGCCTGTAGACAAGACTTTCTAGCGCAAGATTTTGACTGGATCTCCAGTGTGTTGGTGCCATGTTGAGGCCAGGGATTCAGCTCTCATAGGGCCTTGAAAACTTAAATAGAACTCACAGTTAACCGGTTCCGGACCGGCTTGCATACATTTACTGCTGCAGAGTGGCACGATCCAGTGAATCGGCGTCTATAAAGGGCGGCTCGCTCGTACATGGCTAGCGGGCGGGAGCGCACCGCAGGTGGCACGCTCTCGTGCCCGCCGCATTCTCCAGTAGTATGGCCGCGGGTCCGGTGGACTCGATGTCCGCTAGCTACCCGCGAGTGCCTGGCAGAGAAGAAAAACGGGGATCGGCCGATGTAAACACGGCGGTTCCCCACTCTGTCAGACGGCATGTGAGAGATCTACTCATCCCTGTCTCTTATGTCCCTGACAGCCCAGCCCCCTCACAGTTAGAACACGCCTAGGGAACACAGTTAGCCCCAAGATCACTTCCTGCAGGTTAACTCCGTCACTGCCAATGACATTTACACAGTAACCAGTGGATATTTAATTTTCTGATCGCTGTATAAATGTCATTGGTCCCAAAAAAGCATCAAAATGTCCGACATGTCTGCCGCAAAATCACAGTCCCCATAAATATTTGCAGATCGTCACCATTACTAGTAAAAAAAAAAAAAAATAGTAAAAACGCCATAAATTAATTCTCATGGTTCGTAAACGCGACATCTTTTGCGCAAACCAATCAATAAACGCCGCTTTTTTTTTTTACCACAAATATGAGGAAGAATATATATCGGCCAAAACTGATGAACACATTTTTTTTATATATATTTTGGATATTGTAGCAAAAAGTAAAAAATATTGTTTTTTTTTATAATTGTCGCTCTTTTTTTGTTAATATCGGTGATCAGAAGTGACGCAGAGGGGATCAGATACCACCAAAAGAAAGCTCTATTTGTGGGGAAAAAAAGGGAGTCATTTTCGTTTGGGTAAACCGTCGCACGACCGCGTAATTGCCAACTAAAGCGACGCAGTGCCGAATTGCAAAAAGTGCTCTGGTCCTACAGTGGGAAATCCTTTCCGGTCCTTAAGTGGTTAATCACCATTACAACAGGATTCCGCTGTCAATCAAATATCCTGAAAAGGGTGTTTTATTGGCACACAGGGCTGCTTTTAGTCAGAAGGCTTGCACTCCTATCTGCATATTAACAGGAAATAGAAAGCGAGGGTTGGAATCCATCTCTCTAGAAATCAAAAAGGCTTGGTGGCAATATGATTAACACACAGTGGCTTAATTTTGGAGAGAATTCCTGCCGGAGGTTATTTAGAGAAAATCTTCCCAGAGGGGACCTAGACAGCAATAGAGACTTTACAGAGGCTTTAATATTTTCCTTCTCTATCCAAAGGAGTTGGGCTTTGTATTTATCTTGGTACTTTGCTAGCCGTGAATAATATGTACCATACATGAAAAACCACATCCTGACAAGATGGGCTCAGAGGCATGAACTGAAACTAGTCTTCCATCAGCAGCGGAAAACAGGTCATGCACCCACTAGCTGACTTGAAATGTGTTCCTTGGCGAGACTTTATGTTGTAACCAAAGAGAAGATAAGCTGTCCTCTCTTCAAACAGGCAGACGTCATATTCACGTTCAGGTTTTGTTTGGGACCTCGTAACACGGAATATCCCTCTTTCTGCACTACAGTTCCCCTACATTGCAAGTTGTCCCCCTCACCAGGGGCGTAACGATAGGGGTTGCAGGGGTTGCAATTGCAACCAGGCCCCATGGTTTAGGGGGCCCGTGTGCCTCCCTTGTACACCTGGATAGGAGGGATGGCAGGGGTGGCATTTAGAGGAACCAATCTCCTCCATTTTCCTCTATCCAGTTTGTCTTCTGCTGTTCCCAGAGTCCCTGTGTGCTTCCCTGAACCCCCCCACAGAGCTGCTAACAAGAAGATTCCCCCCACAGTAAAAGGGACTTTAAATAGGTTGATCAACTACTAACATTGTATAAAATAATATATTTATTGATATTTTGAAACATCATCAAGTGTACATTAAACAAAAAATGATGTATATCTCTATGAAACAATCAAAATTGACAACAAAAACATTAATATTAACCTCCTCCCATCCGCGCCATAGCCGAATGACGGCTACAGCGCGGCTCTAAAATGCCGGGAAGACGTCTATAGACATCCTCCCATTTGGCTCGTGCTGGGCGCGCTCCCGCGGGCTCGAGTGGCGCGCGCACGTGCCGCCGCACGCTGCGGGAGCGTGCCCGCGGGTCGGGCGGACCCGATGTCCACCGGAGACCCACGATCTCCTTACAGAGAGGAGGAACGGGGAACCGCCGAAGTAAACACGGCGGTTCCCCGTTCTGTGAGGGGGATGAAGCCGCCAAGGGGCAAGGAGGAGAGACATTCCTCTAGCACCCAGAGGCCACCTGTAGCCCAGGCGGGCTGGGCGCCCGTGCGAGGGCGTCGCACGCCGCCGTGCACGCGCGCGGTGAGCTCGGGCGCCCTCGCGCGGGTCGTGCTCGGTTTACCCTCCTACAGATATCTGCAGAAGGGCCGTAAAATCTCGGCGCGACATCGGCAGTAAGCCGATACCGCGCCTACCCTCCTCCAATTATAATTACAAAAACAACAGTTAAAACTAACAAAGTATCTCTATATGTAGTAAAAAACAAATTACATGTGA
>BLSH010401107.1:212738-232932 GCA_018402905.1 Glandirana rugosa | reverse complement strand
CAAATTATATATTACCTACATTAGAGGGTGCTACATATGTTAGCCAAAAAAAAAAAAAAAAAAGAATTACTGACTGTACTCGATTGAGTATTTGTGGGTACATTAAAACCACTTCAAGACGAAGCCTGTTTCTTGAATTCTGTGCTTACAAGTTAAAAACAGTTTTTTTGCTATAAAATTACTTAGAACCCCCAAACATTATATATATATTTTTTTCTAACACCCTAGAGAATAAAATGGCGGTCATTGAAAAAATTTATGTCACACCGTATTTGCGCAGCGGTCTTCCAAGCGTGCTTTTTTTGTAATAAATTCAGTTTTTTTAGTTAAAAAATAAGAAAACAGTAAAGTTAGGCCAATTTTTTTCCATATTGTGAAAGATAATGTTACGCCGAGTAAAATGATACCCAACATGTCCTGCTTCAAAATTGCATTACAGAGGAGGTCTAGTGCTAGAATTGTTGCTCTTGCTCTAACGATCGCGGCGATACCTCACGTGTGGTTTGAACACCGTTTTCATATGTGGGCGGGACTTACGTATGCGTTCGGTTCTGCACGCGAGCTCGACGGGACGGAGCGCTTTAAAATTTTTTTTTTTAATTATTTATTTTGCTTTTTACTTTTTATTTTTACACTGTTCTTTTTTTTAAAAAAAAAATTGATCACTTTTATTCCTATTACAAGAAATGTAAACATTCCTTGTAATAGAAAAAAGCATGACAGGTCCTCTTAAATATGAGATCCGGGGTCAAAAAGTCCTTAGATCTCATATTTACACTAAAATGCAAAAAAAAAAAAAAAAAAAATCTGACAGGCCAAAAAAAAAAAAATGGGCCCTTTAAGACCGTTGGGCGGACGTCACTTCTGACATCATTTCCGCCCCGCCATGTTATGGAGCCCACAGACACTGGGGGGGACGGATCATCTCCGCTGCTGCCGGCGGGTCCGGTAAGCGGCCGAGATGACCGGAAAGCGGCGGGAGGGGGGGGCACCTCTCCCGCCGCTGATAAAAGTGATCTTGCCACTAAGACCACTTTTATCTTGCAGGGAATCGCCTGCTGAAAAAAACGGTATCTGAATGGTGCCTGCAGCTGCAGGCACCATTCAGATATCACCACTCAAACCCAAGGACGTCATATGACGTCCGGCAGTACGGAAGTGGTTAATATATCTACAGTCACCTTAAAGTGATTGTTATTTTACAGAAAAAAAACTTTTACAAACATGTTATACTTACCTGCTCTGTGCAAGGGTTTTGCACAGAGCGGGCCCGATCCTCCTTTTCTGGGGTCCCCTGGCGGTGCTCCTGGTTCCTCCTCTTCACCAGGTGCCCCCTCTGAGAAGCGCTTTCCTGCCCATTGACACAGACAGCAGGACTCGGCCCATGTTACTGGATTTGATTGACAGCAGCCGGAGCCAATGGCTCCTACTGCTATCAATCTATCCAATGAGGACCTGAGACAGTGGCTGGAGCTGCTGGGCTTGTGATTGTCGCTGGAACGATCGGGTTCAGGTAAGAAAAAGGGGGGCTCTGGGGGGCAGCTGCAGCGTAGAAGGTTTTTCACTCTAACCACTTCAGCCCCGAAAGGATTTCTCCCTTTAGGACCAGAGCACTTTTTGCAATTCGGCACTGCGTCGCTTTAACTGACAATTGCGCTGTTGTGCGACGTTGTACCCAAACGAAATTTGCGTCCTTTTTTCCCACAAATAGAGCTTTCTTTTGGTGGTATTTGATCACCTCTGCGTCACTTCTGATCATCGCTATAAACAAAAAAAGAGTGACAATTTTGAAAAAAAAAAAACATTACTTCTTGCTTTTTGCTATAATAGAAATACAAAAAAAAAGAAATAAAAAAAAAAGGATACATTAGTTTTGGCCGATATATATACTTCCTCATATTTTTGGTAAAAAAAAATAGCAATCGGCGTATATTGAGCGGTTTGCACAAAAGTTGGCGAGTTTACGAACAATGAGAATGTATTTATGGGGTTTTTATTTTTTTTTATTTTTTACTAGTAATGGCAGCAATCTGTTATTTTTAGACGTACTGCGACATTGCAGCGGACATGTTGGACACTTTTGACACTTTTTTGGGACCATTGGCATTTATACAGCGATCAGTGCTATGAAAATGCACTGATTACTCTGTAAATGTCACTGGCAGGGAAGAGGTCAACACTAGGGGGCAATCAAAGGGTTAAGTGTGTTCCCTGGGATGTGTTACTAACTGTATGGGGGCTAGGCTGAGTGGGGGAGGAGAGAGATCTCTGCTCCCATATACAGGTAACAGAGGATCACACTCCCCTCCCCTGTCAGAACGGAGATCTGTGTGTTTACATTCACGGACACCCATTCTGTCACTGCAGGAGAGCAATCGTGGGCAGCCGGCGGACATTGAGTCCACCCCCACTGCTGATTGGCTCCCCCGCTACACAGTGAGCGCCGCCCACAACACTCACTCTCTCGCCCGCTGTCAGGTAACGGCGATTCGCGATATCAAGCCACTTTGTCGCCGTCATTTGATGACGGGCGGTCGGGAAGTGGTTAATGCATAGAATGCATTAAGGTGAAAAACCTTAAGGGTTTACAACTCCTTTAACCAGACCATTTGTTCTGAAACAATCGTGTGGCGATCACCTGTACTTGGTTATGCAATATATAATACCTTTGTACTGACACCTAGTGGTAATCTAGAATAACTACAACTTGCAATGTAATGCTTATAAAATGGTATACAATCTACTAGTGTGTCTAGATTTGTTAGTTTACTATAAACAGGGCATTTCAAATTAATTTGATAAATGATCCTTTGACGTTCATATTGGGGTTCTTAGACGAGGAAGTCTTTCCACCTACTGTTAGAGTCTGTCTATCACGACTGCTATTCTTGGGACATAAAGGCATTGCATCTAAATGGCTGTCCCCTCTCCCTCCTACACTGAAGAAGTGGCGCTCGCAAGTCAATTCTATACGCCTAAAAGAACGTCATCTCTATCAACAAAGAGGCACTCCTCGTAGGTTTGAGAAATTGTGAGACCCTTGGTTGCAAACCCCTGGCTTAGCTCCCCTGTCTTTGGTATCTCTACAGATTTTCCAATATTTGCAGACATTTCAATGTGGTGGACTCTTGCTTTGTCCTCGCATCCCCAAATAAGCGTTGCCAAATGCAACATCCATGATGGCATACAGGACATTAGGAACAGATATACTTGTCGGGGGGCACAATGTTAGTTTGTGTAGGGGCAGTCTCATTATTATAGATGTGGTGTTAAACATGTCATTTAAATATTTACTATTATGTTTTCTGCTGTATTTTATGTAATTTTTTTTATAATTATACAGGATGTATATAAAGCCAACAGTTTACGCAGCGCTTTACAATATAAAAGGGGGACAATACAGGTACAATACATAGGATACACAAGGATTAAGAGGGCCCTGCTCAGAAGAGCTTACAATCTAATAGGGGGGGCAGGTGGTACAAAAGGTTGTAACTGTGGGGAGTGAGCTGATGGAAGTGGTAAAAGATTAGTTGGAGGTGTAGTGTGATAGGCTTTCCTGAAGAGATGCATTTTCAGGGATCGCCTGAAGGCAGCTAGAGTAGGAGATAGCCGGACAGGTTGAGGTAGAAAGTTCCGGAAGATGGGAGAGGCTCTGGAGAAATCCTGGAGACAGGCATGGGAGGAGGTGACAAGGGAGCTTGAGAGTAGGAGGCCTTAAGAGGAACGGAGAGGACGGGTTGTGTGATTTCTGGAGACAAGATTGGTGATGTAGTTTGGGGCAGAGTTGTGGATGGCTTTGTATGTATGTGGTTAGTATTTTGAATTAAATTTGCTGGGCGATTGGGAGCCAATGTAGGGATTGGTAGAGAGGGGTAGCAGGCACTGAGCAGTTGGTAAGGTGGATAAGTCTGGCAGCAGCATTCATGATAGACTGAAGAGGGGATAGCCTATGGAGAGTTAGGCCAATAAGAAGGGAGTTGCAACAGTCAAGGTGAGAGATAACAAGTGTGACGTTATGCGAGGCACAATAATGGACGGGCGATACTTGTCGCCTCGCATGCTATCATGTTGAGGTGACTGGTGAGAGTCCGACCCGGGTTTTGCCAGCCACCGTGGCAGAGCTGGTTCTGGCCTGGACTTTCTGGTCCACTCAAACCCCTCTCCATCTGCATTTAATGACCAGGAAGAGAGCAGAGGAGAGCTCTATGCTGGATCTCAGAGGGAGAAAACTGAGTGAGCTCTGTCTGCTAATTTGGACTCAATGAACAAGGTTTGCACTGTGCTTATGTTTTGTGGGTGTCGGGGACAGCCCCACACTGTATAGAGAGGAACCTGATTGTTTTGTTTAGTGCCAGACGGCGAGGTTTTGTTTTCTGTTTTTTTTATGTGTTTTGAGCTTGCAAGCCTGCAATAATAAACCTGGCAAGCCGCCAGATTTTAAAGAAACTGACCTCCATGCTGAATCTGTTCCTCTGAAAAGTAATCCCCACTAGCTAATCTCCCACACACAGGAGTGATGTTACGGAGGAGAAGTCTACAAGCTTTCGACAGCGATTGAATTTGGGGCTGAAAGGACAGGTCAGAGTCTAGGATTACACCTGGTACCCTGGCATGAGGGGAGGGATTGATGGCTGCATTATTGATTTTGATGGAAAAGTCATGGAGGGCACAGGTGGGAGGGGGGGGGGGGGGCGATATTACTAGCTTGGTTTTAGAGAGATTTAGTTTAAGGAAGTGGTGTGAAATCCATGCAAGTTGGTAATGCGAGAGGAGACTGAAGGAGTGAGTTGAGGAGTAGACAAATAGAATATGGTGTCATTGGCGTACAGATGGTATTGAAAGCCATTTGCGGTTATCAAGTGACCAAGGGAGGAGGTGTAGATAGAGAAGAGAAGGGGTCCAAGAACAGAGCCTTAGGGTACCCCTACAGAAAGGGACAATGGAGAGGAGGAGACATTGTTGTAGGTAACACTGAAGGAGCGCTGTGATCAGGGGCGTATCATGAAATTAGTGGGCCCGTGTGCAAGCCCACACCGCACCGATAATCCCCAGCTCTCAACCAGGGAATGATCATCCTTAAGTGCAGTGTTAGTCAGAGCACTGGGGGCCCCCCCACCCCTCGGGGCCTGTGTTCAGTGAACACACTGCACCCATGGATGATACGCCACTGGCTGCGATAGGTAGGAGGGGAACCAGGATAGAGTAAAGTCTTGGAGGCCAAGGGAACGGAGTTTATTGAGAAGGAGCGGGTGGTCAACAGTATCATAGGCCGCAGAGAGGTCAAGGAGCAGGAGTATAGAGTAGTGGCCATTGGTTTTGACAGTTAGTAAATCGTTAGTGAGTTTTATTAAGGCGGTTTCCGTGGAGTACTGCGAGCAAAAGCCAGACTGTAGGGGATCAAGAAGGAGCTAAGACGGTTGTAGACTAAACGTTCTAGAAGCTTAGAGGTGAATGGGAGCAATGAGATGGGTCTTAAGATGTTCAGGTTGGTGGGGTCCAGTGAGGGCTTTTTAAGTATGGGAGTGATTTGCGCATGTTTTAGCAGTCAGGGGAAGGTGCCACTAGAGAGGGAGAGATTGAAGATGTGAGTGAGAGAGCATAGGATAGAATAAGAGGGAGACCGTAATAGTTGTGAGGGAAAAGGATCCAGGGGACAATTGGTTAGGTGGGCATCTAAGAAAAATTTTGTAACCTCTTCAGTAGTAGCCAGTTCAAAGGAGGAGAGTGTTGACTGTGCTGTTAGACAAGGTATGTTGTGTGGGGAAGATGTAGGCACAGTGAAGGTGTCCTCTCATATGCCATCAATCTTGTCTTTGAAGTGCTTGGCAATCTCTTGGGCAGTGAGTGAGTTAGTGGGTAGAGGGGGTGGGGGACAAAGCAGAGAGTTAAAGGTTGAGAAGAGCCGAAGGGGACTGGATGATAGGTATTAATAAGAGAGACAAAGTAGGTTTGTTTGGCAGCATGGAGGCAGGAATTGTATTTTAGGAGGGAAGATTTATATAGGGTAAAGTCCTGCAGGCATTTGGTTTTACGCCACAGACATTCAAGAGCATGGCAATGTCTCTTGAGATTTCTAGTGTTGTCAATTTTCCAGGGTTGTAACGGTCGGGGCCTGATTCTGCGTGTAGTTAGAGGAGCAAGTGCGTCTAGTGATGATGAGAGTGAACTGTTGTAGACAGAGGTGACCAGATCAAAACAGGAGAGGGGAGAGATTATGTCAGTAGCAGAATAGAGAAGAGAATGGTTAAAGTGGCGAAGGTTCCTACAAAAATAATTGCTTGCTGATTGGAGAGATGGGTGGTTGGAGGCAAGGATACAGTGAAACTTATGAAGTTGTGATCAGAGAGAGGAAAGGGGGTGTTGGTGAGGTTGCCAGGAGTGCAGAGATGGGAGAATACAAGGTCAAGGGTATTACCATTAGAGTGGGTGGAAGTGTGTGTCTATTGGGTTAGCTCAAAAGATGAGGTTAAGTTGAGAAGTTGAGCTGTAGCTGGGCTGTTAACATTAACAGGGATGTTGAATGATAGTGGGCATTTCAGAGGAGAGAAAGTAGGGTAGCCAGGCAGCAAAGTCATCAAAAAAAGCGCGATACTGGTCCAGGAGGCCGATAAATTGCTGCAATCCTCAGAGAAAAGGGAGAAAACAGACGAATACAGTGCATCTCAAAAGAAGAGAGGGACAGACAGGGAGGGATAGGAAGGATTTGGAAGGGGCTTTGCGGGGAGAAGGAATCCAACTCCACCACCTTTCTGTCCATTGAGTTTGGGGGAGTGAGTCCAGTGGAGGCCAACATGGGAGAGGGCAGCAGGAGAAGCTGAGTCAACATTTTGAAGCCAGGTTTCAGTTATGGTGAGTATGTTAAAGCCATGAGAGATGAAAAGGTCATGCACAGATGTCAGCTTGTTACAGATGGAGCAGGCATTCCAAAGGGCGCATGAGATTGGGGGGCTGGTTTTAGGAAGCAGGGTGATAGAAATTAGACTAAGTGGATTGTGGCTGTTGCCAGAGGAGGGGTGTCGGATATGTGGTTTGCATTTAGAAAATGGAGGACCAGGATTTGGAGAAGGAGAGTGAGGAAGGTAAGATGGGAGTGGGATGCATATGAGTGCATATGTCTAACTGCCCTGGTGTTTAGATCAGCATTAGGGTTCAGCAATTGCAGGAGATGATGGATGCAGTAGTAGGGAGAGGGTAGGAGTGAGGGTGATATGTGTATGCTGTGGGGTAGAGAGGAGGGGTTGAATAGGGATAATTTGAGGATAGAAGACACCAATGTGAGAAGAAAGAGTAGAAGGAGCATGTTAGTGGATAGAGAGTGGGAATCTGACTTCAAATAAGTTCAATGCCAAAAGCTGGTTTGCTTGCCATCTTTCCAGAGTGGAGCAGAGTTCTTGTTTCATCTTCATCCAGCTTTAGTTATCCTGCTTTCGTTAAACTGCAACGGTGAAACTGCGCACCATTCGTGACAGAGCCATTCAGGAAAGAGCCATGATGGCTGCGCTGTACCCCTGTCTGCACCTCCTCATAGGCTGCTTTCAATTTATAGAGACCTTGAGAAGGCATGCATTTCTCAATTGAGCATTATAGGGTCTGATTTTAGACACATGAATATGGGAGGGGATATGGACAATACCAGACCAGACACAGGCTTGGGTCATAAATGTTATAATTGAGTTTCTTGACCACTCAAGCCAAATGGAGCTGAGAGTCAATCACCAGTTATATTGCTAATGTAGTGAGTTTGTTATAGAGCTAGCATTAAATATATAAAAGTTTAGAGATATGGTAGCAGAGGATATTACCAAAAGTTAAACAGCAATGTCAGATGGTCAAGCAGAGTAGGATGTACATATGGATGATAGTGGGAGACATTTACCTGTAAAAAAGCAGAGAAGACATGATCAGAATTGATAAATGCAATGGTGAAACTGCACACCACTCATGACAGAGCCACTCAGGAAAGAGCCATGATGTCTACGCCATGCCCCTGTCTGTACCTCCCTATAGGCTGCTTTAAATTTATAGGGATCTTGAAAAGGCATGCATTTCTCAATTGATGAGATACAGCACACTGCATCGTACAGGGATAATCAGCATGGTGCAATTGGCATGTTTTGTTTATGCAAAGACTGCTTTCTGATTTCCTCACCATACGTTTTAAAAAAGTTGTATTGCAGCATTGTTCAGGATCGTGATGCTGCTGTCCATTGAACTGTAAATTCTTTTTATGTTTGAGGTTTGATTTTTTGACTTTTTGTTTTTATGTGTGTTTTTGTAAAACTTACAAACCTCTTAATAAAAAAATGTTTGATCAAAAAAGATTAGTTAGTTTATTCCTTAGCTAGACCTCTGTGTTCTTCAGTTAGCTATTATCCATACCTACAAACTTTTTGAGATGGGAACGAGGGACACCTATTAGCAAAAGTATGTAGGCATAAGACACAACCCCCACCACGCTCCCTTAACCACTTCCTTACTGGGCACTTAAACCCCCCTCCTGCCCGAACCAATTTTCAGTTTTCAGCGCTGTCGCTCTTTGAATGACAATTGCGCGGTCGTGCGACGTTGTACCCAAACAAAATTTGCGTCCTTTTTTTCCCACAAATAGAGCTTTCTTTTGGTGGTATTTGATCCCCTCTGCGTCATTTCTGATCGCCGCTATAAACAAAAAAAGAGCGACAATTTTATAAAAAAACAAAATTTTTTTACTTTTTGCTATAATAAATATCCAAAAATAAAAAATAAAAAAACAAATTTATTCATCAGTTTTGACCGATTTATATTCTTCTACATATTTTTGGTAAAAAAAATCGCAATCGGCGTTTATTGATTGGGTTGCGCAAAAGTTATAGCATTTACAAACTATGGACATTGATTTATGGCGTTTTTATTTATTTATTTTTTTTTACTGGTAATGGCGGCGATCTGCGATTTTTATCGGGACTGCGATATCGGGGCGGACATATCGGACATTTTTGACACATTTTTGGGACCAATGACATTTATACAGCGATCAGAAATGTAAATGTCCACTGATTACTGTATAAATGTCATTGGCAGTGAAGGGGTTAACCTGCAGGGGGCAGTGAAGGGGTTAACAATGTTCCCTGGGTGTGTTCTAACTGTGGGGGGGCGGGGCTGGTCGGGACATAACAGATCTAACTGATCCCAGTGACAGGGATCAGTAGATCTGTTGTGTCCCATTCACAGAACGGGGAACCGCCGTGTTTACTTCGGCGGTTCCCCGTTCCTCCTCTCTGAAAGAAGATCGTGGGTCTCCGGCGGACCCGCGGGCACGCTCCCTGGGGCGAGCGCCGCGTGCACGTGCCGCTCGCGCCCGCGGGAGCGCGCCCAGCACAAGCCAAATGGGAGGACATCTATTGACGTCCTCCCGGCATTTTAGAGCCGCGCTGTAGCCGTCATTCGGCTATGGCGCGGGTGGGAGGAGGTTAAAGCAGAATTATACAAAAAAAAGTTATTTGTTAAACCCAACAATGCTTTTTTTTTTTTTTTACCACTACTATTCCTTTATACTGGCTTTCCGAAATGTACAAATGCAGCAATTCAGAAATTGGATGAAAGGTTTAGCACTGGGAAACACTTTTTGAAAGATATATAGTGCATTTTATATACCAGTGGTTCTCAACCCTGTCCTCAAGTAACCCCAACAGGCCATGTTTGCAGGTTTTCCTTTATCTTGCACAGGTGCTTTGAATCAGAGTCAATGGCTTGGTAATTTGCACAGCTATTTTATCTAAGAGAAATTCCCAAAACATGGCCTGTTGGGGGTACTTGAGGACAGGGTTGAGAACCACTGTTATATACAACTATAGAGATCAGACCAAAATGAGGGACAAATGAGGAGGACAGAGGGACTGTGTTCCAAATCAGGGACAATGCCTCAAAATCAGGGACAGACACTCGTAATCAGGGACAGTTGGGAGCTATGCATTTACTATGTTCTATATTATATTAAGCTGGGAGACCAAGTCCTAACTAGTTTTATTACACAGGATTTTTGCCACCTATAAAAAAAACCTTCAACCCTTAAGCAGCCACAAAAGGTGTCCCAGTACTCAGCAGAAAGTTCAGTGTCAAATGATGTTTTCTACATTTTTAACCGGTTCCACACCGCCCGCAGTATATTTACTGCGGCAGTGTGGACGGCTACCGCGAATCGCCGTAAGAAGGCGGCAATCTGCGGGTGGCCGCTAGGGGGCGTGCACGCCGCCGCACTCCGGAGGAGTGTGCCCGCGGCTCGGGTGGACCCGATGTCCGCCGGCGAGCCGTGATGAGCGGCCACAGCCAAAAAGAGTGGAACTGCCGATGTAAACACGGAGGTTCCCCGCTCTGTCAGTGCGGGCATAGGAGATCTAATGATCCCTGTCACTGGGATCAGTTAGATCTCCTATGCCTATGTTAGCCCAGCCCCCATACAGTTAGAACACACCCAGGGAACACAGTTAACCCCTAGCTCTCCCTCCCCAGGTTAACCCCTTCGCTGCCAATGGCATTTACACAGTAATCAGTGGGCAGTTACATTTCCGATCGCTATATAAATGTCATTGGTCCCAAAAAAGTGTAAAAAATATCCGATATGTCCGCCCCAATATCGCAGTACCGGTAAAAAACGCAGATCGCCGGCATTACTAGTAAAAAATTAAAAAACAATAAAAACCCCAGAAATTAATTCTCACCATTAGAGTTGAGCGAACCTGGACTGTAAAGTTCAGGTCCGTACCTAACTTTGGGGTGTCCGGGACCCGGACCTGAACAGGACTTTTCAAGAAAAGTCCGGGTTTGGGTCCGGGGTTCTGGTATTTTATTACACGTGTTGAATAGCTGCCAAGGGCAGCCAATCAACAAGTGTTTCACTGGTTTTCCCTTAGAAGCCATCACAGCCATGCCTACTAATGGCATGGCTGTGATTGGCCAGTGCACCATGTGACCCAACCTCTATATGGGGCTGGAGTCACCGTGCTGCATGTCATATGCTCTCAGGATAGTTTAGGGAGAGGATGCTGCTGGCTCTGTGAGGGACAGATTGCAGATATTATAGAACCTCTCATCCTGCATTACTGAACAATCTGATTGTGGACTAGGGAAAGATACTAGTACTGCTGCTTTGAGGGACAGATTGTACACCTCATCCTGCTGCACAGAACGATCTGACTGGACTAGGTAGAGTCTGTTGCTTTAAGGGAAAGATTATTGTTCTAAAATCATCTCCAAGTTGTACAGGGAAAGGTTCTAGCTGTTGCTTTAAGGGAAATATTATTGTTCTAAAATCATCTCCAAGTTGTATAGGCAAAGTGTATTCTAGCCGCATAGAAGCCATATTATTGTTAGAAAATCATCTCCAAGTTGTATAGGCAAAGTGTATTCTAGCCACATAGAGCCATATTATTGTTATAAAATAATCTCCAATACAACTTGGAGATGATTTTATAACAATAATATGGCTCTCTGCGGCTAGAATACACTTTGCCTATACAACTTGGAGATGATTTTAGAACAATAATGTTTCCCTTAGAGCAACGGCTGGAAACTTTCCCTGTACAACTTGGAGATGATTTTAGAATCTAAAATCATCTCCAAGTTCTATAGGGAGAGGTTCCTGCTGTTGCTTAAAGGGACAGATTATTGTTTCTTGCACAAAATTAAAAAGTGCATTTACATTGCTGGTTTAAAAAAAAAAATTCTAAAAACTACATTTGCGGCCAGCGGTGCACTTCTTGCACAAAAATAAAAAAACAGTGTTGGCTACCTCCTCCTCCTCCACCGCCACTTTCACCGCCTCCTCAACCTCCAACTCCATATCCACCTCCATTTTTGATTTTTTTATGTGATTTTAGCTTAAAAATTATTTTAAGTTATTTCCCTATCCCCATTTCTTTGTAGGGCACTTGTCCGACTCTTACCCCCATTTTCCTTCCTTTTGCAGACCTCTAGGACTTGCCAGGACTTTGTTACAGCCATTTTTGTGCCTAAAAGTTCGGGTCCCCATTGATTTCAATGGGGTTCGGGGTCCGGGACAAAGTTAGGGTCAAGTCTGGACACGAACCCGGACTTTTTCCGTAAGTTCTGCCGAACCTGGACTTCCAGAGGTTTGATCAACTCTACGCACCATCTGTAAACGCAGCAACTTTTGCGCAAACCAATCAATAAACCGCGATTGCAATTTTTTTAATCACAAATATGAGTAAGAATATAAATCGGCCAAAACCGATGAAAAAAAATGTTTTTTTATATTTTTTTGGATTTGTATTTTAGCAAAAAGTAAGAAAAACAGTTTTTTTTTTGCAAAATTGTCTCTTTTTTTTTGTATATAGCGGTGATCAGAAATGACGCAGAGGTGATCAAATACCACCAAAAGAAACTCTATTTGTGGGTAAAAAAAGGACATAAATTTTGTTTGGGTACAACGTCGCACGACCGCGCAATTGTCAGTTAAAGCGACGTAGTGCCGAATCGCAAAAACTGCTCTGGTCAGGAAGGGGGTAAAACTTTCCGGGGCTGAAGTGGTTAAGCCAAACGTGTTTTGGGTGGAATTGGTTTTTTCATACTGTATGCTCTGAAAGAGCTGCTGGGTTGCCTCACTTTAAATGGACTATATAGACTAAAAGTTGTAGTAGGCTAAACAAATGCATACTCATTTTATTAATGGACAATACCTTCTTGGCTGTGTTTCTGTCATTATTATAATAAATCTTCCAGTGCCAGGTTGAATTCTTATGAAAAGCTACTGCAGGTATCTCTTTAAACCACATCTATATGGTTGCAACCATATGAATACGCCTACTTTTCCCAAGCCACAGCCACTTTTACTGTGGCGTGCTATGGGCAGTGCATTCCACTCGATTAACAGTTGTCCTACTTTGTTTGCATGCGTAATAGGAAACCGGCTGTGAAGCTGCAAGGCTTCACTGCCAGTTTAACTTAGTCAAGATGGCGGTGCCAGCACCTGATAGCCAATTGAAGAATTGGCTCAGATGAGGACACCACTGGATGCCTGGACAGGTAAGTGCCCTAATATTAAAAGTCAGTGTCTACAATACAGTGGAACCTTGGTTCACGAGTAACACAGTTAACGAGCACTTTGAAAGACAAGCATTTTTTTTTATATCCTGACGAGCAAGATTAAGCCTCTGTGCATGCAATACCGCTTGTGGCCAGAGGTGCTTAGGCGCTGAGCCACGGAGACCCTCTGAAGCCGTTGGAAATACTTGTAAATACCGAAAGTGTAAACAGTTCCCAAGCATTTCCGAATTTTTCCAGCCGTTTCCGAGGCTCACCAACACCACCACACCTCTGGCCACATACGGTATTGCATACACCATCGCACCCGGACCTCTGGTCACATACAGTACTGCATTGACAAGCAGTGACTGTGGAACGAATTAACTGAGTTTCCCTTGTTTCCTATGGGGAAACTTGCTTTGATATACGAGTGATTTGGATTACAAGCATTCTCCTGGAACGGATTATGCTCGTAATCCAAGGTTCCACTGTATTTGTAGCTGCTGACTTTTAATTTTTTGAGGGGGAGCCTGGAGACAATATATTGGGGTCTATTTATAAAACCTTTTTTTGGTCGAATGTTACAAGCATTCACACAGACTGCACACATTTTCCCCATATTCCGTGTAATAGGTTGATTCCTATGATTATCAGCTCAATCTAATGGCCAAAATACAGTATCATTTTCTGAAATCCCTCAATCAAAATATATACTGCATGTTGGCCACTAGATGGAGCTGACAAGAATAAGAATTAACCTATTACATAAAATACGGGGAAAACTTGTGCACCCTGCAAGATGGCTTGTGACATTTCTCCAACAAATGTTTCTATTAGGAACATGAAGAAAAGACTGGACAGCCACACTCTGAATCCAATGTGTTGTTTATTTGTAGCAAGGTACAGGTAAAGGTGCAGATACAAAATGGGGGTGAACCACAAGTCCCAGCTTATGCGTTTTCGCACCATGGGCTGGTGCTTACTCATAGCATGCTATGAGTAAGCACCAGCCCATGGAGCACCAGCCCACTCATAGCATGCTATGAGTAAGCACCAGCCCACGGTGCGAAACGCGTAAGCTGGGACTTGTGGTTCACCCCCATTTTGTATCTGCACCTTTACCTGTACCTTGCTACAAATAAACAACACATTGGATTCAGAGTGCGGCTGTCCAGCTTTTTCTTCATGTTCCATGTGCACTCATCAGCCTGCACCTGTTTAGCGATGCACACAGCTGATCCTTTGATCTTGTCCAAGGACATCCGGAGCAGTGAGTGATCAAATGTTTCTATTAATAGACCTTACTGTTTTCAATGGGACCTGTGCACACCAATGCATTGCACTGAAGTGCATTGTGAAAAAAATCTTGTATGCTGCATTTTGGTGCTCCGAACCGCATTTTTTGAATCAAGTTAGTTTTAAAAAAAATCTTTAATGCAGTGCGTATCAATGCAAGTATCCATTTGCAATGTGAAACCAGCTTGACACTTGTGTCTGTACTGCTATTAGCTGATCCTCCTTCCACACCCATAGGTTGCATCATCTAGAATTAACAAGAAAAAATGATAGATAATCTTTCAAAACAAAGTGTGAAAACATTTGTAAATAATTTGCCCTCTAAGAGATTCTGTCATTTTACCTAGAATGTCTCTTGAATGTCTAATCACTGATTAATCAGATAGTGATGACCTTACACAAGGTTGATGACATCCTATTCATGTGACAGTGTTTTGGCCTGGTGATTGGATATTTAGGCCTGAGCAATGCATCCTGGGTGGAGGTCACATGCGCCCCTATACCTTAAAGCCCCAGATAATTCATAAGGGCTCTGACAAGGTAATAGAAAGGGCAGGGAAAATTGGCAAAGATGAGAATAACTGGGTCAAGTGGGCTTTCAATAGACTGTTACTTTACCTTGAATGAGCAAGGGAAGTATGAAGTCTCATATTAAAGGGCAAAAAACTAAAGCAAAAAGAATAAGCTATTGAAAAACATGGATAGAGGATTGTTCCCAGGCAGGATTATGCGGTGCATATGAATACGTTTTTATCACAGACAGTATATCATAAAAATATAACATCTTTTATTAGTTTATAACATATATTGCTGGTGGTTCAACAGGCGGTTAATGTCCCAACATGTTTCGCCTAACTAGGCTTCCTCAGGGGATCTATTGGTCCGCCAACAACTGTATACTTAAATAGATAGAGAAAGACAATACATCAGAAGAAGAAGAATTTTTTGTTTATACATTACTATAGATCATTAAACATTATTCAACATTTGTCACATCATGGGATCATACCCCCTCAATTTCCTCCCCCTCACTCAAGCCACTCTATATAAGTATACAGTTGTTAGCGGACCAATAGATCCCCTGAGGAAGCCTAGTTAGGCGAAACATGTTGGGACATTAACCGCCTGTTGAACCACCAGCAATATACGAATCCCCTATGTATGGTGGAATTACCCAATGATGAACAGCTGTATTGTATGGTTTTATAATATTTTTCTATGTTTTTTATGTATGTTATAAATTAATAAAAGATGTTATATTTTTATGATATACTGTCTGTGATAAAAACGTATTCATATGCACCGCATAATCCCGCCTGGGAACAATCCTCTATCCATTTTTACTAAATATTTGGGATGAGGTGCCTACAATATTTTGTCCAATGAGTGTGAGTACCAGGGAACACCATTCTGATTAATCCAGATATTGAAAAACATAATTCACTCCGCTCACATGAAAATAAACTGTCACCTGCGCTGCAAGCTGAGGCGGGGGGCCATCAGTGTGGGCTGTCAACCACCACCCATGGCGCCCCCGGGTCCCGCCTCTGCCTCAGCTCGCAGTGCAGGTGACAGTTTTTTTTCATGTGAGGGGAGGCAGGGAGCGGGCCCGACGCCGGGCCCCTTGAGACACTGGGGCTCCTTACAGGAGTACTGCCTGTACCCCCCTGATGGCGGCCCTGCTGGTCATAAACAGGGCTGCTAACAAATTTAGTGGTGCTAGGCAGTAACTAGCCTGGCAAATTGGTAGGGGATCCACTGATTTTACCCTAAGCGTGAGTCTGGTGTAGTTCCTCTCTTCTGTCACAAGATGGCATTGCTGCCTCTGACATTAGAATGATGGATTACAGTTAGCACAGGTTATGAATGGATAGAATGTCTCAGCCAATCAGCAGAGGGTTTCTTTTGGCCCCGGAGGATGCTGGGATAGTCTATTTATTCGGGAGGAGTCAGGTGATCGGGGTTCTTTGTGGCTGCCTGGGAGGACACGTGTTGTATGGCTCCGGGTTGCTAGACCAGAAGCCTGAGGCCTATCCCGGAGCACCTGGCTGCTAGGCCCGATCAAGACCTATTGTTAGGAAGAGAATCTGTGGCTAAAGTGGACTTTCTGCACCTATGCACACGTGTCATGGATCTGCTAGCCAGCGCAGGGGTCACTAAGGGTTAACAATTGTGCAGGGTGATTTCATTGATTGGAGCCAAGCTACCTTATTTAAACAGCTTAGCAGCACACAGACTCTGCCGTCTGATCTACAGCGTTTGGTGTGTGTTCCAGAGCTTCGTGTTATCTGATTCCTGTTCCTGTGACCCGGGTTGTCCCAACCCTGCTTGATCTCCGCCTGCACTGACCTCGGCTACCCACGACCACTCTCCTGCCTGCTCCCTTGTACCTTTGCTGCCAGCCCGTTGACGAACTCTGCGTGTGCCCGACCATTCTTCTGCCTGCTCCATCTGTACTGCACCGCCAGCTAGCTACCGATCCGGCCTGTACCACCACTCTATTCAACCAGCACGAGACCGGAAGCACCTCTTCAGTTGTCACCGGTGACCATCTCAACCCTTGTGCCATCCTCACTCCTGAGCCTCCTGTCTGCTCTACCAGGGGTTCACGAATCAGGGTCGCAAGAGAGGTTACTCCTGCATAAGCCAGACTCATCCACCAGGTACGTGACACCTATCCAGGAATCTAAGCAGCAGCAGTGAGTTAGGCATTGAGTCAGAGAGCTGAACTAGTTGAGGAGGCTCTGCTTGAGGGAGAACCGGATCGTGCCAGCGGTAAAGGAAAAGCAGTTGCAACAAAGGGACGACCACTCCTGTTACCAGAGGCAGGTGTAGAGAGGATGGAGGTCTGAAGAAGTACCAAAGCAGCCCTTTTACTAGCCGGGGATGGTAAAGAGGTGGGAAAGCTTCAGTAATCTCATCCGGGAACCCAGCAGGAGGCGTGGGTGCACCTTGAAGATAAGTACAGCGGGTAGCCGTGAGTCAAGTGAGGGACCCAGAGTGTGGGTGAAGCTTGAGTGATCTACAGTGGGATACTGTGAGTTACGTGTGCAGATCTACAGTGAAGTATTGAAGTGAAGTGTTGCTATAGGAGACAGCGGTTGCTATGAAAATACAGATAGCTGCATTCAGCTTAAAGGCCCTTTTTTCTGTATCGCTGTCAGCCTATTTCTATTTTTGTTTGCGGAGTCTGCCTGTTTGCACATTTGCTTAAGGGTGTCCTGGCCCTAACCCTCTCTCCCCCAGTTCTTGTTAAGAGACAATAAATCTCTTTTTGTTCATTTCAAAAGTGACTGGTGCCCAATCATTCCACCTTGCACTACACCCACCATGCCTAGTAACTTGTACCCTGAGGAGGAATGTCAGCTGCCCCTGACTCTGGAGGTCACAATCACGCCTCTGGAGGAAGGGGGCATCACTACAATAATTTGATGGCATCCTCTTCATGGAGCAGGGGAAGAACAGGTAAGATGTGTATACGAATGTCAGGGCACGCACTTTCAAGAGCCTACATCACTTTGCTCTGAATGGGCAAGTGAAGTAAAAAGTCCCATATTAAACATCCGCAAAACTAAAGCCGTTATAAAACATTTACATATTTAAAATATATCTAGAAACAACACTTGTTTTTTTAGTTTGTAGCGCCTTCCTAGTTTGGGTACTAGTGAGTGTATATAGTTTTTGGCTATCTCTGCTTAACAGGAGAGCTGACAGGTAAATTTATATGCTGTCTGCTTATCAGGGAGCCTTGATTTAAGTAAGGTCTGCTCTGGTGATGATTCATATGGTCTGGAGCTCTTTTACCCTGTCCAGTAGTATCGGTCCCTATTGGACAGAGGGAGAAAACCCCAGCCAGTGACAGCAGGTGTATTTGAGGGTGGTTCTGACCAATTAGCCGGGGATTAGTACCCCACTGCATCTTGGGTGAACACCTTCATATAAAAGGGAGCACATGGGCTTAAGGTTAGGAGTTCCAGCCCACCCAAGCCTGAGGGGCGGAGGCGTATATGTTTAGCTCCTGGCTGCTAGGCCCGAGAGCCTATCCAGGAGGCTGCCGGCTGCTAGGCATAGTCGAGGCCTAACCGGATGCTGAAGCTGATACCCACAGTTCTTTGAAAGCTGACAGAGGGAGGATGTCCTTGGATTCGGTCTGATAGTGCAGTGGCAAAGTGTCGCTTGGAGGTTGGCAGAAGAGGGCTACCGACTGTCCCAGGACATGGTGTACAGATCTGTGAGAGAACCCCTGAGACTGTGTGCTAGAATTTCCCCTGCCCTCATATCAGCTTAATTGGGTGTGCCAGCTAGAAAGGAGACAATGGAGAATGTATTGAAGAACAGAGTCCAGCTTCTGTCCTTACTGCTTAACAAGGGACCTGTTCTGCTAGAGTCAGCCGGCCATAAAGTGCCTTTGGTAGTCTGCTACACTGAGTTGGAAAAGAGACACTGGCGAGTGTCTTGAAGAAACAAAGTCCTGCATGTCCTTTGTTGCTTAAAGATGGACTTGTTTCACTGGAGTGAGTCTGCTGTGTGAAGCCACTGACTGCCTGCTGTACAGAACCTAGGGAGAATTTGTCCTCAGTTACAGTCAGTTACTTGGAGTATCTCATACCTATCCTTCTCCTATCCAAGTTCAACAATAAAGCATTGAAAATTCATCCCCTAGACTGGTCATTGGAAACAAGCAGGATTGTATGTGCACCTGGCTGTGTGAAAATGCCATATTGACCAGCTGCAGCATAATCAGAGGGAGGCTCGGGAACAACTACAAATTTCATTAGCAGCTCCTCCAGGGGTACTGCTACAAGTTTTAGAGTTAACACCCTTCCTGTCCTAGGGTGGCAGTGCCCACTCAGTGTACTGTAGCTACAGAAGAGCGGCGTTGTCACCTTAGGCTGTTCTCCTGATTTGGACTACAACACCTCCCACTCACCACATCTCCTTTATATAGAGATAGCTGGGGACGCTGAAGATTTTAGTTGCAGAAACAGAAGTTACTGGAAGCATACTGGATTTCGAGCAAAATCAATTGGTATATGTTTGTTTAAACAAGAAAAACTTGTGTAGCCACTACATCTGAGGACTGGAAAGCTGCAATATATTATATTTTATAATAGGTTTAGTCTCTCTTGATATGTTGTATCTAGGGTTGCCACATCATCCCTTTAATCCAGGACACATATGAATTACACAGATTGTTCTGATGCCAATTTAATGCAGACAAGGCACCAGGTGAGTTTAATTACCACCTTAATCAGCCAAAGAACCTGTGTAATTAGTGTGTGTCCTGGATTAAAGGGATGATGTGGCAACCCTAGTTGTATCCCTTGGACCTTGCACCATTGTTGTTGCTGGTATCTTATCATAGGCATACCTCCCAACTTTCTGAAATGGGAATGAGGGACACCTGCTAGTAAATGTATGTAGGCATAGGACACCCCCCCGCCACGTCCTCCTTAACTACCTCGCATCCGCGCTATAGCCGAATGACGGCTACAGCGCGGCTCTAAAATGCCGGGAGGACGTCAATAGACGTCCTCCCATTCGGCTCGTGCTGGGCGCGCGCCCGTGCGAGGGCGTCACACGCCGCCGTGCACGTGCACGGCGAGCGCGGGCGCCCTCGCGCGGGTCGTGCTCGGCTTACCCTCCTGCAGATAACTGCAGGAGGGCCGTAAAATCTCGGCGCGACATCGGCAGTAAGCCGATATCGCGCCTACGCTCCATCAATTCCTCCTGCACCGCCCCCCCACAGGATACGGATGTATGTAAATGATCGTCCACAGGGAGTAAGGGTAAAGTCTTTCAACCCTCCATACGGATACTATTCTATGGTCGTTGTTGTTACCACGTTCCAGGTTCCCTATGTTGATCCCAACGG
>BLSH010401107.1:172415-206284 GCA_018402905.1 Glandirana rugosa | reverse complement strand
GTGTTGATAAGATTGCACTGACATCCCAAACACAGGTTGCAAACGAAGTGCATTTGCCTGCACTGGTTTGCATGGTACAAAACAACCATGCAATCCGGTTGCAGTGCAATTCCAAAATTGATGCATGCACAACTTTGTTGTGATCTGAGCCTATTCAAAATGAATGGGCCCAAATCGCACCGCCCTGAAGTTCATGTGAATTAAACAGGAATGTGGAGTGGTTCCTGTATAATTCATATGTGGATCATATTGTGAACTGAGGCTTAATCATTCCAGCCTGGCTCTGGCAGCCATGTTGTAGTGCTCACCGCTGATTCAGAGAGCTGAGGGGTAACCCAGTGAGCACCACAACATGGCTGCCAGCACTAGGCTAGACTGTCAGTAACACAACAGCAATGGAAAACTCAGCCCAGGCTCAGTCAATGTCATTAACCACTTGAATGACTAGGCGTCTTCTGATATTCTCTCTTACATGTAAAAATTTGTATTTTTATGCTAAACCCTCAAACATTATACATTTTTTAGCAGAGACCCTAGAGAATAAAATGGTGGTCGTTGCAATTTTTTTATGTCATATGGTGTTTGCACAGCGGGTTTTCTAAACACAATTTTTTGGGAAAAAATACACTCCAGTAAATTTTAATGCGGAAACACTATAGCCAAATTTTTGGGAAAAATATAAAAGACGATGTTGTGCTGAGCAAATAGATACGTAACATGTCACGCTTTAAAATTGCACACGTTAATGGAATGGCAATAAACTACGATACCTAAAAATCTCCATAGGCGGCGCTTTAATGTTTACAGGTTACCATTTTAGTTACAGAGGAGGTCTAGTGCTAGAATTATTGCTCTCACTATAATGTTCACAGCAATACCTCACATGTGTGGTGCAAACACTATTTACATATGCGTGCATGACCTATGTATGTGTTCGCTTCTGCACACAAGCACAAGGGGGTGATTAAAAACGTTTTTTTTTATTTTCTTTAAAAAATATATTTTTACACTGGTTCTTTTTTTAACCCTTTTATTGCTGTCACAAAAATGTAAACATCCATTGTGATAGCAATAAACCATGACAGGTCCTCTTTATGGAGACATCTGTCCTCTACGCTTTAAAGCATGGGATAACAAAACATTGATCTCATGCTTTCCCAAAAAAAAAATGAACACTCGTTTACATTCTCCCTAACTGTAAGTGCTGAAATACTTTGGTCTCCTAGGCCACAAAGATGATCGTTGACATTCTGCTCCCCGATCACCGCTATGGCTAGCTGCATCAACTGCCAGATCAGATACCGGGCTCCCCAGAGGGACAGAAGAGCCCAGAAAAGCACAGAGAGTGTCAGGAGCAGTTGACCCCCCCTGCTTGTAAAAGCAATCAAGCAGCTAATAAGCCACTAGAATTGCTTTTATAGTATAGGGAATCGCAGAACAAAATTATACTGGGATTATGACTGACAGTTGCAGCCATGGCCCCGGTATAACCGCTTGAACACAATGACTTACATGTACATGACATCAAGTGGTTAAGGCCCTGTTCACATCTAGCAATTTTGGATCGCTGACAGAATCGCTGCGATTCTGCCAGCGATTCCAAATCACACTGTAATGCTGGCAAGATGCAGCACGTGTGTTTGTGTGCCATTTATTTTTAATGGCACCTAAAATGTGGTACAGTTTTGGCAAAATTGTCATGCAGCAAACAGCATCAAGTGAAGCTTGTCGCTGAAAAAGGAGCAGGAGCTTCTCTTGAGCGCCAATTGCAGCAAAACCACACTGCGATTTGGTGCCATTAAAAATTAATGCCACAAATATGTATGCAGCGTTTTGCCAGCATTGCAGTGCAATTTGGAATCTCGGGGGATTCCACCCACGATCCCAAATCGCTAGATGTGAATGGGGCCTGACAAAACAGCAATGGAAGACTCAGCCCAGCCTTAGTCACTAACATTGCCAGTTGTCACACAGTCTCTCATGATTACCTAGTCTCCACGGCTGATTTGCCTGGGCAATGGATGGTGTTGGCGCTGCAACCATCCCGGCACCATGTTTGGCATGGTGTCAGGATTATTGAAGCGCATTATTTCTATTATTACATTGTAATATGAAATGAAATAGTTCAACTCACCATAATGCAGAATCGCTGGGAGCCCTGTGTGTGTCACTTGCTACCGTTGCTTGTCACCAGATGCAGCGTGTGTGTCACTTGCCACGTCGTCTGCCACCCGATGCAGCATGTTGCTTGCCACGTCGTCTGCCACCGGTGCAGCGTGTCACTTGCCACGTCGTCTGCCACCAGTGCAGCGTGCCACTTGCCACATGGTCTGCCACCAGTGCAGTGTGTCACTTGCCATGTCTGCCACCAGTGCAGCGTGTCACTTGCCACGTCGTCTGCCACCGGATGCAGCATGTCACTTGCCACGTTGCCTGTCACCAGATGCAGCGTGTCACTTGCCACGTTGTCTGCCACCTGATGCAGCATGTCACTTGCCACGTCTGCCACCCGATGCAGCATGTCACTTGCCACGTCTGCCACCTGATGCAGCATGTCACCTGCCACGTCTGCCACCCGATGCAGCATGTCACCTGCCACGTCTGCCACCCGATGCAGCATGTCACTTGCCACGTCTGCCACCAGATGCAGTGTGTCACTTGCCTGAAAGACAACTCTTTTCTCTGCCTCATCCAAGCACTATGGCACCTGAGCATGTAAACAGGCACATGAGGGCAGAACAATGGTGATGCAGGGTGGGCGGCCGGTGAGAGATGATTTCATCTCAGTGCTCGTCTGCCACCCCTCTTACACTGCAGCATTTGCTTTGTGGCCCGGCTGCATAGAGGCCACAGAATGACCAGAAGAATACCAGCATCAGCACAGTTGTTGTAAGTCTGCAAGCCCTGCATTCTGCAACCAGGGTCCAGGCAAAGTTTCATCCCCCCAAGCCCAAGGTGGGAAGCAATGCAAGCAAGCCAACATTATGTCCCTTTCGGTGTGCAGTGCTGCAGCAAGGGTTAATCACTGACTGGGCACTCTCCGAGCTCACGCTGTTCACTGCCAGGCTCGGATTGGCTGACACAGTTCTATGCCACCAGGCAGCCTTGAACACAACAGGATCAGCGACCAAAGTCTCGCCCCCCGCTAGAGAGCGGTGGGCGGGACTATGGCCACCGCTCCCACTGTGCTCAATGCTGCCTGGCGGGAAAGGCGGAACCACAGGCAGCATTGACGGGATGGGCGGGACTATGGCCACCGCTCCTGCTGTGCTCAATGCTGCCTGTCAGGATGGGCGGAGCCACAGGCGGGATGGGCGGGACTATTATCACCGCTCCCGCTGTGCTAAATGCGTGGTGGGGTGGGCGGCCCGGCTTATGTTCAAAGCTGCCTGGCGCGGTGAGAGGATCCACAGGCACAGGCTCAATGTTGCCGGCTGGATCACAGACACCGCCGGTCAGTGTGCTCAATGTTGCCTGGCAGTGTGGAACTGTGTCAATAAATCCGAGCCCGACAGTCAACAGCATGAGCTCGGAGTTTGCCCAGTGATCAATTAACACTTGCTGCAGCATTACACTCGCTACACTCCGCCAGTGACAGGGACATGCAATGTGTTTGCATTTTTGGCAGGGTGCTCTGGGGGGGTTTCAACCCCCCTAACCCCCCCTTATCTACGTCCCTGGGCGGCTCCTCCCCCACCCCCCCAGCTGCTACGCTGTGAGAACGGACAGGAGCTCCGCCCCTTCTTGGCAGCAGACAGGCTGGAATTCGCACCGGACTGGTGTGAATCCAGCCTCAGTCTCTGAATGTCAGGAGAGTACAAATACCCTCCAAATGACCCCTTTTTGAAAAGTAGACCGTCCAAGGTATTTAGTAACAGGCACAGCGAGTTTTTTGCAGTTGTAATTTTTTTCCCACAATTCTTAGGATAATTAAGAAATATTTTTATTTATTTATTTTTTTTTTACACAAAATTGTCATAATAACAAGTTATTTCTCACACACAGCATAAGCATACTTCCAATTACACCCCAAAATGCATTCTGCTACTCCTGAGTATAGCGATACCACGTGTGAGACTTTTTCACAGCCTGACCCCATAGAGAGATGCAACATGCAGGGAGCACCGTCAGATGTTCTATGAACAGAAATTACACACAAAATTTCCTAACGACCTATCACACTTTTGAAGGCCCTGGAGCACCAGGACAATGGAATTACCCACAAAATGACCCCATTTTGGAAAGTAAACACCTCAACATATATTCTATGAGGCATAATGAGTCTTTTGAATGGTTCATTTTTTTTCCAAAAGTCTTCGAAAAACGTGGAAAGAAAATGAGAAAACATTTTTTTTTTTCAACAAAGTGGTCAATTTTAAGAAATTTCCAACAGATAGCAAGTACAAAGCAAAAATTACACCCCAAAATATATTTTGCTACTCATCCCGTGTATGGCGATACCACATGTGTGAGACTTTTACACAGCCTGGCCACATACAGAGGCCCAACATGCAGGGAGCACCGACAGGCGTTCTAGGAGCATAAATTACACATAAAATTTCCTAACGACCTATTACACTTTTGAAGACCCCATTTTGGAAAACAAACACCCCAACATATATTTTATGAGGCATTATGAGTCTTTTGAATGGTTCATTTTATTTCCACAAGTTCTAGGAGCATAAATTACACATTCAGTTTTCTGAAAACCTATCACACTTTTAAAGGTCCTGGAGCACCAGGACAGTGGAATTACCCGCAAAATGACCCCATTTTGAAAAGAAAACATCCCAGCTGGTGACAGGTACTCAGGTACTCTGATGGGCTGGTAACAGGTACTTGGGTACTCTGATGAGCTGGTGACAGGTACTCGGTTACTTTTATGGGCTGGTGACAGGTACTCGGGTACACTGATGAGCTGGTGACAGGTGCTCGGGTACTCTGATGGGATGGTGACAGGTACCCAGGTACTTTGGTGGGATGGTGACAGGTACTTGGGTACTCTGGTGGGATGGTCACAGGTACTTGGGTACTCTGATGGGATGGTCACAGGTACTCGGGTACTCTGGTGGGATGGCGACAGGTACTCAGGTACTTTGATGGGCTGGTGACAGGTACTCGGGTACTCTGATGGAATGGTGACAGATACTTGGGTACTCTGATAAGATAATGACAGGTACTCGGGTACTCTGGTGGGATGGTGACAGATATTCGGGTACTCTGATGGGATGGTCACAGGTACTCGGGTACTCTGATGAGATGGTGACAGGTATTTGGATACTCTGGTGGGATGGCGACAGGTACTCGGGTAATCTGATGGGATGATCACAGGTACTTGGGTACTCTGATGGGCTTGGGACAGGTACTCGGGTACTCTGATGAGATGTGACAGGTACTTGGGTACTCTGGTGGGATGGTGACAGGTACTTGGGCACTTTGATGGGAAGGTGACAGGTACTCAGATAAGATGGTGATAGGTACTCGGGTACTCTGATGGGATGGTGACAGGTACTCGGGTACTCTGATGGAATGGTGACAGGTACCCGGCTACTCTGATAAGATAATGACAGGTACTCGGGTACTCTGGTGGGATGGTGATAGGTACTCGGGTGCTCTGATGAGATGGTGACAGCTATTTGGATACTCTGGTGGGATGGTGACAGGTACTCTGGTACTCTGATGGGATGGTCACAGGTACTCGGGTACTCTGATGGGCTTGCGACAGGTACTCGGGTACTCTGATGAGATGCGATAGGTACTTGGGTACTCTGGTGGGATGGTGACAGGTACTCGGGTACTTTGATGGGCAGGTGACAGGTAATCAGGTACTCTGATGGGCTTGCAACAGGTACTCGGGTACTCTGATGGGCTTGCGACAGGTACTCGGGTACTCTGATGAGATGCGACAGGTACTTGGGTACTCTGGTGGGATAGGGACAGGTATTCGGGTACTTTGATGGGCAGGTGACAGGTACTCGGGTACTCTGATGAACCGGTGACAGGTACTCGGGTACCCTGATGGGATGGTGACAGGTACTCGGATACTCTGATGAGATAATGACAGGTACTCGGGTACACTGATGGGATGACGACAGGTACTCGGGTACTCTGATGAGATGGTGACAGGTACTCGGGTACTCTGAAGGGATGGTGACAGGTACTCAGGTACTCTGATGGGAAGGTGACAGGTACTTGGGTACTCTGATGGGATGTGACAGGTACTCGGGTACTCTGATGGGAAGGTGACAGGTACTCAGGTACTCTGGTGGGATGGTCACAGGTACTCTGGGCTGTGACCGCTACTCTGATGTGCTGTGACAGGTACTCTGATGGGATGGTCACAGGTACTCTGGGCTGTGACAGTTACTCTGATGTGCTGTGGCAGGTACTCTGGGCTATGACAGGTACTCTGATGGGCTGTGACAGGTCCTCCTTATTTGGGTGAGATCATTGAGCACTGCACATTGTTTTTTTTACCAGGTCTCCTCCTCAAACACTGAGGAGGAGAACCCGGAAATGGCACTACAGCCGTTTGTTGACATTTGTGACCGGCTGTGATTGGACACAGGCGGTCATGTGGTAAAGAGCCAATTTCATTTGCTCTTTACCCTGATCGGGCATGGGCTGTGTCCGAGGGACACGCCTCATCCCCCATCGCCACGCTGTGGGCCCCCAGGGGCCCGCAGGAGCAGCGAGAATGGGAGGACGTCATATGACGCCGACCCGGAGGGAGGAGATGTTCCTGCCGGCGTCATTTTACAATGGCCTGGTAAGGAAGTGGTTAAATCTGATTTTTTTTTATTTTTATCAAATTCATTTTAATAAAATGCTTTTAGAGATAAATCTAAAAGATACGTTTCTATTTAGGATACATTCATAATTTTGTTTATTCAGCAAGAAATGGAGCTTAGTTATGTAGCATGAGGCTGTATATTCTGCAATATTTACATTTTTGGTAAACTCATTCAATGAATCCAAGCTCTGCAAGCTGAGATAACAGGCACTGCATGGATGCATTCACACAATTTCACAGTAACCATCAGATAAAACAAAGTTCAGGAATATTTCTTTATCGCAGATCGCTGCCATTACCAGTAAAAAAAAAAAATTGTAAAATGCCAGAAATTAATTCTCATGGTTTGTAAACGCGGCAACTTTTGCGCAAACCAATCAATAAACACTGATTGGGATTTTTTTTTACCAAAAATATGAGGAAAAATATAATTCGGTCAAAACCGATGAATAAATTAGTTTTTTTATATATTTTTTTTGGATTTGTATTTTAGCAAAAAGTAATTGTCGCTCTTTTTTTGCTTATAGTGGTGATCAGAAATGATGCAGAGGTGATCGAATACCACCAAAAGAAAGCTCTATTTGTAGGAAAAAAAGGACACAAATTTCGTTTGGGTACAACACTGCACGACCGCGCAATTGTCAGTTAAAGTGACGCAGTGCCAAATCACAAAAAGTGCTCTGGACCTAACATGGGAAATCCTTCTGGGGCTGAAGGGGTTAAGTGTACCAGTGTGAAAGTGGCCTAAGAGATGGGTACTCACACAGCAAGCATTTTCATTGGCTCACTTAATTATTGCATGCTGTCCGGCACTGAGAGTACATGTCAACAAACTTCTTGAAAGCTGCCAGCTTTACATTTTTGTGATTTTTCCTATAATTCAGATTTAAGGAGAAAACACTTTACCAGCAATGTGGCCCAAAACAATTGATGTTTTAACATAACTTTTAAACATTTAGCTCACCCTCTACTAGTAGTGGGGTTCGAACAATAAAATGTTGATGGCTCATCACTGTATCCAAAATAAAGTAAAAAAAAAATTATGAAAATTTATTATCAAATACTTACCGTATTTTTCCTTTCCTGATGGACTCCATGGCAGCATACATGTGGGTTTTGCCCCACTTCTACTACCCTATAGGACTCCACTCCCATAAATCTTTGCTCCGGGCCAACAGCCGTGTTCCGTAATTAGCCTACTCTAGACATTTGGGAGCGACTCCTGCTGCCATGGAGTCCATCAGGAAAAGAAAATGACGGTAAGTATTTGATAATAAATTTTCAGTTTTCCTGACAGACTCCATGGCAGCATACATGTGGGAAATAACTCGCTGTACACACCCGGGTGGGCAAAAATGCTGAACAAAGATTCAATTAACACCGTCCATTTGACAGTACTTGCAAACCAAAGTTAACAGAAGACAAAGCAGCAGACTCAGCACAATAATGAGACATAAATGTATGAATAGACGACCAGGATGCCGCTCTGCAGATCACATCAGGCGCGACATGTCGTGCAGCTGCCCACGAGGTTGAAACGCTTCTAGTTGAATGCGCTGTCATCCGCCCGTGGAGGTGCCAAGCCCCTTGCTTTATATGCCCACTGAATTGCTTGTACAACCCATGCAACAATGGATCTGACAGAAGCTTGAAGTCCCTTATTCTTTCCACTGAATAACGCAAAAAGATAGTCCGAATGGCGAAAAGGAGCCGTGGTCTCTAGGTATAATCTCAAAGTGGCCCCCACATCGAGGGAATGTAAGTCCTGGCCTTCAGCCGTCTTGAAGGAAGTGAGAACAATTTTCTGGTTCTCATAAAATATTGAGGAGACTTTAGGATTGTATCCCAACATCGGGATCAGGACCACTCTGTCCGGAAAGAAGGTCAGAAAAGGCTCTCTGGACCCTAAGGTTTGTATTTCTGACACTCTTTTAGCTGATGTGATAGCTACAAGAAAGGTGGTCTTCAGATTGTCCATTTGTGAGAAGAAATGCAGAACCAGTGGAAGGTCCCACTTAGAGAAACATGGTTTTCTCTGCAGTCTGAGCCTGACTGTGCCCTTGAAAAATTGCTGAACAAGGGCCTGCCTGGCCCAAGACACCCCCTGTAAAGGCAGAGATTGCTGACACCTGAACTCAGAGGGAGCTCACAGACAGAGCTAGGTCTAGTCCCGGCTGTAGAAAGCTTAAGACATCTTGAACTGCTGGAGAATCATATGAATTGGTTCTGGATGACATATGATTCACAAACCTAGCCCATATCCGTTCATGCACCTGGTTGGTGCTTTTCCTCCTAGCACTTAGTAGCGTGGGAATAGCCTCCACTGGGCACCCTGGTGCCTCCAGCCTTTCCCTCTCAAGAACCAGGCCCTCAGGTGCAGCTGGCCCGCCCATGGATGTAGTATCGCCCCTTAGGATAACAGGTCCGGCCTGAGAGGGAGGGGAACTGGGTCCCGGTAGCTGAGCAGTGACAGGAGGGGAAACCAAGGTCTGTTGGGCCAATATGGTAACACTGCTAACACTTCGACCTCTTCCGTCCTGAGTCTCTTCAGGAACTGGAGAACAATTGTGGAATTTCCCTGTGGAAATTCCACTGCTCTGTAAGAGCATCTACCCCGAATGCCTTCGGGTCCCGGAACCTCGCATAATACTTCACCAGTTTCTTGTTGCAAGGGGAGGCAAAGAGATCGACCTCCGAAGAGACCCCTAAGGTTAGGATCCACCTGAACAGCTCCCTGTGGAGAGACCACTCGTTGTCCAAACGGACTAGAGAGAGGAAGACTGACTGGACATTCTGGACTCCCGGCACATAGGTCGCTGAGAGATTGGCTAAGTTTTTCTGTGCAGATCTGCTGGACATTCTGGACATTGCTGTAGGAGGCCCCTCTGGAAGGCCCGCATCCTCTATTGCACCCACTTCACCATGTGGATTGAGAGCTGGATGGATCCGGTCGCGAATGACCACAATTTTCTCTTCCGGCAGGTAAATAGCGCCCTTTGCTGTATCGAAGAGGGCCCAGAGGAAAACCAGGGCCCGTGATGGCTCCAGCTGACTCTTCTCCACATTTAGTATCCACTCGAAATCTTGAAGGGTGGTGATGACTTGGCCCCTGTGTTCTATCAATTGGGCCTTCTCCTGTGCCAACAGGAGGAGATCGTCCAAATAATGATGGAGATGTATCCCCCTGGTCCTCAGCAGGGCCACTACAGCCAACAAGACTTTTGAAAAGACTCGTGGTGAAGTTGTCAATCCGAAGGGAAGGCAAATTAATTGAAAGTGACGCCCCCCTATGGCGAACAGCAGGAATTTCTGGAAAACTGTATCTACTGGAACATGGAAGTACGAATTCTTTAGGTCTATGGAGATTAGCCAAAATCCAGGCTGGACTGTTTGCTGGATCATGGACAGCGTCTCCATTTTGAACTGCTCCTTTGCGATGCAGTGGTTTAGGTAGGTTAAGTCTATAACGGGCCTCCAGCTGCTGTTTTTCTTTTGCACCATAAAAAGAGGAGAATAAATCCCCAAGCCTCGTTCGATGTCTGGGACGGCAATGACAGCACCTGTCATGTACCTGGTGGTAGAGTCTGGCTTATGCGGGGGCAACCTCTCTTGCGGCCCTGGTTCGAGAACCCCTGGTAGTGTGAACAGGGAGCTCTGGAGCACAGGGGGGCACGAGGGCTGGACAATCTTCAGGTGGTAAGAAGTCCAAGGAAGCTCGTGCAAGACAGGAGAGTAGTGGTTCAGTCCGGGTTGGCAACTGGCAGGCGGTGCGGTACAACGGGATCAGGCAAACGGATGGTCGGGTACAGGCAGGCTCGGCAACGTGCTGGCAACAGAAGTACAGTAGGAGCAGGCAAGCGGATGGTCGTAAACAAGCCGGGGTCAGATGCAGGCAGATATCAACAGGTCCAAGGAAAAGCTGGGGTCACAGGAACAGGAAATCACACGAAAGTAGTCACCGGGGGGTCACAGGTGCAGGGAAAGTTGTAGAGCGGACAGCACCAGCTGCAGGGCTCTGCTGACTGAAATAGGGCCGCCAGGCGCCGTTTCCGGCGCGTGTGAGCACGCGCGAACGTGCACGCACCACCGCGGAAAGGCTGAGAACAGTCTTTTCCTGACAATGCCCCCCCCCAAGGGGCAGCCTCCGAATGCCCATCTGGGCGCTCTTGGCTGGATTGTTTCTCCAAAAAGTTCTGACCATTTCCTGGGCATGAAAGTTGCTTTCTGGCTCCCATGAGTTTTCTTCAGGGCCGTAACCCTTCAATTTTACCATAAACTGTACTCCCCCAGCTCTTCTTCTACAATCGAGAATTGATTCCACCTCAAACTCCTCCTCTCCAACCATTACCACTGGTACAGGTGGAGCTGACCGTCGTCCAGGAAACAGATCCTTGGCCACTGGCTTTAGGAGGTGGACGTGGAACACCGGATGGATCTTGAGTGAGGATGGCAGGTCGAGTTCATAGGCCACCTTGTTAATCCTCTTTTTAACTGGGAAAGGTCCTATGAATTTTGGTCCCAGCTTTTTTGATAGACAGGACAGTCGCAGATTAGTGGTCGCCAACCAGACCCGATTGCCAGGCTGGAGGTCCAGCTCTCCGCGTCTCTTCCTATCGTAAAGTTTCTTGTTACGTTCCTGAGTCTGCGCAAGGGTCTCCTGCAGCATCTTGTTGTTTTCTTCCAAAAATTTGGTGATTTCCTGTGTGGCCGGGATGGCACTTTCTGGGACGGAAACAGGCAGGAATATGGGATGGTAGCCGAGATTCGCCCAAAATGGAGACTGCTTGGTGGCAGAATGGATGGAATTGTTGTAGGCAAACTCGGCTAGTGGTAACAAGGAGACCCAGTCATCTTGGGAGTAGGAAGAGTAGCATCGGAGATATTGCTCCAGGGTCTGGTTGGTCCTTTCCGTTTGGCCGTTGGACTGCGGGTGGTAGGCCGACGAAAAGGCTAACTTGATTCCTAAGATGGAGCACAGGGACCTCCAGATTCGGGAGGTGAATTGCACCCCTCTGTCCGACACCACGTTTTTCGGAATGCCGTGTAGGCGGATAACTTCCCGGATGAAGACTTTGGCCGTTTCTGTGGCTGAGGGGGTGCCCCTCATCGGGATAAAGTGTGCCATCTTCGTGAGGCGGTCGACCACCACGAAGATCGTTGTATAGCCTGCGGATGGGGGCAATTCCACAATAAAGTCCATTGAGATCTGTGCCAACGGGCGCTCAGGGACAGGTAATGGATTTAATAGACCCCAGGCTCTGGTTCTTTCCACCTTGTTCCTAGCACAGACAGGACAGGCCTTCACGTAATTTCTACAGTCCTCTCTCAACTGTGGCCACCAAAAGGTGCGGGCAAGTAGCTCGGTAGTTTTCCGATGACCAAAGTGTCCGGCTAAGTGGTGGTCATGGCAGAGTTCCAGGGCGGACATACTAACCGGATCCTCTGGGGAGTATTCACTTTTCCACTATAGTGGGTATACCTGGGGGGTCAGACTGGTGGTGTTGTCCCATTGTTTTTTGGTATTTATGGTTAGATCCATAGTGAATATCCTATATAATCTCCTTGCCGGGAGTATATTTATGTATATTTTTGTTTGTTTAATAAATGATCAATCCATATGCATCTATCCAATACGGGATATATACATTATTACTCCGTAGTGGGCCCTTTATACAGGGGGTTGGATTGTTATGGGATGCAGAGTTGATTGCATGTCATATGGCAACTTCTAACCATTACCTCGGTCCAGGTTTGGTCCAGCATACTGGGCAAGATATGTGAAATCTAATTAATGTGCCAATATGATTGTAAAGATCTTGTATGACAAATTGGATTGTAAACCCTATCCGAGTTGAGGGCGGAGCTACTGGTATTGATATAGAATAGGGTTTATAGAAATAGTTTTAACCTTATTTTTTCATTTCGTTTTTTTGCTTTTAATTTGTATTACCATCGGTTGTTCAAAGGACACCGTGATTATTGTTAATATGCCCTCAGGGTACTGAACAGGTTAATGGTCACTGAGGACCATCGGGTTCTCAGTATGGTCCTTTCGCGGTCTGCCGCCCTACAATGTAATGGTGGGTTTAGCATTTCCGCCCTCACTTCGGATAGGGGTGAGGGTGGCTATTTAAGTGGTGACGTGGCGATGGCGCGCCTATCCCTATGACGACATCCAATAGGACGAAACGTACGTCGGAAGGGCGCGCTGATGTCACCAATATTACAAGCCGGCTGTTTTAACTGCACGATCTCGCTATCCAAATGTGAGTGGTTTTACTGTTTTTTAATGCTATATTAAACAAGTTCCTACGGTACTGTACTATGTGGTCGTTCTTTTCTCACACATGTCGGTAGTGAGTTGGATCTTACTTGGAGTCTGGTCTCAACCTACCTGGCGAGGTTCATTATATATTGTTTGGTGTATGCAGAGGAAGAGCTGACCCCCCCATATACAGTGCTATATATCTGGCGGGGTGGTAAGCCTTGATTTCTGGTGGTGGTGGATTGCACATAATACTGCACACACAAGGGTGGTTGGTGTAGGTGGTCCATCATTTACCAGCTGTTTGTTTAGTACATATTACACTATATGGTTCCTCTTTCTCCTATGCTTGTCGTCTATATCGTTACCTGGGAGTTCCTGGATGTGGGGTCTCTAGGGGACTCGCCCCCACCTGACCAGATATAGGAAGGAGGATTAGCCATCTACATCTTTTGAGCGCAGTGAAAGCTGCGGGCTGGTAAGCCTTTAATCCTGGTGGTGGTGGATTGCTTATATTATATTTTTCGATTAAATATGTTTGGATTCTAAGGACATTGTGTGATCTGTCAACCTCCTATTTGAGTCCAATTTGGGAGTCCAGCTCTTTTGGTTCACTCTAATATCCATATCCTAGGCCTAACCCAAACTTGAATATATACTAGCACAGCTCCTGTGTTATTTATTGATCTACATACTGAAACTGAGTATTTGAGCTGCAGCTGTTTATGTTTATGGTTAGCGCGGTGTTTTTCCTATTTCTGTTCTGGCATGAAGACTTGTGTACCCGACCACCATAAACCATCCTTGAGAGCAAGTCCAGGAACTGCGGGTATGGCGGAGCTGGCCAACGTTTGCCTGATCTGAGTTAGGAGATCCTCTTGGATTAGCAGGAAGTGGTGCACTGGTAGGATGGTGTCCGGCGGGGGAATTTCTCCGGTTTCGTGAAACACCCTAGACAGCGCATCTGGCTTGACGTTCTTGGATCTGGGCTGGTACGTAATGTTTAGATTAAACCGGGAGAAAAATAGGGCCCATCGTGCTTGGCGGGGTCTAAGTCTCTTGCCGGTCATAAGATACTCTAGGTTTTTGAGGTCCATGAAGACCAAAACTGGGTGAGTAGCCCCTTCCAAGAGGTACCGCCATTCCTCCAGGGTGGATTTAATGGCTAGAAGCTCCCTGTCACCCACGTCGTAGTTTCTCTCAGGGGAGAGAGCTTCCGTGAGAAGAAGGCGATGGGGTGCAGGGATGCCTTAGGCCCCTGTCTCTGGGACAAGACTGCCCCGACGGCGGTTTCCAATGCATCTACCTCCAAGATGTAGGGCCGCGTGGAGTCGGGGTGTTTAAGAACAGGTGCCGAGGTGAATAGCCTCTTTAAGGTCTGAAAGGCACTTTGTGCTTCTGGGGTCCAGGCAAAGCGGGTGTTTTGTTTGGTTAGCTGCGTTATCGGGGAGATAACAGCAGAAAAACCCTGGATGGACTTTGTATAAGAATTGGCAAAGCCAACGAAGCGTTGTACCGCCTTTTTGTTCGCTGGTGGGGGCCAGTCCACAATAGCTGCGACCTTTTGGGAATCCATGGTTGTGCCAGAGGTGGAGATCTGGAATCCCAAGAAGGCGATGTTTGTGCGTTCAAAGGCACACTTTTCGGCTTTAGCATACAGGCCGTGCTGTCGTAGGCGGCTGAGTACACGCCTGACGTGTTTCCGAAGTTCCTCTAGGGAGGGGGAAAAGATCAAGATATTGTCTAGTTATACTACAAAAAATTGATTGAGAAAGTCCCTGAAGATATCGTTGACCAGATGCTGGAAAGTGGACGGGGCATTGCACAGCCCGAAGGGCATGACCAAATATTCGAAGTGGCCAAATCGTGTGCGAAACGCCGTCTTCCATTCATTCCCCTCCCGTATGCGGATCAGATTATAAGCCCCCCGAAGATCCAGCTTGGTAAACACGGCTGCTGAGCCGAGGCGCTGAAACAGTTCCGGAACCAGAGGCAGGGGGTATCTGTTTTTGATTGTGATCTTGTTAAGATCCCGGTAATCAATACATGGCCGGAGAGTATGATGCTTTTTTTCCACGAAGAAGATCCCAGCTCCTGCTGGGGATGTGGAAGGCCTGATGAAACCCTTCTGTAAATTATCCTCGATGTAGACCTTGAGAGCCGCAAGCTCCACTTCGGAGAGCGGGAATATTCTGCCGAAAGGAATCTCGGCTCCATGCAGCAGGTCTATCGGGCAATCGTATGGCCGATGTGGAGGTAAGGTGTCTGCTCCCTTCTTACTAAAGACGTCCCAGAAGTCTTGGTACGCTTCGGGAATAGCAAGGCGGGTTTCCTGGTCCAGGTCAGGATTAAGCGAGAGCACCATTGGCGGTGCTATCTGGGATGGTGGGGAGCAGGTATCCCGGCAGTATGGGGACCGGAACCGGACCTCACCCAAGTTCCAGTCAATGTGAGGACTGTGTGCTCGGAGCCACGGGAGACCCAGGATCACGGGACTCAACGGGGAAGCGATGACATCCAGCACCAGTAACTCAGTGTGGCCTTCAGCCGTCTGGGTTGGCAAAGGAAAGGTTTCCTGATTCACTGCACCTGACTTGATGGCTGACCCATCGGCCAAACGGATCGACAATGGGCGTTCCTTAGGCCTGAGAGGAACCTGATGCTGGGCAGCGAATGACAAATCTATGAAGCAGCTGCATGCTCCCGAATCCAGAATAGCCGACACTTGAATGTCCTTATCAGGGAGCTGCAACAGGATGCGGAGGGTCAGGTGCGGCTGAGAACCCGGCAGGCATAGCACCTCCCCTAGGACTGGAGTAGGTTTCTTGCCAGTCTGACTGTAGTTGCCCCGAGCTGCCGCAGTAGAGGCACAAATTACCATCCATCCGCGGCTGGCGTTCTTCCAGGGATAAGGATGGGCAGAAAAAGCTAGACCGCTAGGACTCAGGATGACTTCGTGGAGAGGAGGAGGAGGGGGTTGCCGCTGAGCTGGGACCTGGAAGGGTAGGTGCTTGGGGAGGCATCCAGGAAGGGCGCAGGGACACGGTGACCCTCTCTGCGCTGCGCTCCCGTAAACAACGGTCTATCTGGATGGCCAGATTAATAAGCGCTTCCAGGGTGTGAGGAACCCGACACGTTCCAACTCATCCTTGAGCGCTTCGGAAAGTCCCAGCCGGAACTGGTGGCAGAGGGCCGCACCATTCCAAGCGGTATCAGCGCTCCAGTACCGGAACTCGGATACGTAGTCCTCCACAGGGTGGTCACCCTGCTGGAGGGTATGGAGCGTAGACTCCGCTGTGGCTGCCAGATGTGGATCCTCATATACCTGGGCCATAGCCTTGAAGAATCCGTCCAAAGTGGAGACCTCAGGGGCCTTTTGCTCCAGAAGTCGATGAGCCCAGGCCTGTGGGTCGTCCTGGAGGAGGGATATTACCAGGCCCACCTTGGTGGCCTCCAAGGAGAACGTGTGGGGCTGGAGAGCAAAATACAAGTAGCAGGCACTGCGGAAGGCCCTGAACTTCCTGCGGTTCCCCGTAAACGGCTCAGGCATAGGTACCTTAGGCTCCATGGGCAGAGTCACTGAGGTACAGGGAGATGTGTGCTCCCTGCTGGAGGGATTAGGAGTGGTAAAGTCCTGAACTTGATCTTCCAGGCGTGCATATCCTTCCTGCAGGTTTTGCACTGCTTGGGTTAGTCCAGCGAGGTGCGTGCATAGCTCCTCCATAGGAGAGGGCCCCGACGCAGAGTCTGGCTTATGCGGGGGCAACCTCTCTTGCAGCCCTGGTTCGAGAACCCCTGGTAGTGTGGACAGGGAGCTCTGGAGCACAGGGGGGCACGAGGGCTGGACAATCTTCAGGTGGTAAGGAGAAGTCCAAGGAAGCTCGTGCAAGACAGGAGAGTAGTGGTTCAGTCCGGGTTGGCAACTGGCAGGCGGTGCGGTACAACGGGATCAGGCAAACGGATGGTCGGGTACAGGCAGGGTCGGCAACGTGCTGGCAACAGAAGTACAGTAGGAGCAGGCAAGCGGATGGTCGTAAACAAGCTGGGGTCAGATGCAGGCAGATATCAACAGGTCCAAGGAAAAGCCGGGGTCACAGGAACAGGAAATCACATGAAAGTAGTCACCTGGGGGGTCACAGGTGCAGGGAATGTTGTAGAGCGGACAGCACCGGCTGCAGGGCTCTGCTGACTGAAATAGGGCCGCCAGGCGCCGTTTCCGGCGCGTGTGCGCGAACGCGCACGGGCACGCACGAACGCGCACAGGCACGCGCACCACTGCGGAAAGGCTGAGAACAGTCTTTTCCTGACAGCGCCTTTTTCCAACAAAGATTCCACGTAATCCAGTAAAATCTGCTTTTTTTCTTTCGAGGCCGAGAGGGCGGTTGGGATGAATTTACAACTGGGGGATCTGCTGAAAGACCTAGCATGGCCCACAGAGACTGTTTTGACGGTCCAGAAGTCTTGGATTGCGGCCACCCAGACATGCCGAAAGTGGAGAAGATGAGCCCCCACCCGTTTTGTCTGGGCGGGCCCAATCTCAAAAAGACTTTGACGCTTCCCTCTCTCCTGTCGCTCTGCTCTTCACTGCCTTCTTGCCGGCAGACTGCCTAGACCTCCAAGACCTTGCAAACTCCTGGCCCAGCTTGTAGCTCCGTGCTTCCCTGGTTCGCTCTTGATATTGTTTCCTTGTGAAACCCCTTCTCGGGCTTTTCCCCTTGTCGATCCTGGGGAAGGAATCCCGACTTGCCCCCAGTGGCTTGGGTTATGACACTCTCTAATTTATTACCAAGCATGGAGGTCCCATCAAATGGGATACAACACCACACCTGTTTGGATGACGGGTCCGTTATCCACAGATAAAGCCACAGGGCACGCTCGGCGGTCACGGCTAACAGCATTACGCGAGCCACCAGGAGAATAATGTCAATCAATGCCTCCCCCAGGAAGGCGGAGGCCAGTCTCAGTTCCTGGACAGGGGATCCATTGACCATATCTTTTGAGACATTCCTCAGGGTCTCATCCACCTTGCCGGTCCATAGCTCCATGGCCTTGGACATCGTCGCCAAGGCCAGGGCAGGTTTGCATGCCATGCCCGAGGTGAGGTATGCCCGCTTCAAATCGGCATCAATACGCCTGTCCAAGGCATTCCTGAAAGAGACTGTATCTTCCAAGGGAAGGGTCACGTGTCTGACCAACCTCATTATGGCGGCATCAATTAGGGGTGCCGACTCCAGGTTTCTCACTTCTTCTTCCTTGAAAGGATACATCCTGGAAACTTTTGACAACATGGAGTTCTTTTTCTCCACCTTACCCCATTCTTCTGAGAAAACTTCCCCTAACTCAGTTAGGAAAGGAAAACTGACACGTTCCTTCTTCAACTGCTTAAAGTACTTCCTTTGTTTAGAAGGAGCAGCCACTGGCTCTTCCCATTTCAAAGCGTCCTTTATCGCTTTGACCAGGGGGGACACCAGGGCAAAGTCGAACCCCCCATAGGACTCCTCCGTCTCTGAGTCATTATCAGAGAGAACAGCCAATGGGTGGCTTGGCTGAGAAGAATCCCAAATATCCTGTGCCAATGTCTCCCTTACTGGAGAATAAGAAGGCACTGCAGGCGGGTTGGCCAGGCTCCAATTCCTTTAGAGATTCTCTGACGGCCTTTTCAACCAGAGTCTTTAGCTGGTCTGACCCACTTCTTTCACCTGTGGCTTTACTATAGCTAGGGTCACAGAGGGACTTGCCCACCGGAACTTGGCATCTGCACCCCCAGCAAACATTTTCAGTTGATCGGCCAGAATGAGCCGTGGACTGCCATGCCGGATCACTGGTATGGTGCTTTGACCTGGAGGATGAGCCATGGTGCCTGGATCTGAAGGATGAATGCCGGCGATGGGACTTTAAGGAACCACTTCTCCTCTGTGAGCTGCGATGATGATCAGATTTAGATGAGCTGTAGGGAAAAACACAGGGAATACAAAAATGTGGGGACTCAGAGACTCCCCTCCCACCATGCCCCATCCCTCAGCAGCCCCCCCCCCGAGTACCTGCTGCGAGAGGGCTGGCCACAGGCAGGCGGTGACGCAACTCTAGACCTGGGGGTTTCCATGGTGCTGCAATGAGAGGAACCATAAGCCACACACACACACAGGAACATTGTCCCCAAACAGTGACACACCTCCCCTTACCTTCTATCAGAACGACTGAGCCTGGGAAAGCTGCCGCTGAAGCCCACAAGACGTTCTCAGCGTCTGCAGGCATCCAGCCGATTCAAATAGGGCACCCGATGTGACATCCGTGCAGCGCCGGTGCGCATGCACGACCGCCGCGCATGCCCGACCGCCGCCATTTTGGTGGAACCGCGCATGCGCGAACCAAGCCTCGTTTCCAGACGACCCTGCGTAGAATGGCCGCTAGGACGAACCCGGAAACAGCGGCTGGAACGCAGGAAGAACCAGCCGTCATGCCTGTAGCCCTGCCGAACAGCAAATGGAGCACAGACACAACACGAAAACATGTAAAGGCACAGAAACGGCTGCCATTTAGAAGGAAAAACACTCTCACCACTCCTTGCCATGAATTCCCAGAAGCCGAGGTAAGCTGCCCATGTCGGTCTTTCTTGGGGTGCCATGGCCACCTGCTAGTAGCTAGGTTATTTGGCCTGTCTGTGCTGTATTTTTCTTGCCAGTGGCTAGACTTATTCAGCATTTCCTCCATATTACCCCCTCCATACCCTGCTAGTAGCTAGGGCTTATTGGAGATCTGCGACCCGTCCTTCCCAGGTCGCCTCTTGGCCATTGTTCACAGAAGGAGCCTTGTCCGGGTAGGAGGACCTTCGCATCGTTCCTACAGAGCAGGACAAAAAAGGAACACGGCCGCTGATCCTGCAAAGATGGGTTATTGTGTTAGGCTAGGATTTTCCTGCAGTAGGTTTTTGAGGTGCAGGCACTTCTTTTGGTGCACAAAGGAGCAATTTTGGAATCATAGACTTCAATTAGAGTGCATGAAAAACGCATGTACATGCTTTTTTTGGTGCATTTTTGGTAGGTTTTTGTGTTAACATTGTGACAGCGAAGTACTACTCTAAATGAATTGTCCCATCAATAAACCCCAGGCGGTGTCAGGGCAGCAAAGATAACCACCAGCAATAACTTTGAAGGGAACATGTCAGTATAGAAACACTGATGACTTCCAACAGTCTAAAAACCAGCTTCTGATACAAATTACAAAAGAAAGAAACATTTCAGGAGCAGGATTTTTATGGTTAACAATATTAGAAAGGTTATGGCGCTGACTAGGCTACTTTAGACATAAGTGCTAGTGGAAAATAACGTGTCCGCAATGTGCTCCACCAATCATATACATGTGAAATGTCAATGGTGACACAAAAATACCATTTAAATTATTACATACACTTAAAACATAATCATTGGCTTGTAAATCATAATAATGTAAAGTTCATATAGATAATCATAACTTGTGAATCATGATAGTATAAAGTCCATATGTATCCCAACACCATGTGAGTCCTTATTTGCTTTATAAGTGAGAAATCCACCAGTGCTCATAAAGATGGCAACTCACCATAACCTTTTGACCCCCTTTTACAAGAAGGTCAAAAATCGTATTGGAAAGCCTTTGTGTATCCTGAAACTCCACTCCTCTCCAAATGGACGTGTAGATCGATTCTACAATAATAAAGATGACTCCACAGGAGACCAAATAGGAAGTCTTTGCTGCATGTGTCCAGTTAGAGCTTAGGGATTTTTATAGTGCCAAAAACAACACAGAAACAAAATGTATAAAATAAAATAGAATGACACATTTTTATTTGAACATTTAAAATTTTGGAGAAGTATTACAATCATCTTCTCCTTAAGTAACATTAGTAAGCGTTACCAAATGTGACCAATTTCAATAATGAGAAAAATCAGTAGTAGTGCCCTCTGGTTCTACATGTTTCACGATATGCTTCATCAGGAACGACAGGGCTTACATAAATTCTAAATAGAATATAAAAGACAAAAGATGAACAATAATAGAAAAAACTATCAAAGGCACAAAGTAGTGCATAATTACAACATATAAAACAATAGGGCAATACACAAATTCATAATCAAATTATACCATATTTGTCACAGTAGCCCATATACATAAAAAAAACACATCAGACATGCAGCAACTCACCTCGATGTGGGCATATATTTTTTTCAATGACGCCTACCAGAACCATATGGATAAAATCCTAATCTGGAGGCGTTATATTGATGATATTTTCTTGATTTGGATGGGCAATAAGGACGACCTTGATGAATTTATAAACTTACTAGGCAAAAATTATTTCAACTTGAAATTCACTTTTAAATGCCATCATCAATGTATTGAATGTTTGGATATTTGCATATATTTAAATGATGACTATAGTCTTGGTTCTTCTCTGTATAGAAAGCCATCATCAGGTAACACCCTGTTACATGCCAGGAGTTCACATCCCACCTCTTTGGTACACAATATACCATACAGTCAATACTTGAGGATAAAAAGAAACTGTACCCAATCAGAAGACTTTAAAAAAAGAAGCAGCGGCTCTTCAATCTTGTCTTCTGGCCCGGGGTTACAGTAGGTCATGTTAAAAAAAAGCTTATCACAGAGCAAAACTACAGGACAGGTACAGCTTAGTACACTTCACGTCTGTTAAACCTGCCTCCAAACCTACCACTAGACTGATCACCAACTATTCTGAACAGCATCGAAAAGTGTGACATATAGTGCAGAAATATTGGCATCTACTAATAGCTGACCCTGTTGCATCCAAATATATCCACGAGGGCCCTGAGATTACCTTTCGAAGGTCTAAATCTCTCAAGGACCAATTAGTTCACAGTCATTACACTCGTAAAATTTCTTCAAAAAGAAAACAGGGGACAGCTCCATGTGGTAGGTGCAATTACTGCACCTATGTTGCACGCGCTGATACCATTCGTTTACCAAACAGCCGTCTTTGGAAACCACACTTTTTTGTGACTTGCCAAACCACAGGCATTGTATAGCAATGTCAATGTGGAGCTTTTTATGTGGGGAAAACAAAAAGATGTTTTTTCCACCGTATCAGGGACCAGATCTCCCTAATATCCAACAAAAAAATGGAAACACCGATCAGCAGGCATAGTGGCCTGCACCATGGCTTTGACCTATCCATGATGCACTTTGTGGCCCTTGACCATGTCCCCCCACACAAAAGAGGGGGGGTGTGGACAGACGACTGCTACAAATTAAAGCTAAGTGGATCTATCAGTTGACCGCCACCAAATACCCTGGACTCAACGAGGCAATGAGCTTTAAGCCCTTTTTGTTATTTCAGGTATGGATAGGCGATCAATGACTGATCCCTGAATTGCCTTATTGACTCCATTGGGGGCTATGATAGGGATATCTGTATCTCTAGAATAATGTCTCTATATATTATATTATATCCATTCGTGTAATGTCACAGTATCCCATTTTATTTTGCATTATTTGTAAAACAATTCATATAATTTTTTTTTTTCTCCCAGGATTCCTGTTGTCGGTGCCCCGGAAAATTGCCCATTTTCTTCATTGGAGTCTATACGGATGGGTGGGGGTGTTCCTTTTGAACAGAGATCCCCCAGTACCTTCAGGACCGCGGTTCCCCTGCTTCAGAGGGACCCCCCATTTTTTGACTACTGAGGAATTCCTGGATTGATCCTCTCCATATGGGTCAATAGGCAGGAGGTTTTTTTCCTGTCCCCTTCCTGTCCTGTTCCCAATTACATCCATTCGGTGGTTGTGATCTCACCCTTTTAGGGCGCATTTCCCGTCATAGGGGGCTGTTCACTTTCCGGGGGCGTGACCTGTCGGTCGCTGTCTCCCCGGTTGGGGCGAAATTGAGCCTTGGTCACACTGGTCTCCCCCTGGTTTCCCCCCCTCCCATTCTTCCATTGATTGGCCCTTATGGCACAATTGTGGATTGGCTGGGACTTGTGGGGCTTTCCAGCTACCCTCTGGCTGTGGCGCCGCTCGCTGCCCTCTTCTTGGCGGTTTCCTAAGTGCTGGGAGACTTTCCAAGACTTTTCAGCTTCCCTGCGCGTATGTGCCGTGTCATCACGACCTATGATGCCGCACATGCGCAGTAGTCCTGCACGTCTGCAATCAGCTAGCGACGTCAGGCGCCGGCTGATTGGAGCTGACTGCATATATGGTAGCTGTGAGACACAGTGCTCACAGCACCAGCAATTGCAGGGGAACGCTCAGGACAGACGACTTGGCTTTGAAACGGTAATTATGCCCTATTGACACTGCCATACACCCCTGACAGTACTCTAGCCTTTTTCTCCATTTTTGACTTGTGATTTCTTTGCTTGTTTGAACCATTATAGGTAATCAAATTGATCCCTGAAGGGAATGCTCTATCGGACCCCTGGGATTGTTTCTAGCCAAACTGACCATTTTTTGCTTTTACCTTGATTACTCCCTGAAGCATATGTTGCTGATTTGTGATTTTGTGAGTATTAGTTTTTCCTTTTTTGGTGTTATGGCATTTCACAGGATTTCCATTCCGCCTTGCTGACCTCTATCTAAGCTATTACCCTCTATTTTTGTAGATATTCCCTTTGTGAGTTGCCTATGTGTGGCGCTTTCTGAATACGGGACAGTATATGTGTATTCCCAATTAAGTTTGGGCAGTACACTCTGCAGCCGCCAAAAGGATATCTGAGCCATCCCCCATTGGGTTTTCTGGCTCCCCAACAATAGTGGAATCCCTTGCACTCCCCATATCGAGGCGAGTTGCTGCATGTCTAATGTGTTTTTTTTTCCATGTATATGGGCTACTGTGACAAATATGGCATAGTTTTATGATATCATTTGATTATGAATTTGTGTATTGCCCTATAGTTTTCTACATTGTAATTATGCACTACTTTGTGCCTGTGATAGTTTTTTTTCTATTATTGTTCATCTTTTGTCTTTTATATTCTGTTTAGAATTTATGTAAGCCCTGTCGTTCCTGACGAAGCATATCGTGAAACATGTAGAACCAGAGGGCACTACTACTGATTTTTCTCATTATTGAAATTGGTCACATTTAGTAACGCTCACTAATGTTACTTAAGGAGAAGATGATTGCAATACTTTTCCAAAATGTTAAATGTTCAAATAAAATTTGTCATTCTATTTTATTTTATACATTTTGTTTCTGTGTTGTTTTTGGCACCATAAAAATCCTGCTCCTGAAATGTTTCTATCATTTGTAATTAGATTTTTGGGATGACGGTGCCTTTGGCCGATTGAGTCTATTGCAGCCTTTCAGAAACAGCTTCTGATACAGTGTGAGAACGCAGCCCCAGAAATAATATAAAAATAGCAATAATGCCTTGGAGCTATACTGTTGGCCCAGTGCTGTGGTCTTGTTTGTTAAATGTACAATGGTTCTCCTGGTTGTCACGCTGTTCTTCAATGTTTTCTTTTTGTATTGATATGAAAACTCTAATAAAAAGAATCCCCCCCCCCCCCACCCAAAAAAAAAGAGCAATAATAACCTCCAGCAGAAATAACATAAAAAGAGCAATAATAACCTCCAGCAGCAATTAGGTCCAAAAAACTCAGCTATTGACTGTTTTTACCAGGAGTGGGGATTAATCCCACATGGAAATTCATCCATCGGATCTTAAGTCCAACACCTTAACCACTCGGCCATCCCAGTGATCTATATGTGGTGATGGTGGCACTGGTAACTCCTCACAGTCCAAAATCCAACTTCTGAGACAGGTGCAAGTACACACCCCCAGCACTTGAGATTCACCCCTGCAATCCTCTTTCCCAACTGTTGACCCCTTCATCCATTGCCACCTTCTTCAAACACTGCTCAACTCTGCACCCCCTTCAAGCCTCTTCCAATATTGTTCACACTACTTTCAACTGTATATTTAGAAGACCAAAAAGGAACAAATAAGAGAGGGTAGTTGTTGCTCAATTCACGGGTTCATTCTAAACACAGAGCAGTGACTGTCAGTCACTGCTCTGTGCTCTGACCCTCCAGGGCAGCAGAGGTGGAGGGAGCGGCTGGCTCAGACTCTCAGTGAATCAATGAGAGGTTGATCCATCTGCCCGTTCAGCATCTGGGTGGCTCCCGACATTATTGTTGGGATATATCTTGACACTGAAGAGCAAAAATAAGTGCACTCCTGTGACCCACAAAAAGAGCTTTGGCCATAATTCTCTCTTAAAGGGATTGTAAAGCTATACATGTATGTAAAGCTATATTGTTATGCATACCTGCCATGTGCAATAGTTTAGCACAGAGCAGTCCTGATCCTCTTCTTCTCGGGTCCCCCACTAGCGATCTATAGCAACATAGCAAGCTGCTTGCTATGGGGGCACTCGTGCAGGCTCAAACCCCAGCCAACTCGTCCATAGACACACAGATCATGGCTTGGCCCTCCTACTCTCTCCTCACTGGCTGTGATTGACAGCAGCAAAATCCAATGGCTCCCGCTGCTGTCTCTGAGCCTATAAAGAGGGAGAGAGCTGAGAGAACTGTGCTCTTGTGCACATCGCTGGATCAAGATTGGGCTAGGATAAGTATGGGGGAGAGGGGGCTGGACAAGGAAGGTTTTTTTACCTTAATACGGAAAATGCATTAAGGGGAAAATCCTTCAACCTTTAGAACCACTTTAAAGCGGAGCTCCACCCAAAGGGAAAGTTCCGCTTGCTTGCTTTTCCCCCCTCCTCCGCTGCCACATTTGGCACCTTTCGGGGGGGGGGGGGCAGATACCTGTCAAAACTAGGTATCCGCTCCCACTTCCGTGTACGATGCAGTGATCTACAAAACTTCTGGCCCCTCCCCCCGCTGCCTTCTGGGAAACACACAGTTGACCCCTGAGGACGTTGACGAAACGCCGCGTCGGGTGGCAAGGGAATTGCATGTCATTTCCGCTCAGAGGAACGCAGGTGGAGCGCTTTCAGCGTCCCCTGCTTCCCCTCACGTTTTTATCTTTCACTCCTGTTTTGTGCGATCGTTCCTTATTAGGACGGTCGATTGTATATATTTTTTGGATCGGGTTGTTTTATTAAAACGTGCTTCACGATCGGAGTTCCCCCATTTGTTTGTTTTTCCGGATTGGAGCCTACGAACGATCGGTCGGGCTATCCCTGTCTAGAGCAAGGTGGTTGGTTCATCTCCCATACCTTTTTGATCTCGCCATCTGGTAAGTGGGGTTCCTATTGGGCCGTAAGGGAGGACATCCAATGTGAAGCAGACATTTTATTTATCCGCCAGTGTATGGGGACAGGCATTCCCACAAAGCTAGCTGACCCTTGAGGTCGGAGAGATCTGGTAAGTGGGATAGCCAGCAGACTCCCAAGGGCATTTTGCTGAAGCCTATCTGTATCGCTACCTTTTCAACACGCACAGCACCCTGTTCATTTATTTCTTGAGACATCTCTAGGATTTAATATTCTGGACATCTAGTTTGAATGTTTAGAGCTTCTCAAGAATTGTAAAACTGCGTTTTAGTGTCAATGCAGGTGTACATTTATCAGTGTTTACTAAAGTGATACACAAATTGTAGGTGCTATGATTCGAATAAGGCAGTAGGTGTTTACTCTGGACGAAATCACACTTATCATACGGGAGAGGCATTTCCTCATGTATGAGGCACTGCTGAATGAGCCTATTTGTATCGCTATTTCTCCTATACATTAGAACCCTGTTCATTGATTCCTTGGGATACTTCTGGGATTTAATATTCTAGATAGTAAGCCTGAAAGTTTTAGAGCTATACTGCGTTTTTGGGTTGAATGTAGGTGTGCACCAATTGGTGTCTATTATAGTGATACATAAGTTGTAGGCGCTATGATTTAAATAAAGCAGTAAGTGTCATCTCTGGGATTGTTTATTCTGGATGTAATCACACTTATCATACGAGAGAGGTGTCTCTTTATGTATGAGCTACTGCTGAATGAGTGCGGGATCTATTGAATCCAATATTGCTTAAGTGTAACTCCTCATATGTTATACTGTTATACCAGCTGCTCCTTTTTCTATTTATTATCTATTCCTAAGGTGCGGGAATTCTTTATTGTTTTTGAGGTCCCAGAAGACAGCGGGGCCATTCAGAGAACGCAGAGTGACTCGCGCATGCGCAGTAGGAAAAAGCTGTGAAGTTGCAAGGCTTCAATTCCTGTTTCCCTTTGTACGGATGCCGGCGTCTACACCCGGCGCCAATGGACAGATCAGCTTGCGGTGCCGACATGGTGGGCTCCCTGGACAGGTAAGTGTCCTCATTTTAAAAGTCAGCAGCTACATTATTTGTAGCTGCTGACTCTTTTTTTTCCCCAGGCTGGAATTCCGCTTTAAGTGAGCAGTACCAACTATCCTATTTGGTTCTCACTTAAATATGAGTTTTATTTGATCAATGGCAGCCAGATTCAGATTGTAACTCCTACTGGAAGTGCTCTTAGAAAAGGACTGCATGCCTACGTTACTTGACTGAGTGCCATGCAGCCTTCCGTTCAGAAATCTACAGGGTGGCACCAAGAAATTTATTGAAAAATGCCTAATTTAACGTATATTCCCATATTTACTTATGATATTGGCCATTGTCTCACTTTAAAGGTATAACATTATCAGCCTCCATCGTGGCAGCTTCCATGCATCTCCTCCTCCTAGGTGCTAGGCATCCAATAGGATCGCCTGTCCTTTCAGCCAATCAGGTGCCGGGTCTCAGATTGGCTGGGAGGAGGATCAGTGTTAGAATAGTGAATATTCCTGCGCTATTGTGACACACATGGGTGGGCTGTGAGCGCACTCTCTGCGCCCAAGCCCACCCTATTTTGAAGCCTATTAGAGCTCCTGGCTCTAATTAGTGCTTCAAAAAAACACCCCCGACAATGTAAATCATGCACCCGGCGTCCTGAAATGGGCCGGATGCATGGATAGGGGGAAGGCGGCATGGATAGGGGAGGCAGTGCCCATGGGCCCTCAATGGCCGCCACTGTTATGCTCCTAGCAGGAGTAGGGTTGAAACCCATGCAGATATTCACGTATTGGATCTTAAGTCCAACACCTTGACTGCTCAGCCATCCCACTGCCATAGGTCCAATGCCTTAACCACTCAGACATCCTGGGCACAACATCATCACACGAAGAGGAGCATTGTGACTATTTGTCATTACCTGCTCAAAGAAAGATCTGCCCCTGATGTGATATGGCATTGAAAGGATTATCTCATGACTAACTACCAGCAGCATCAAAGCAGTAAACAGTATTAGGGGATAACATTACCAGTGATGTGATATAAACAATATAAATTCTCAATAAATGTGGCATCCTATAGTTCTACTAGGAGTGGGGATCGAACCCACGTGGATATTCATCCATCGGTTCTTAAGTCTAACACCTTAACCACTCAGCCATCCTGGTCACACAGAACAAAACAGGAGTAGCACTATGATAGTGAAGTACCAGTGCATTGTGATGGTGAAGTACAGATGCACTGTGATAGTGAAGTACTGGTGCATGTGATAGTGAAGTACCAGTGCATTGTGATGGTGAAGTATTGGTGCACTGTGATAGTGAAGTACTGGTGCAATGTGATAGTGAAGTACTGGTGCATTGTGATAGTGAAGTACCAGTGCACTGTGATAGTGAAATACCAGTACATTGTGACAGTGAAGTACTGGTGCACTGTGATAGTGAAGTAACAGTGCACTGTGAAAGTGAAGTACCGGTGCACTGTGAAAGTGAAATACCGGTGCACTGTGATAGTGAAGTACCAGTGCACTGTCAAAGTGAAGTACTGGTGCACTGTGAAAGTGAAGTATGGGTGCACTGTGAAAGTGAAGTACCGGTGCACTGTGATAGTGAAGTACCGGTGCACTGTGATAGTGAAGTACCAGTGCACTGTGATAGTGAAGTACCAGTGCAATGCAGGGCCGCCATCAGGGGGGTACAGGCAGTACTGTTGTAAGGGGCCCCAGTGTCTCAAGGGGCCCTTACAACAAAGACTTTAGCAGTCTTTAACATTGGAGTCTATGGGAGGGGGGCACCCAGTTTGGGGAGACTGTTCTCCTCAACCCTAGGTGAGAAAAATACCAAACTTGGGTCACATGGAGAGGGCCCCCTGGACCACAGTTGGTTAAAGTTTGTGGCCTGCAGCACCTATGTTTTGGCACAAGGTCTTATTGCAAGCATTGAGTGAGGCTGTGCTGCCTGTGCACTGGTTTTTGAACCCCTTGGATTTCACACTAGCATGCATTGCACACTTCACTGGGTCATACTTGGCAGGCTACATCTCGTAAGTGTGACAGGGTGTATCATTCCTACTGGGGCTGCGACATGTATACACCCCTGGCCAATGGGCAGATGTGGTGGAATGGCCCAGTGGGAAGGCCCTGGGTAAGGTTGGTGGTCAGAAGGGGGGGGCAGGTCTAAAGCTGTGTAAGGGGCCCCAACATTTCTGATGGCTGCACTGGTGAAATGTGATAGTGAAGTACCGGTGCACTGTGAAAGTGAAGTACTGGTGCACTGTGATAGTGAAGTACTAGTACACTGTGATAGTGAAGTACCAGTGCACTGTGAAAGTGAAATACCAGTGCACTGTGAAAGTGAAGTACCTGTGCATTGTGATAGTGAAGTACCGGTGCACTGTGATAGTGAAGTACCATTGAACTGTGAAAGTGAAGTATGGGTGCACTGTGAAAGTGAAGTACCAGTGCACAATGAAAGTGAAATACAGGTGCACTGTGATAGTGAAGTACCAGTGCACTGTGAAATTGAAGTACGTGATAGTGAAGTACCAATGCAATGTGATAGTGAAGTACCGGTGCACTGTGATAGTGAAGTACTGGTACACTGTGATAGTGAAGTACTGGTACACTGTGAAAGTGAAGTACCAGTGCATTGTGATAGTGAAGTACCGGTGCACTGTGATAGTGAAGTACCAGTGCACTGTGATAGTGAAGTACCATTGAACTGTGAAAGTGAAGTACCATTGAACTGTGAAAGTGAAGTATGGGTGCACTGTGAAAGTGAAGTACCGGTCCACTGTGAAAGTGAAGTACCATTGAACTGTGAAAGTGAAGTATGGGTGCACTGTGAAAGTGAAGTATGGGTGCACTGTGAAAGTGAAGTACCAGCGCACTGTGAATTGTTTGTATCATAAGGTCAGAAACACAGCCAAGAAGGTATTGTTCAGGCAACACATCTGTCCAGCTGCATGTTGGGGGGGCAAAGGAAACAATTAGAGACAATGTACAGTTCTTAGGGTGGCTTCACACTGCCTTGCTTTGCTTTGGCCGTAGTGCGGGTCCAGTGCAGTGTACCCGCAGTTTTGGTGCAGTTTAGCTGCACTTTGTCATTGATTTTTATTATGTCGTGTGGTTTTGGTATGTTTTCTGAAAGCACACTAAAGGTCTTGCATGAACATTCAGAAAACGCACCAAAAAAAAGCCAATGGCAAAGCTCAGCTAACCCACACCAAAACCGCAAGACATAACGAAAGCCAATGGCAAAGCATTGCTAACCCGCACCAAAACCCCAAGACATAATAGCCAATGGCAAGGCACAGCTAAAAAGCACCAAACTGCAAGACATAACAAAAGCCAATGGCAAAGCACAGCTAAACGGCACCAAAACCGCAAGACATAACAAAAGTCAATGGCGTAGAACAGCTAACCTGCAAAAAAAAAAACCAAGACATAACAGAAGTCAATGGCAAAGCACAGCTAACCCGCACCAAAACCGCAAGACATAACAGAAGCCAATAGCACAGCACAGCTAACTCGCACCAAAACTGCAAGACATAACAAAAGCCAATGGCAAAGCACAGCTAACTTGCACCAAAACCGCAAGACATAACAAAAGCCAAAGGCAAAGCACAGCTAACCCGCACCAAAACCACAAGACATAACAAAAGCCAATGGCAAAGCACAGCTAACCCGCACCAAAACCGCAAGACATAAAAAAAGCCAAAGGCAGAGTGCAGCTAACCCGCACCAAAACCGCAACACATAAAAAAAGCAAAAGGCAGAGTGCAGCTAACCCGCACCAAAACCACAAGACATAAAAAAAGCCAAAGGCAGAGTGCAGCTAACCCGCACCAAAACCGCAACACATAAAAAAAGCAAAAGGCAGAGTGCAGCTAACCCGCACCAAAACCACAAGACATAAAAAAAGCCAAAGGCAGAGTGCAGCTAACCTGCACCAAAACCACAAGACATAAAAAAAGCCAAAGGCAGAGTGCAGCTAACCCGCACCAAAAAGGCAAGACATAACGAAAGCCAATGGCAAAGCACAGCTAACCCGCACCAAAACCGCAAGACATAAAAAAAGCCAAAGGCAGAGTGCAGCTAACCCGCACCAAAACCACAAGACATAAAAAAAGCCAAAGGCAGAGTGCAGCTGACCCGCACCAAAACCACAAGACATAAAAAAAGCCAAAGGCAGAGTGCAGCTAACCCGCACCAAAAAGGCAAGACATAACAAAAGCCAATGGCAAAGCACAGCTAACCCACACCAAAACCGCAAGACATAACAAAAGCCAATGGCAAAGCACAGCTAACCCGCACCAAAACCGCAAGACATAACAAAAGCCAATGGCAAAGCACAGCTAACCCACACCAAAACCGCAAGACATAACAAAAGCCAATGGCAAAGCACAGCTAACCCACACCAAAACCGCAAGACATAACAAAAGCCAATGGCAAAGCACATCTAACCCGCACCAAAACCGCAAGACATAACAAAAGCCAATGGCAAAGCACAGCTAACCCGCACCAAAACCGCAAGACATAACAGAAGCTAATGGCAAAGCACAGCTAACTTGCACCAAAACTGCAAGACATAACAAAATCCGATGGCAAAGTGCAGCTAACCCGCACCAAAACCACAAGACATGACAAAAGCCAATGGCAAAGCACAGCTAACCCGCACCAAAACTGCAAGGCATAACAGAAGGCAATAGCACAGCACAGCTAACTCGCACCAAAACTGCCAGACATAACAAAAGCCAATGGCAAAGCACAGCTAACTTGCACCAAAACCGCAAGACATAACAAAAGCCAAAGGCAAAGCACAGCTAACCCGCACCAAAACCACAAGACATAACAAAAGCCAATGGCAAAGCACAGCTAACCCGCACCAAAACCGCAAGACATAAAAAAAGCCAAAGGCAGAGTGCAGCTAACCCGCACCAAAACCGCAAGACATGAAAAAAGCCAATGGCAAAGCACAGCTAACCCGCACCAAAACCGCAAGACATAACAAAAGCCAATGGCAAAGCACAGCTAAACCGCACCAGAATCATAAGACATAACAAAAGCCAATGGCAAAACACAGCTAAACCGCACCAAAACCGCAAGACATAAAAAAAGCCAAAGGCAGAGTGCAGCTAACCCGCACCAAAAAGGCAAGACATAACGAAAGCCAATGGCAAAGCACAGCTAACCCGCACCAAAACCGCAAGACATAAAAAAAGCCAAAGGCAGAGTGCAGCTAACCCGCACCAAAACCACAAGACATAAAAAAAGCCAAAGGCAGAGTGCAGCTAACCTGCACCAAAACCGCAAGACATAACAAAAGCCAATGGCAAAGCGCAGCTATCCCGCACCAAAACCGCAAGACATAACAAAAGCCAATGGCAAAGCACTCCTAATTCACACCAAAACCGCAAGACATAACAAAAGCCAATGGCAAAGCACAGCTAACCCGCACCAAAACCATAAGACATAACAAAAGCCAATGGCAAAACACAGCTAAACCGCACCATAAACGCAAGACATAACAAAAGCCAATGGCAAAGCACAGCTAACCCGCACCAAAACCACAAGACATAACAAAAGCCAATGGCAAAGCGCAGCTAACCCATACCAAAACCACAAGACATAACAAAAACCAATGGCAAAGCACAGCTAACCCGCACCAAAACCGCAAGACATAACAAAAGCCAATGGCAAAGCGCAACTAACCCATACCAAAACCACAAGACATAACAAAAGCCAATGGCAAAGCACAGCTTACCCGCACCAAAACTGCAAGACATAACAAAAGCCAATGGCAAAGCACAGCTAACCCGCACCAAAACAGCAAGAAATAACAAAAGCCAAAGGCAAAGCACAGCTAACCCACAAGTAAACTGCAACGTGGCTCAGTGTGAAACCGCCTAGCAGACCTCAGGCCCAGATCACAATACAGTGGATCCACACTCCCAGAACCTGTGGGACCATGACCCAGTCTTTTTGCAGCTCCTACAGTGGGGATCGAAAGTTTGGGCACCCCAGGTAAAAATTTGTATTAATGTGCATAAAGAAGCCAAGGAATGATGGAAGAATCACCAAAAGGCATCAAATTACAGATTAGACATTCTTATAATATGTCAACAAAAGTTAGATTTTTTTGAAAACGTCTGGGGTAAAAAAACAAAAGACAATAAAACTTTCACATTTACTACCTTTATTTTAGATTGAAAACAACTGTATAATATTCTTACAGATTAGACATTAAACTACGGAAAACCACTAAGAAGGTAGTAAGGAACCGAAGAAATACGTGTAATTATGTTTAAAAATGGACCCCACGGGTTTGAAAGCTAGGGGTGACATCCTCGACGTTTTTCTGACCCAGTACCAGGGTGTCCAAGACCCTCACACCTAGGTGACATAACACTAGACCCGGACTCCAGACGATCCGCCAAAGTGTGACTCGGTGCAACGTCAAATGAACACCCAATCGACACGAAACGGAAACCGAAAACAATAAAGAACGACAAAACCACGCCCAATCGACACGAAACGGTAACC
>BLSH010401107.1:142457-162249 GCA_018402905.1 Glandirana rugosa | reverse complement strand
GAAGGAGAAAGAGGACAGGGGTGACCCCTGTCCTCTCTCCTTCCAGCGATGGCCCCTGTCCTCTCCCCTTCCAGCGATGGCCCCTGTCCATTCCCCTTCCAGCGGTGGCCCCTGTTCTCTCTCTCCTGCTAGCGCTGACACCTGTCCTCTCTCCTTCCAGCGGTGACCCCTGTCCTCTCTCTTTCCAATGATGGCCCCTGTCCTCTCCCCATCCAGCGTTGGCCCCTGTCCTCTATCTCCTGCTAGCGCTGACCCCTGTCCTTTCTCCTTCCAGCGGTGACCCCTGTCCTCTCTCCTTCCAGCTGTGACCCCTGTCCTCTCTCCTTCCAGCGATGGCCTGTCCTCTCTCCTGCTAGCACTGACCCATGCCCTCTCTCCTTCCAGCGCTGACCCCTGTCCTCTCTCCTTCCAGCAGTGACCCCTGTCCTCTCTCCTCCCAGCTGTGACCCCTGTCCCCTCTCCTTCCAGCGGTGGCCCCTGTCCTCTGTCCTGCCAGCGGTGACCCCTGTCCTCTCTGCTTCCAGCAGTGACCTGACCCCTGTTCTCTCTCCTGCAGCGGTGACCCCTGTCCTCTTTCCTGCCAGCGGTGACCCCTGTCCTCTCTCCTGCCAGCAGTGACCCCTGTCTTCTATCCTTCCAACAGTGACCCCTGTTCTCTCTCCTGCCAGCGATGACCCTTGTCCTCTTTCCTGCCGGCAGTGACCCCTCTTCTCCCTCCTGCCAGCGGTGACCCTGTTCAAGAGCTCTGCAAGTCTACGCTACAGCATGAAAATTCAGCCACAGTGACCCCTGTGGTGGGATGACTATTGCACAGCATAACTGAACCAGAACTTGCAGCAGACTTGCAGAACATTTGGAAAGAAAGTTGATCTGGAGTCATGCAATGCGGACTCGCTACAATTGTGCAACAAACTTGTGAAGCCTGGTAAGTCTAGCAACAGCTTAGCGAGTCATTTTCAAACTTGCAGCTCAATATCAGCTATGCATGAATCTATCCATTGCTCATATAGGATATAGGGGGTGGCGTGGATAGAGGGGGCAGAACCTGTGCACCCTTAAAGGACGCGCCGTCCCTGAGGATAGCCAGACAGGTTGGGGTACAAAAACCAGACAGATTAGGCTAGGATAACCAGACATAGCGGGGTAGGATATCCAGATAGGGTGGGGTACGAAAACCAGACAGATTGGGGTAGGATAACCGGACATATTGAGGTAGGATAGCTAGATAGGTTGAGTTGCGATAGCCACACAGATTGGGGCAGGATAACTGGCATAATAGGGTAGAATAGCCAAACAGATTGGGGTAGCAACCAGACAGATATGGGTAGAAACAAGAAAGATTAGGGCAGGATAACTGGACCTAAATGGAGTAGGAAAGTCATACAGAATGGGGTAGGCCAACAACATACGGCACCTTTCACACAGGGGGGACTTCAGTTTGATTAGCAGGGAATCTGTGAGCTGATCCCCCACTGATCAGAGCAGAGCAGGCGGATGACAAGTCCGTGTCCGCTCAGTTTATGCAGAGCGGACACAAGCAAAGCCTGCTCTACTCTGTGGACGGCCAGGTGTAAACGATCCGATCCACCTAGACAGAGGAGGATGGATCCCTTTCCATTTGTTTTTAGCTGACCGGATCAGAACGGAGGTAGGTGGGTATAAATGGACACAAGTCTGATTTATTAGTATTGGCACCCTACCCTTCAAAGTTTTTTTTTTTTTTTGCTATGTCAATTAGAGCAGTGATATGATTCTCATATATTCTGCATATTGAACCTGACAAATATTTTCAGGTTTACAGGATAAACATTTAATGTTACAGATACACAGCCAACAGCAAAGTCAAATTATAACTCTGCATTGTGACAGGCGCTGGCTAAACAATGTCTTGATTTGTGGTCACATAACGCCTTGTTCACATTAACTTTACCCTCCTAAGAGCGATCCACTGTGCGTTCGATGGGCAGTACAATGAATGGATCTTGTTGGGTGAGCAGTAATATGACGGGGGATCACTTTTTCCATGCCACTATGAAAAGCATCGCAGCAGCGGCATGTGCACACCCGTTTGCTGCCTTTGCAGCTTAAAAGATAATTCAAATTGGGTGGGAAAAAAATAACAAACAAAAAATATAGCATATACAACTGCTACAGATAAATTGTAACTGAACGGTATTAAAAATTAAGTTTCCTTTTGAGCCCCCGTTAACACCGGTACGACTTGTCATGTGATTTGACAGTTCCAAATCACATGACAAGTCGCACCCCGCTGTCGACAATAGAACCGTTCAAATAAGTGTGACTTATTTTGTGGTGAGGCACCGATTTGAAAACAAGGTTCCTGCACTATTTTTTGAGATTTCAGGTGGGAATTGCATAGACATCTGTGCATGGAGTCGCACAGATGTCAGGCAAGCCGCACCTGAAATTGCACTGACCTGCGGCTTTGAAATCATGAAGTAGCAGGATTTCAAAATCGCATTCAGTGTGAACCAGGGCTGAATCTGCACTGCCATTATTCTCTGTAAAAGCCAATGCAATATGGCAACCTGGAGGCGTTCTGTACACCATTTGTGCGGAACACCCCCAGAAATGTAATTTCCTGATGTGTGATTGGCTCACTGATTGCCCCAGAAGTCTGTATATAGATACAAATCAGGTTTTTAGGCATCCCCTGAAGCAGAAATGTCATTTTAGGTGAGATACTCCCTAAGGTATAATCCCCTCTAAAGGGATACCGACCTTGCAACTTTCCTCAGAACACTGCAAGGGCATCATAACCAAAAAGTCACTCCCATTAAAATTCACTCTACAGAAAACAAATGGCTATTTCTTCAGAGAAGAAACAGGTTTGAATCTGCAACAAAGTTGTTAAATCCCTGCAATGTACATTGATCACCCAAAGGGGATTGTCTCTTTCTCAACCATGGTGGAGTTATACTTTAAGGCCTCATACACATGGGCGTATGAAAAAAAAAATAAGCAAAACGTCGGGCCCGGCGTCAGGGAAAAATCTGTGTTTTTTTTTTTTTTTGGCATTTTGCATCGGCGTTAATGAGTATTAATGCGCGTTAGTGAGCATCGGCGTCAATAGGCGTTTTAAAAAAAAACCCACAACATTCCTCTGCTATTTTTTTACCTAAAAACGCAGGTGAACTTTGGTACGGCATTAGTGAGCATTTTGCTGCGTCGGCGTCAAAAACACCAAAACGTTACAGCCTTGGAACGCGCTGGCCGTGGGTTCTACTTTCAGCTCACTAACGCCGATGCCATCTACAGCTCAAGAACGTTGGTGTTTTTATGGGGCCATTGAATAACATGGAGAGCTGTAAAAAACACGAAAAAACGTGGCTGTAAAAAACACCTGTGTGTATGAGGCCTAAGAATCAGCAGTTGGGCGTGGTAAAAACACAGCTCAATTGGGTGTTTTTTAACCCCCCCCCCCCCAACTGGAAGTGTAAACATAAACTTATAGTCATGCAAGAACAGACAAACTCAGATGAATAAGACACAAATATACCCGTCTGGCTTAGAGCAATACAATGTGAACAATGCAGGCGTTGCATATACAACAATAGGGTGGAGAGGTGACAGAAACCCATCTGAATGGAAAATGCCTGGACACAAAGAACACAATAGACACCCCAGGACCATAGGACACAAGCTGTCCTCACACAGAATACATTATCTCACAAAAGTGAGTACACCCCTCGCATTTTTGTAAATATTTTATTCTATCTTTTCATGTGACAACACTGAAGAAATGACACTTTGCTACAATGTAAAGTAGTGAGTGTACAGCTTGTATAACAGTGTAAATTTGCTGTCCCCTCAAAATAACTCAACGCACAGTCATTAACCCCTTCCTTACCAGGCACTTAAACCCCCCTCCTGCCCAGACCAATTTTTGGCTTTCAGTGCTGTCGCATTTTGAATGACAATTGCGCGGTCGTGCGACGTTGTACCCAAATAAAATTTGCGTCCTTTTTTTCCCACAAATAGAGCTTTCTTTTGGTGGTATTTGATCCCCTCTGTGTCATTTCTGATCGCCGCTATAAACAAAAAATGAGCGACAATTTTGCAAAAAAGAACAATATTTTTTACTTTTTGCTAAAGTACAAATCCATTAAAAAAAATATTCATCAGTTTTGGCCGACATATATTCTTCTACATATTTTTGGTAAAAAAAAATCGCAATCGGCGTATATTGATTGGTTTGCGCAAAAGTTATCGCGTCTACAAACTGGGAATTGATTTATGGCGTTTTTATTGTTTTTTTTTTCTTTTACTAGTAATGACGGCGATCTGCGATTTTTATCGGGACTGCGATATTGGGGCGGACATGTCGGACATTTTTTACACATTTTTGGGACCAATGACATTTATACAGCGATCAGAAATTTAAATGTCCATTAGATTACTGTATAAATGTCATTGGCAGTGAAGGGGTTAACCAGCAGGGGGCAGTGAAGGGGTTAACAAATGTTCCCTGGGTGTGTTCTAACTGTGGGGGGGCAGGGCTGGCCGGGACATAACAGATCTAACTGATCCCAGTGTCCCCTGTCACAGAACGGGGAACCGCCGTGTTTACAATGGCGGTTCCCCGTTCTGAGGCTCCTAAAGGAGATCGGCGGGTCTCGGGCGGACATCGCGCGCAGTGGAGGACGTCCATGGACGTCCTCCCGGCATTTCAGATCCGCGCTGGAGCCGTATTTTGGCAATAGCGCGGATCTGAAGTGGTTAATGTCTAAACCGCTGGCAACAAAAGTGAGTACACCCCTAAGTAAAAATGTCCAAATTGGGCCCAAAGTGTGAATATTTTGTGGGGCCACCATTATTTTCCAGAACTGCATTAATCTTCTTGAGCATGGAGGTCATCAGAGCCTCACAGGTTGCCACTGGAGACCTCTTCCACTCCTCCATGACGACATGCTTGGCCTGTCCATCACCTTTACCCACAGCTTCTTTAGCAAGGCAGTGGTCGTCTTGGAGGTGTGTTTGGGGTCGCTATCATGTTGGAATACTACCCTGTGGCCCAGTCTCCGAAGAGAGGGGATCATGCTTTGATTCAGTATGTCACAGTACATCTTGGCATTCATGGTTCCCTCAATGAACTGTAGCTCCCCAATGCTGGCAGCACTCATGCAGCCCCAGACCATGGCACTCCCACCACCATGCTTGACTGTAGGCAAGACACACTTGTCTTTGTACTCCTCACCTGGTTGCCGCCACATACGCTTGACACCATCTAAACCAAATAAGTTTATCTTGGTCTCATCAGACCACAGACATGGTTCCAGTAATCCATGTCCTTAGTCTGTTTGTCTTCAGCACACTATTTGAGGGCTTTCTCATGCATCATCTTTAGAAGAGGCTTCCTTCTGGGACAACAGCCACACAGACCAGTTTGATGCAGTGTGCAGCGTATGGTCTGAGCACTGATAGGCTACCCCCACCCCTTCAACCTCTGCAGCAATGCTGCGAGCACTCATACGTCCATTTCCCAAAGACAACTTCTGGATATGACGCTGAGCACTTGCACTCAACTTCTTTAGTTAACCATGACGAGGCCTGAGTGGAACCTGTCCTGTTAACCAGTTGCTTACTGGGCACTTAAACCCCCCTCCTGCCCAGACCAATTTTCGGCTTTCAGCGCTGTCGCATTTTGAATGACAATTGCGCGGTCGTGCGACATTGTACCCAAACAAAATTGATGTCCTTTTTTTCCCCACAAATAGAGCTTTCTTTTGGTGGTATTTGATCACCTCTCGGTTTTTATTTTTTTGCGCTATAAACAAACAAAAGCGACGATTTTGAAAAAAGAACAATATTTTTTACTTTTTGCCATAATAAATATCCAAAAATAAAATATAAAAAAAAAAATATTCATTGGGTTTATTCTTCTACATATTTTTGGTAAAAAAAATCGCAATCAGCGTTTATTGATTAGTTTGCACAAAAGTTATTGCATCTACAAACTATGGGAATTGATTTATGGCGTTTTTATTATTATTTTTTAGTAATGGCAGCGATCTGCGATTTTTATCGGGACTTTGATATTGGGGCGGACATGTCGGACATATTTGACACTTTTTTGGGACCAATGACATTTATACAGCGATCAGAAATTTAAATGTCCACTGATTACTGTATAAATGTCATTGGCAGTGAAGGGGTTAACTGTGTTCCCTGGGTGTGTTCTCACTGTGGGGGGGATGGGCTGGCAGGGACATAACAGATCTAACTGATCCCAGTGACAGGGATCAGTAGATCTGGTATGTCCCCCTCTCACAAAACGGAGAACCGCCGTGTTTACATTGGCGGTTCCCCGTTCTGCAGCTCCGCAGGCGATCGCGGGTCAGGAGCGGACATCGAGTCCGCCCGACCCGCAGGCTCGCCCACGCAGCGTGTGGCGGCCGCGCACGCTGCCGCCTGTGAGTGTGCGCCGGGAGCGTGCAAAGGGGCGGACGTCAATAGACGTCCACCTGGCAATTGAGATCCGCGCTGTAGCCGTCTTTCGTCTATAGCGCGGATCTCAAGAGGTTAAACCGCTATAGGGTCTTGGCCACAGTGCCACAGCTCAGATTCAGGGTCTTGTCTTCTTATAGCCTAGGCTATCTTTATGTAGAGCAACAATTCTTTTTTTCTTAGAGTGGTCTTTGCCATGAGGTGCCATGTTGAACTTCCAGTGACCAGTATGAGAGAGTAAGAGCGATAACACCAAATTTAACACACCTGCTCCTGCACCTGAGACCTTGTAACACTAACGAGTCACATGACACTGGGGAGGGAAATGGCTAATTGGGTCCAATTTGGACATTTTCAATTAGGGGTGTACTCACTTTTGTTGCCAGTGGTTTAGACATTAATGGCTGTGTGTTGAGTTATTTTGAGAGGACAGCAAATTTACACTGTTATACAAGCTGTACACTCACTACTTTACATTGTAGCAAAGTGTAATTCCTTCAATGTTGTCACATGAAAAGATAGAATAAAATATTTACAAAAATGTGAGGGGTGTACTCACTTTTGTGAGATACTGTATTTTGTGTATCTAACTCCCAATAATCTATATCTACAACAATACCTCTAAAATCTTTCTGGGAACTAGCCCACATCATGCATCCCCTATCACCACTGAAAAAAACAAACAAATCCACAACCTCCCATTTCAGTAATCATCGGACTGCTGTAATCAGCAGTATGTGTGCAAAAACCTACATACCATTTTGGCCCATGATTCAGGGCAGTGGTATACCAGGGGCCAGATGTGGACCTTTGTTTGCTCTTATCTAGCCCTTGGGGTACGATTTCATACACTGTTACCAAAAATGGGGCAAAATTCCCCCCACTGACACGATGGAGCACTATTTCTACCACTGACACCAACGATGGACCACTATTCCTCCCACTGATACCAACAATGGGACACAATTTCTCCCAGTGACACCAATGAAAGGACACAATTCCTCCCAACGACACCAACACAGGGGCACAGTTCCTCTCAATGACGTCAAAGGCGGGGCACAATTTCTCCCAGTAACACCAACAAAGGGGCCCAATGACACCAATGAAGGATCACAATTACTCCTAATGACACCAACAATGGGGCACAATTTCTTCCAATGATACTGGCAATGGGGCACAATGACACCAATGATGATGCACTATTCCTCCCACTGACACCAATGATGGGGTGGAATTCCTCCCACTGACACCAAAGATGGGGCTTTGTTTCTTCCCATTGAAAATGGGACCTTTTCTACTCCCAATAACCATAGTCTGGCCCCCTAAAGTCTGATGGACATTAAAATGGCCTTCTGTTTAGAATGTTTGGGTTTGCCGTAGGGCTTTTGCACATGGGAGCAAAATACACTACAGATCCATAATATGTACATTTATTTTACATATCTGAACACCGCTGTATTTTATGCTGGAAGCCCATGCACAGTTGCGCACATCTCCATAATTTGGAGCTGCGTTTAGCTGCATAAAAAAAAAATCTGCATCTACGGTCCTGCGTATGGACAGTATGGATCGTACTGTATATAACACAGTACACATTTAAATATATGTACCAACTTTTACATACAGTATGTACAACGTTTGGCATAAATGTACATATTGACTCTGAATATCAAGGATGCTAGGTGGCAGTAGCTACCTGGGTCTCAGCAACTTAGGATACTAGGTGGTTGGGACCTCCTGCATCCTAGCAACAATGGTTGCTAAGTGTAGATGTTGCCTGTGTTCTAGCAACCAAGGACACTGTCCTCATTTGTACTGTGTGCATGTAAAGCCTGGTACACACCACCAGTTTTTTTTGTTCAACCCAGCGGTTGGAGCCACTGTACTAACTATGCAATGTTTGTACAGCAAGCTGCCCTCCTGTTCTATTGTGTTCTGATAGGGGACTGCCCCCTGCCAGAACACTCCGGTCAGTGCTCTCAGACATCGGCTTAGAGAGCTGATCAGGAGCTGGTCGGCTGCTGGTCTTTCAGCATTCTCGTCTGACAAAAGCTGGCTAAAGGGTCAGCTTCTTCCGGACCGGCTGCTATACACACGGGCCGAATGTCGGCCGGTTTTTATTGAACCAGCTGATGTTGTCCAACATTCAGCCCATGTGTACTAGGTTTAAACGTTAGCACATGCATGCATACAGTGTACAGACATGACTTTACTTCCATACTTCCAGCAAGATCCTGTGTAAAATAGTTTGGCTATGTGTATAAGCCCTTTACCAGGCTACATTGGCACGGGCGATTTGCTCTGGTGCGAATGGCAGCGGCAGGAATCTGCTGACTCCTGCAGCTGTTTTTGACAGTTGTGAGCGGCTAGCTGCATCGCAGAGCCCATGCACTTCAATTGCAGGCTGCTGGCGGCTGCAGCGCTTTGTGGCTGTGCACACAGCCAGCAATTACCTGCGGTGATCACTGTTGGTCGCCCGGGTGAATGTAGCCAAATGCAAAACTCGGCTGCAGGGTCACTGACCTGTATCAAGCATTCAGATTTAAAAATTGGAGTGAAGTCAGGTCAGTGGCTCAAAGTAAAAAAGCCAATGATTCAAACTGACAGCCAAGCAACTGGCATTTTCAGATAAGGTTCACAATGGCTACATGAAAATAAAATTTAAAAAATCTCAAACCATCCCCTTAAACTCAAGACAATTACAGCAACGTACATATCATTTGGGGGAAGGGTGTAATACACAGAAAAAAGCAGCAGTCCGGACCATCTGCTCTAATTAAAACATGAATAGCCCCCTATAGAAACAGAGACAGGTTAGTTGTTTAGAAAATACACCCCTTAGAAAATAGAGAGGGTGTCCTCTTCCCCACATCATGGCTGTACTTTCTATGCAGTCTCTAGAAAGCAGCATAAGGCCAGCCAGTTTGAACCTTGATCGATTTAGCAGGAACGAGATTCAAACCATTTTTGGGCAAGTTGATCGATCAACTTGGGTACAACTAGCCTGCTGGATTCACTTTTGATTATACTTTTCGACTATAGCCGCTAGAGATAATCACTGCCTTCTCCTGGTGGGGATGGCTTCCCATGCCCTCTCTCCGGGAACAAACAGTTGCTTGGCAGGAGGGATTCCCATCAACACTGTACGTGCTGATGGGGGAATAGTGCAAATTTCTTTTCTGCAACCAATGGTGCAGGAAAGAAATGTGCACTGTCTATGGGCTGCCTAACCTCCAGTGAACAGAGATCCCCCAATAAGAGAGTCCTAAGTTAGTAGTTCTTCTGGTTACCATTCTCATTGGGACTGAAAGGAATACTTGGAAGGTCCACTAGGACACTTATTCCAGTGACAACTCTCCAAAGGCTCGAACACACGATACGAAAATCGGAAGTAAAATTCCTTCCGACGAACGATCTGCCGATTTTCGGATCGTTAGTATGGTACTTTCGACAGCCAATTCCGATTTTTCGTCCGACAAAAGCTGGATGTGCAAACTATAAAATTTTTATTGTACGTGAACTCAACATCTGATTTTCGTATAATTAGTACGGTTTTAGTTTTCAACACATTACGTCACTTCTGAAGTTGTATTCTGTCGTATGAGATTTTTTTGTATGGTGAGTAACCTCTTCACTTTCTGTATGAGATTAGCATGCAACAAAAAACGGTCATCCAAAAATCTGATTGTGTGTACGAAGCTTAAAAGGAGATTTCCCTCACTTGGAAGAGATTTCATCTTATGTCCTGTTGTGGTCAGTAATATCTCCCCATGGAACACGGATGGCAAAAAAACTGTGAAATTGAAAGTATCGGTTTTGAAATGCAAATGTGTCTTTATTTCTAAGTTTAATAAACATGTTGTCTGCCAATCCTTCCCCTGGCTTCTGAACATCTAATGATAAAATTCACCCAAAGGCTCCATGCACACTGTATCTCAAAAACGACCGTTTTTGGTCGTTTTGGCGGTTTTTTTTAACAGTCCAAAAACGCCACTTTATTTTATCCTATGTGTCCATGCACACATGGTCGTTTATTGTCTTTTATCAGCGGTGGCGTTTTTGGGCTGTTATCTGAACGCCCTGAAATTGGCGTTCAAAAGTCGTTCTCCTGACCACAAAAAACGCCAGACGCCGGTAAACGCCACTAAACGGCGGTATATCGGCGTCTGGCATTTTTTGCAGTCAATGGAAGCCAATGAAGAAAAAAACGCCCAAAAACGCCGACACCCAAAAACGCCGCTAAACACCGGCATTTATTGGCGTCTGGCATTTTTTGCAGTCCTCAATGGAAGCCAATGAAGTAAAAAAAAAAGCCGAAAAACGCAGACGCCGAAAAACGCAGCTAAACGTTGCTTACAAAACACTGCAAATAGAAAGTTTTGTGAGCAGCGTCTCCTGCCCGACGCTGAAAGAGCCCTATAGCGTCCAGTGTGCATGGAGCCAAATTGTCCTCTTCGCTTTTTCCACAACAACTTCTTTCTGGCTCCCTCTTCACTTCCTTCAATGCACACCTTCAGGACTTCCCCAGAATCTCTCCCAGCCTCTGGAACTTCCCAACTCCTTCTCTGTTTGCCTTTAGGCAGTTCCTTAAAAATCATCTTTGCATGGAAGCCTACCACTACTTCCACCTAAAATCTCTATTTTTATTTACTCCATCAGCACTTTTCTCCCATTTAATATCTTTTGTATCACTTGCCCCCACTTTTAAATTGTAAACTTCCATAAGCAGGACCTTCTCAACCTTTTTGCAATGAATTGTAGTGGAACTGTCTTTTTTAGGGTTCATGAATGTAGGTGGGGTGCAGCGTGGTGCGGTGGCAATAACACACACAGTCCCAATGCGATTAAGTAACTTGGATTGAAAAGATGCAAAGATAGTACACAAGCACCCAGTGGGAAGGCAGCCCAGCTGGGAACACTCACAGTTCCAACAGCATGTAGAAAGCAGGTTTCAGCCAAACTGACAGCTTCTGTAGAGAGGGGCAGATTGCAGCCTGGTTATCTTGAGCCCAAGCAGGCAGATGTCCAGAGAAGTTGCAAACCCTATGCTTTCCCTCCTCGTCAGGAACCTTTCCCTACCGCTAATACTGTCCCTAACAGACGGGGTACCTTCACTTTATTCACTTGCACAAAGCACACCAAATCTAGGGGCCAGGGACTTACATATAGACTCTACCACACCTAACATGGCCACCAGAGTCACAGGGGCGCAGGCCAGCATCCAATCGTATCGCTGCCCCAGCGACTCAAAAGACCTTAGGGGAACCCTATTCCTTTCAACTTCCTCTCCGTCTGCGATAATAAATAAAAAGAGTGTGCAAAACCTATGACCATAAAAATCACAATGAAAGCAAACAGTAAAATGATGCAAACAATATCAGCTTCAATAAATAAAACCACCAATAAAGTGGGAAAAAATAAACACATATTCAATAATCAAACAATGATATAATAAAATTGCAAGTCCTCTCCCAAAGAGATATACAATATAGGGCTCCACTAGGGGGCCAATATAAACACTCTTGTGTGAAAATAAAGTTCCACTTCCAAAAGCATATTCAGGGCTCAACTAGTGGGCCAGTGTAGAATCTTCTGTGAAAATGAAATGCCACAGCTCCACGTGTTTTTAGTTCCAACCACCCTGCACATAGCTATATGAATTCCCTTACCGGATTACCAGGATCTCCAGATTATAACAGATTACTAGTGCAGGATACACCAATCCCCTGGCTGCCCTAAAAGCACAATTTTCCACAGCAATATTCAAAGGACCATAGAGTATTATTGCTAAAAAAAAAACACAATTTATTTCAAGCAAATATAGTCACAAGCATCTCAGGGTAACCAGGTAGCAGGAAGTTGCCCTTGTTGGGCCGCAAAGGGCGATGATTCTCTTGCCTTTCAGCCGAGTCACATTAAACGCCTCCTGATCATTGGTGGGCTTCCTGGAGCAATCATCACCCAGCACCCAAGGTCTCAGTATGTTCCAATGCAGTCTCTTTTTCATGGGGTTAGGCCCCTCTGAGACCAAAAACAGACAGGGGTAGGAGGGAAAGGCTGCCCCACCACCTGGTACAAGTTGCGCTCTCATCTAGCCTCCATTGCTCCTTCTGGTTGGCTTGGTGTTCATTACCAACACTGGATCCCCTGGTCGCAGTGGCAGCTCTTCCACGACAGGGTTGAAATCCATATCTTTGTGCTTGTCCAACACCAACTGCTTGGTCTTTTACATTCGCTCCCAATGCTCCTGAACCCAAGAACTGTAGATCAGTTCATAGCATGCCCAGCATGGGGCAGTTAAACGGCTCACAGGCCCCATTCCCATGAGGGTGATATGGGACTTCCAAATGCCACTGAGGCGACAAAGTTCCATCATAATCACAGATTCAAAGTTTGGCCCTTGATCCAAAAGGATCTGCTTTGTGCAGCTATAGGGTTGAACGATGTGCTCCTAGAAGAGCTTGGTGGTGGTGACAGTTGTTTGGTCCTTTGTGGGCACTACCACCACAAATTTAGCATACTGATACCCAGAAGGTATACTGAAAATCATCAGAAAGTCCATAGTCATCAACTCAAAAGGTTCAGAGGTGGTGATGATCATGGATGTAACCTTCTCAGGGGGTGCTTTGTGGATGGCACAGCTTTTGCACTCCTGGCATGCTTAGTGTCCCCAGTGTGACAAATGGGGCAAAAGATGAACCTCTGAATCAGTGCCTCAGTTCAGCCCACCTCAAAATGGTCACCCTTAGCATGGAGTACTTGGCAGATTTCCATGATACTACAACTTCAAAGATATCACATTGTTCAGAAGAGATACTTGCTTGCTTGCAGAGCACATTGTTTTGTAACTCCAGTTCCCATAGTTTCAGGAATTGCCCGAGCAATGGGGGGCAACTTTTGGCACTGGAGAGAGGTAGGCCTGTACTAGCGCATAAGGTAGCACAGTACTTGAATGAGATCCGGGTCCTTCTATTGGATCAGAGCCCATTCCTCCTGCCCAAAGAGCTCTGCTGCCTTGGCCCGTGGGTCAGGATCCCATTCCTCAATGGCACAGGAGGCAGCGAATACAGGCAGAACAGGAGCGACCTCTGTGTCTTCCATGTTAGAGTCCACATCCTCTCCTGGGTACTCCAACGAGAAACGTGATAGTGTGTTGGCATGGCCTTTGAGCTTCCCCAGCCAATTTTGCTCCAGGAAGGCCAGCAGGTTGTTATCTGTAAAGACTTCAATGTCGGCCCCTGTGATATACTCTGCAAATCTTTTGGTGATATCCCAGACCAGGGTGAGTAACTCAAGCTTAAAAGAACTGTAGTTGTGGGGGTTCCTCTCAAGGGGCCGTAGGCGCCTGCTGGTGTAAGCGATCATTCTCTTTTGGCCATTCTGCACTTGGGCCGAGACCCTGAAGGCTTCCATCCATTTACACTCGGAAGCAATGGGTGCAGTCTGCATAGGCCAGTAATGGGGCAGTAGTAAGTCTCTGCTTAAGTGTTTCAAATGTCTGTTGTAGGGATTTGTGCTATTGGGCTTGGATGGAAGGGGTCCACCCTTCTGCTGGGTACTATGCCTGCACAACAGCTGGGTAAGTGGGGCAGCTATCTGTGCAAACTTTGGGGTAAACCACCAGTCATATCCTACCAGACCCAAGAAGGAGCGTAACTTTGTGATGTTTTTTAAGGGTTGCCACTCTTAAACAGCTTGTACTTTTCTAGGGTCTGAGCACACTCCACCAGCTTCGACCACATGCCCCAAGTACTGTATCTTTTGCCTCATGGTACTTGCAGGGCTTGAATTTTGGAATGCCTGGTCCAGATGTTTCACATGTTCCTCAAATGTCTTGGAGAAGATGATAATGTCATCAAGGCAGTACAGTCTTGATATTAAAGTCCACAGGTCATCTCTCCATCACTTCCAAGTTTGCCAAATTTGACTGTAGGCACATTTTAAAGCTGCTTTTCTCCTGCCAGGAGACAAGGTGTCCAGAATAGCCCAGTGTGCATGAGGCTCTAATTTTGTAAATTACTGCAAGATGGGAGGGCAGAACATAAACAGATTAAACTTCAGCTTCAGTTCCCCCCTCCCAATAGCATATATTCACCATTCCTTCCTCTCCTGCTGTTCCATTCAGCCTCTAGGAGTGAAGAAAGTACCTGTACAGCCAGGTTGGAGGAACAGTTGACAGCACTGGTGCTTCATGGGGAAATTGAGCGATTTTATTTCCTTAAAGCGGAGATCCGTCTAGAATGAAAAAATGAATAAAAAGCCAGCAGCTTCACATACTGTAGCTGCTGGCTTTTAATAATAGGACACTTACCTGTCATGGAGTCCATCAATGTCGGCACCGCAGCTGATGTTTCCATCAGCTGTCGGGTGCTGCCACCGCCATTGCGAGTAAGGGAACTTGGCAGTGTAGCATTACAGCTTCACACCGGGAGCCCTACTGCGCATGCGTGAGGCTCCGCTGTCCTCTGCTATTGGCCTGAGAGGGAGGAGGGAGCCGGGCTGCTGACATCAAAGACGGGTGTCCTCTCCCCCCTCCCCCCGAAAGGTGCCAAATGTGACACCTGGCACTTTTGGGTGGAACTCCGCTTTAAGATTTCACTGTGCCCTGCACAGATTCAAGGCTTGCTGTGAATAACTGTCAGAGTTACTGGTGCTCTCAACCAAACTGTCAAGCCACCAAATGGCTGGGGTGAAAATTGATCACAGGTATAGCACTATGGCAACTGCAGATCAAACACCGGCCAAGATGTTGGCTGTATAGGATAGGAGGGTTTAGTTCCACTTTTAAGGGGGATAGGATTACTATGTACCAATATACAGTATCAAAGGTGACTTCAGTAACTACACTCACTGGCCACTTTATTAGGTACACCTTGCTAGTACCGGGTTTGACCCCCTTTTGCCTTCAGCGCTGCCTTAATTCTTCGTGGCACAGATTCAACAAGGTGTTGGAAACATTCCTCAGAGATTTTGGTCCATATTGACATTATAGCATCAAGCATTTGCTGCAGATTTGTCGGCTGCACATCCATGATGCGAATCTCCCGTTCCTCCACTTCCCAAAGGTGCTCTATTGGATGAGATGTGGTGACTGTGGAGGCCATTGGAGTGCAGTGACCTCATTGTCCAGTGGTGAGATGATTTGAGCTTTGTGACATGGTGATTATCCTGCTGGAAGGAGCCATCATAAGATGGGGACACTGTAGACATAAAGGGATGGACATGGTCAGCAACAATACTCAGGTAGGTCGTGGCATTTAAACGATGCTCAATTGGTACTCAGGGGCCCAAAGTGTGCCAAGAAAATATCCCCCACACCATTCCACCACCACCACCAGCCTGAGCCGTTGATAGGCAGGATGGATCCATGCTTTCATGTTTACATCAAATTCTGACTCTACCATCTGAATGTCACAGCTGAAATCGAGACTCATCAGACCAGGCAATGTTTTTCCAATCTTCTATTGTCTAATTTTAGTGAGCCTGTGCGAATTGTAGCCTCAGTTTCCTGTTCTTAGCTGACAGGAGTGGCGCCCGGTGTGGTCTTCTGCTGCTGTAGCCCATTTGCTTCAAGCTTCGATGTGTTGTGCGTTCAGAGATGGTATTCTGCATACCTTGGATGTAACGAGTGGTTATTTCAGTTACTGTTGCCTTTCTATCATGTGGAACCAGTCCGCCCATTCTCCTCTGACATCAACAAGGCATTTTCCTCCACACAACTGCCGCTCACTGGATATTTTCTCTTTTCCGTCCGTTCTCTGTAAACCCTAGGGATGGTTGTATTAGAAAATCCCAGTAGGTCAGCAGTTTTTGAAATACTCAGACCAGCTCGTCTGGCACCAACAACCATGCCACGTTCAAAGTCACTTAAATCCCCTTTCTTCCCGATTCTAATGCTTGGTTTGAACTTCAGCAAGTTGTCTTCACCACATCTAGATGCCAAATGCATTGAGTTACTGCCATGTGATTGACTGATTAGCAATTTGTGTTACCAAGCAATTGAACGGGCGTACCTAATAAAGTGGCAGGTGAGTGTATAATGAACTGTTTACTGTAACGTTCCTGCAGAGGAAACGCAGCCATGATCTGAGCACTCACAAGCACCCCCATAGCAAGAGGCTTGTTATGGGGGCACTTGGCAGGGGGGAGGAGCCAGAAGTGCCGTTGAGGGACTGTGCTAAACCATAGAGAATGTAAGTGGTATTTTTTTTTTATCTGACCCTCACAGACCACCTGAAACCCATCCATGGACCCCAGGGTAAGAACCTGTGTATTAAAGTTCTCACTCCAATCACTGTGATAAAAGTGCAATGTTTGGGAGCCAAGTCAGACCCCTTTGTCTGGCATTATATCCTCAAACGTCTGACGGAGTTCTGCATGGATCTGAAACATTGCACTTTTACCACCCTGAATGCTTTAACCCCTTCCTGCCCACCTTGGTGTCCCTTTAGTTGTGAACACCCAGGGGGAGGAAAGATCAACGATCACGTGACCATTGTCATATGATTGGAAGCCAGTCCCATCGCTACCGATCCTTAGTCCGGACTGAGAGCTGCCTTTGACAGCTCAGTCTTTGTGTTGTTGGCCTGGTCTCAGCATATAAACATGGGTTGCCCAGCAATGCATATGTACAACGTGGAGGCGTTAAATTCCATCCTTTGCATACGTGTTGGGCCGTCATAAAGGGGTTATTAACCGTTTGCTGACCTTATTCTGTATATAAACGGCGGCAAAGCGGTTCTCCTGTGCAGGATCACGTACCTAGTATGTGATTCTGCACCCCCAGGTTTGGGGTGCGGACACGTGCCGCCGACGACCCGCTGTGATTGGACACAGCGGAAGCCAATAAGCGGGTCCAGCAGACTTGATGTCCGCTGTGACTCGCTGATCGTACGGGTCAGAAGCAGAACGGTGGTCTGTCTATGTAAACAAGGCAGACTGCTGTTCTGTCAGTAGGGAAGGTAGTGATCCTGTGTTTCTGCAAAGCAGGAACACTGATCTCTGCCTTCCCATTGTACAAGCACCACCCCCACAGTAGCCAAGCACATTTTAAGCATACATTTAACCCTTTGATCACCCCTGACGTTAACCCCCTTCCCAGCCAGTGTCATTAGTACAATGACAGTGCATATTTTTAGCAGTGATCACTGTATTAATGTCACTGGTTCTAAAAAGTGTCACTTAGTGTCTGAATGTCCGCCGCAATATTGCAGCCCCGCTATTAGTCGCTGATCGCCACCATTATTAGTAAAACAAAATAAATATCTCATTGTGGACGCGATAACTTTTGCGCAAACAAATCAATATACACTTATTGGGATGTTCTTTTAACAAAAATATGTAGCAAAATACATATTGGCTTAAAGATGAAGAAATTTGAATTTTTACATTTTTGTATTGGGTGTGTTTTATAGCAGGAAGTAAAAATGTTTTTTTAAAAAAAATTGTCGGTATTTTTTTGTTTATAGCACAAAAAAAAGGCACAGAAGTGATCAAATCCCACCAAATGAAAGCTCTATTTGTGGGGAAAAAAGGACATAAATTTTATTTGGGTACAACGTCGCACGACTGTGGAATTGTCAGTTAACCACTTGCCGACCAGCCACTGTATATATACGGCAGTAGGACGGCTCTCCTGCGCAAACCGCTGTACCTGTATGGCAATCCGTGCATGTGACATTGTGGGCGCTATGTCAGCCAGCCACCTGCGATCGCGGTACAGAGAGGCAGAACTGGGATCTGCCTATGTAAACAAGGCAGATCCCCGTTCTGACAGGGGACAACATTGAGATCTGCTGTTCCTAGTGATCGGGAACAGTGATCTCTGTGTTGTCCCTGGCAGCCCATCCCCCACACAGTTAGAACACACCCAGGAAACACCGTTAATCCCTTGATAGCCCCCTAGTGTTAACCCCTTCCCCGCCAGTGTCATTTTTACATGGATCAGTGCATTTTTATAGCATTAATCAATGTAATAATGTCACTGGACCCCAAAAAGTGTCACTTAGGGTCAGATTTGTCCGCCGCAATGTCGCAGTCCAGCTAAAAATCACAGATAGCCGCCATTATCAGTAAGGCTGGGTTCACACCTATGCGAATTGGATGCGGCTTAAACCGCATCCAATTCGCAGGACACTTGAAAACACATTGTTTTCAATGTGTCCAGTTCACATCTGTGCGGTGCATTCGCACTCTGCATTGCACAAAAACCGCACACGTTTTTTGTGCAATGCGGTGCGAATTCCCAGCCCGTTGAGTCCAGTGGGAGCGCATCTAACACGGAGATGCACTCCGCACTGAACGGGGATATTTTCCCCTGCTCGCGGCTCCTCCCCCATCTCTCCCCCCGCAGCTGCTGCGCTGTGGGAACGGACAGGAGCCGCCGAACAGCGGCTCCGTCCCTTCCCGGCAGCAGAGAGGCTGGAATTCGCACCGCAATGGTGTGAATCCAGCCTAAAAACATAAAAAGAAAAAAATGTTCATAAAACTATCCCTTATTTTGTAGATGCGACAACTTTTGCGCAAACCAATCAATATATGTCCATCTCGATTTTTTTTTACTACACATATGTAGAAGAATATATATCAGCCTAAACTGATAAATACGTTTGTTTTTTACGGGTTTTTTTGGATATTTATTATAGCAGAAATGAAAAAATATTGGTTTTTTTTTCAGAATTGTTGCTCTTTTTTTGTTTATAGCAAAAATAAAAACCGCAGAGGTGATCAAATACCACCAAAAGAAAGCTCTATTTGTGGAGAAAAAAAGGGACGTCAATTTTGTTTGGGTGCAGCGTTGGCACGACCGCGCAATTGTCAGTTAAAGCGAAGTAGTTCTGTATCGCAAAAAATGGGCTGGTCATTAAGGGGGGGGGGGGGGGTAAATCCTTCCGGGGCTGAAGTGGTTAAACATTTTAAATGGGGGGGGGGGGGGGAATTACTGGTCGGGTAAAAAACGCTATGTCTTGATGAAGCGAAATTGACTGTTAACGCGCCAGCACGGTTGCGACGTGGGTTTGTTTTAACTGCAGGGAAAAAAAGAGGTGTTTATCTCGAAAGAAAACCACCATAAACTAGTGGAGACGCCAAAAATAAAAACGATATTTGTTTTTTTCTCGTTGTTAAGACTTTTTTTTTGGTTATAAAAAAGTAAAGACGATATTATTTATAGGTTTTTTTGGGCATTTTTTGTTTGCATAAATAGTCAAATCCGACTATATATAAGAAGATGTATACACATCATTTTTTTTTAGCTCTACCTGTATATAACTAACCAAACGCGTTTTCAACAGCGTAGATGTTTTATTCCCTATCAAAATACTTG
>BLSH010401107.1:126205-136398 GCA_018402905.1 Glandirana rugosa | reverse complement strand
CCCCCCCCCCCCCCCCCCCCCCCATCACCAGAACTAGTGACCCCATTGGAAGATTTCTCCTTTTGTGAGGACAACCCAAAATTTGTGATTTAGTTTTACTTTCACTTTTAGACCTTTCACACTGAGGTGCTTTACAGGTGCTAAAAATAGTGCCTGTAAAGTGCCTATTAACCCCTGTTTCACCCTTTGTGTGGTATTAAAAGCGCACTGCGCCATTATAACATCCCGCTGAAACTAGCAGGGATTTACTGCAAATGCCCCACCGCCCCCAGTGTGAAAGGGCTCTTAATGATGCTAAAAACAGGAATAAAACCTGACCGCTTCTAATCCACCTACAGTCTAAAACTGGAAATGTTTGCCATTTGTGTGACTCTTTACCACAAATGCAGTTGCATGCACTGGATCACATGGTATCTAACTGGTTCCCATAAAGTGCATGTACTACATTTGGGGTGATTTGATCCCATTCAAAATGAATAGGCTGAAAGTTTGTTACTCAGGAATGCATTTTCCTGTGTGATTTGGGTCTGAAGGTCAGATCAGAGTATAGTGCAGGAAATCCGCATTCTGTTTTAACTCACTGCATTTGTGATCTGCAGCCAGTGTTAATGAGTATGACACCCCGAACGTTTTGAACACTGCATTTGCCCGCTGAAGTGCCATGCAATGTGATTGGGCTGCTTTTCCAAAAGTAGTGTGCCGCAGGAAATACTGGTATGGTGACTTCAGCCCATTCAAAATTAATGGACTGAAAATGCACCACTGCATGTTAATCGCACAGGAATGTGGAGCATTCCTGTGTGAACTGGTCCTTAAATGCATGTACGGTCCTCTCCATGTATTTACAATAGCCTTGCTTCACACCAGTGTTGTCCCTTCCAGAGCAGTTTACAAAAGTAGAACTTGCTGTATTTTATTTTGTCTGGAAATCAACAAAAACCCATATAAATGTATCGAAGATCTGGCTGTATGACTGGAATGCAGATTCCTGGTGCATCTCCTTTTTATACAATCATTGTGACATTTTTGTTTTGTTTGCTGCCATGTGAGTTGGATTGCCTCACCCTAAAGCCAGCCATGCATGGATTCAAATCTGCGCTGGTTCAGCAGGGACTGTCTGAAATTCAATACATGTATGGACATTCTAACTGTACTTAAGTTGATAAAATTGATAGACTTGGGTACAACCAATCCTTTTTTTTTATATATTTTTTTTTCCCCCCATTCATTTACTGCCAACTCTATAGCTATTGGTAATCATGTGCTGCTGACCAGGAAGGCTGCTCTGCCCGCTGGCCAAACAAGTGTTGGGGGAGGCTTTCCCTATCAACACTGACTTGTATTTATGGGATAATGGAGTCTTTTTTTTTTTTTTTTTTTTTTTTTCCACCCATGGTGTAAGGAAAGATGATGGAACCATCCATGGCCCTTTTTTAACCACTTGCCGACCGCCAACCGCAGGTTGACGGCGACAAGGTGGTTCGTTATTGCAAATCGCCGTCCTCCGACAGCGGCAGCGATAACGCGCACTGTGAGCGCGCACGCGCCGCCGGAGGCGCGCCCGCACGCTCACTGTGTTCGGGGAGGGCCAGGGAGCGGGTGCGGCGGCTTCGATTGCCGCCGGCTACCCGCGATGGCCCCCCCGGAGCGAATGAGCGGAGATCCGTGTATGTAAACACGGACCTCCGCTCTGTGTGAGGGGGAAGGGCTGTGATCACAGCCTTCCTGTACGTGAAGGCTGTGACCACTTCCCTTCCCCAGCTAGGGCAGCCTCCCTACAGTTAGAACACGCCCAGGGAACACAGTTAACCCTTAGCGCGCCCCCTGCAGGTTAACCCCTTCACTGCCAATGGCATTTACACAGTAATCAGTGCATTTTTATAGCACTGATCGCTGTATAAATGCCAATGGTCCCAAAAAAGTGTCAAAATGGTCCATGTCCGCTGAAATATCGCAGTACCGCAAAAAATCGCAGATTGCCGCCATTTTTAGTAAAAAATAAAAAAAAAAATGAAACCCCAAAAATCCGTAAACGCGGCCACTTTTGCGCAAACCAATCAATAAACGCCGATAGCGATTTTTTTTTTTTTATCACAAATATGAGGAAGAATATAAATCAGCCAAAAACGGTGAAAAATGTTGTTTTATATTTTTTTTTTTTTTTTGGATTTGTATTCTAGCAAAAAGTAAGAAATTTGGGTTTTTTTTGCAAAATTGTCGCTCTTTTGTTTATAGCGGCGATCAGAAATGACGCAGCGGTGATCAAATACCACCAAAAGAAAACTCTATTTGTGGGAAAAAAGGACGCAAATTTTGTTTGGGTACAACGCCGCACAACCGCGCAATTGTCAGTTAAAGCGACGCAGCGCCGAATCGCAAAAAGGGCTCCGGTCCTAAAGCTAGAAATCCTTCCGGGGCTGAAGTGGTTAAAGTACATCTGGCCATGCTTTTTACAGCACGCATCGCTGCAATGTTGTGGTGTAAACCAGGAATAAAGATGATGTGGTTTGCTTTCTCGTGGTGGATCTGCTCTCCAAAGGTGTATACTAGGCTTACTGGAAATGTTACTGGTTTTCTGCGTTCACTTTTGTTTGACTGCACCTGGTGTACACAAGCAGGTTTAATTTAAAACTTAAAGCGGCGTTCCACCCAGAAATTTTTTTTTTTTTTTTTTTTAAATCATTCAAGTCCTCTTGCCTATACCTTTGAAGTAAAAAAAATTATACTCAAGTCGCTTGTTGCTAGGTGGTCTCTGTAATCTGCTCCTATTGGGTACTCTTTACCTCACTTCCTGCTTCCCCTGCCTCCTGGAAGATGTGACTTCCCAGGAGTCAGCGGGCTTCCCAGTCTATACCTTTTGGAGAAAAAAAAAAATTATACTCAGCCTAAGTCGCTTGTTAGGTGGTCTCTGTAATCTGCCCCTATTGGATACTAGGCTTTTTTCCTCACTTCCTGCTTCCCCTGGCCTCCTGAGATGTGACTTATTTCCCAGAAGTCAGTGGGCTTCCCTGTACTGTAAAATCTTGTTTCCAGACAGGAAATGGCGTGATTTAAGGCGAACCAAGATTGAGTGCATGATTACCCACCATGCACTTTTCAGGAAGAGATGCCAGGAGACCCAGGATGCGCTTCACGTGCCCTCACCTAAAATGGAAAAGTCCAGCAGTGAGACTCACAAAATTGTGAGTAAAAAAATACATGTAAGAGTGGGTGACAAAAAAGAATTTCTTGGTGGCACTCGGCTTTAATATTTGCTGATAATTGCATTGGCCATTGAGTGAGACAAAGATGGCGTAGATGAGCGATGGCAAGCTTCAACTACCCAAGCTGATCAGTTGAGGTTGAATTGTGGTAGAAATAGTTGTATGTGGTCGATGGACTTTTCACACTTTGAATCACAATCCAAAAATGTAGTTAATAAACCCTCTAATTTTATCTCCAACCCACTGAGCCCATGAGAATGGTCACTGTTTGTTGCTCATTGCTCAACCATGCTGTTATCTCACTTAATTGTGAATCAGACATTATCTCACATGCATGTTCACAAGAGAAATGGGAAAAGTGAGCTAACTACAAATTCTGACCTCACCCACTGATGGCTCAGCATCCCCAGAGGTAAGTACAGCAAGAAATGGGGTGGCAGTGTGTGCAGTGTTCACTTTTTTTTTTTTTTTTTCTGAAAAAATGGTCAAATCAACACTTAAATCTGTCTAAATTGGAAGGAATTACTTGGTGCAGCACAAATTACATTTTTGTCAGCCTTCTCATTTCCCAGAGTAATTGAGTTGTGTGAGCCTTGCATGGTGCAGACAGCACATGATCAGCCCATATAGCATATAGTAAGTTTTCCTGCCTTATAGGTTCTGTGAGCATGTCTAAGATGCTTGTGGTGGGAAATGGTTGATGGGCTTGTCACTGAACGTTGGTATTCACTGGCACAGCTAGTGTTGTCTTTACCAGCAGCTGCGGGGCCTATGTGAGCAGTCTGAGCTGTGTATGTAAGTCAGCTGTCCTTGTGCTGCTTAGTTGTTCGTCAAAGGCATACTGTAATCATGAAACATTTGACTGCCTTGGAAGTAGAGCTGCACGATTCTGGACAAAATGAGAATCACAATTTTTTTCCTTAGAATTAAGATCACGATTCTCGCGGCATAATTTATTAAATATACAAAAAAATGGGCTAACAGCACTGTTTAGGTTTTTGAAAGGGTAATTTTTAAAAAAAAATTGCGTTTAAAAGTCCGCTGTGCAAACAGCGTGTGACATAAAATATTGCAACAACCACCACCTTATTCTCTAGGGCAGGGGTGTCAAACTCAATTTCATTGCGGGCCACTTTATCATTATGGTTAACCTGGAAGGGCCACTTGTATCTCAATTTCATTGCGGGCCACTTTATCATTATGGTTAACCTGGAAGGGCCACTTGTATCTGTAAGACTAGATGTCAGAGTACTCCACCCCACTCCTTACATCATATGTCAAGATCCCCCCTTCCATCATCACCAGTCAAGTGTCCCCTACTCTCCCTTACATCACAGTGCACCCCAACTTACCTTGGGCTGAAGAAACTTGGTGCAGGGAAGCAGAAAGTGCAGAGTTTGCAAGAGGGCCGAGAACAGGGGAGGTGGAGAGGAGGGGTGCTGTGGCTGCACAGACAGGCGCTAGGGTTGCCACATCATCCCTTTAATCCAGGACACATATTAATTACTCAGGTTCTGTGGCTGATTAAGGTGGTAATTAAACTCGGTGCCTTATCGGTAATAAATTAGCATCATAACTTGGGTAATTAATATGTGTCCTGGATTAAAGGGATGATGTGGCAACCCTAACAGGTGCAGGATCTGTAGGAGGAATTCTGTCTTCCTCTCTGCTGCTGAGTGCTGAGACAATATGAGGTCAACAATAAGGGGGTTGCCGCAGCTACAGGAGAGCTGCGAGGGCCACATGAAATGTCCTGGAGGGACACATTCGGCCCCCGGGCCTTGTGTTTGACACGTGCTCTAGTGTCTCTGCTAAAAAAAATATATACTGTTTGGGGGTTCTAAGTTGTTTTCTAGGACAAAATAATGGATTTTTATTTGTAAAGAGCAAGTGTGAGGAAAGATTTAGTCTTTAAATGGTTAAACCAAACAACTATACAAGGGGAGTTCACTCAGAGTTCAATGCTTTTGAAGTAAAATTACTTTGTATCTTTTAGTGTCTTATCAATGATGACTCAGAACTTGGCTCTCTGCCCAGACTTCCCCTGAGACTCAAGTCACTCCAACTTGAAAAGCCTTCAGGCGACTTGCATTCACTTTTATTACTGTCAAGTCGCGCTGATTCGCCCTGTAAGTCGGACCCTATTAACTGCACTGAAAATCGCAGTAATTCCCAATGGAGATCGCGGGGGGTGGGGGGGGTAGTTCGAGATCGATTTTAATACGATTAATCGTGCAGCTCTACTTGGAAGTGGAGCCTGGCAATGATTTGGTTTTTTTTCTTTGCATATTAGCCCTGTTGTGGCTCATTTTCTTGTCATCACTTAGACCCATTTTCGCACCAACAGTTTTCAGGCGCATTGGAGCTAGAAATGGCACCTGTAAAGTGCCCTAGTGTTGCAGATTCTCCTATTGCCTGTGAAGTTCATTGCACACCACAATGAGAATAACAGAAATAAAGCAAGTGTGAGTGCTATATCCTAAATGCTATCGTCTCCAAAAACCCTAACCACAGGATAAGCGCACACTCGAAGTAGCAATTCCGTTAAAGGCTATTTAGTGTGGAGAGGGTGAGATCACCTGTTCAGTATCTTGCTGTCTGTTCATTTACACCTGGGTGTTTCATGAACACATGAAAAATGTCATTCACCAATGGCATCCCAAACATGGCAGTCAGTCAAGTGGATTATGCACAAAATGCTCAATACCCAGAACTACATGGGCTACTTGGTGCACATAGGGCTGGTCATTGAAATTAATAGACTGCTCTATGCATGTAGTGTGACACTAGAAATTTGCCCTCTCCTGGGGATTATTGAAAATGGAGGGGATGACCTTTTTTTTTTTTTTTTTTTTTTTTTTATTGCAATAGTAAGGAGTAAATCTTCCAATGGGAACTGAACTTCTTGTGGCCATATGACTGCTGGGGATTACTTCACTTTTTATGGCTGTGAGACAATGACTGAAAACAAACCTGGCAGGTCCATTCCAAAATAAGGTTTGCCTTCAGCTTTACATGTCCAAAGATATATAGATTATCTATAGCTAACATGGAGTCATAGAATATACAGAATGTACAATGGTGGTCTCTAAATGTGTGCTTGGTGCAGGGTGAAGCAGTCTAATGCAAGGTCTCCTAGACCATACTTCAGGGTTGTACCGGTTTCTCAAGGTGTGACCTCTCCCACTCTTCTGCTGTATCTGCTAGGAGCAATCGTAGGTCCAGTTTACTATAACTGACCTAAAAATGTCTATTTGCCCTCTAACATTACTTTATGGGGTGGCTGCATTAATTTTTTTGTTTTCCAGGCTAAAAACATTTTCATCAAATACAGAAATGACAGAGGTGATCAAATACTACCAAAGGAGAGCTCTATTTGTGGGCGAAAAAAATGCTAATGTTTTGTTTGTGTACAACATCGCACGACTGCATAATTGTCAAAGCGACGCAGTGCTGAATAGCAAATGTTCTGGTCATAACATGGGAAATCCTTCGGGGGGGGGGGGGGTGTGTGAAGTGGTTAACTGCCTGCTCAATGAGGCATCATTTTTAGAGCCAGCAATTTCCTTCACCATAAGAACAATCGGTGGCTGTTCAACTGCTTGATCGTCATTGCAGGCAGTGGAGGGGATGGGGTGTTCTCTATTTTAATAATTTTTTTTTTTTTGTGCTTTTCTCTCAGCTCAGAAGAGCTGAGCACTACTGCTGACAGCTGGAGACAGCAATTCTGTGACGGCGACAAGATGGCTCTATTAGGCAAATCGCCGTCATAAGACGGCGGCTTCCAGATCGCGCACTGGGGGGGGGGCGTGGGCAGGTAGGGTGGACTCTATCTCTGCCGGCTACCCATGATGGGGCCGTTTCTCCCCCTCCCCCCGCTGTGAAAGAACGGGAATCCGTGCATGTAAATCTCATGGATCTCCGTTCTGTGAGTGGAAAGGACTGATCACAGCCTTTATGGAAGCTGTGATCACCTCCCCCGCCAGGGCAGCCCACAGTTAACACGCCCAGTTAACCCTTTCACTGCCAATGGCATTTACACAGTAATCAGTGCCTTTTTTTTATAGCATTGATCACTGTATAAATGCCAATGGTACCAAAAAGTGTTAAAATGGTCTGACATGTCCGCTGCAATATTCCAGTACCGCTAAAAATCTTATATCGCCGCCATTACTAGTAAAAATAAAAACCCCAGAAATTCTCATCCGTAAATGCGGCAACTTTTGCGCAAACCAAACAAACGCCGATTGCAGTTTTTTAATCACAAATATGAGGAAGAATCTAAATCTGCCAAAACCGTGGGGAAAAAAGTGTCAGTGATCAAATACCACCAAAAGAAAGCTCTATTTGTGGGGGAAAAGGATGCAAATTTTTTTGGGGTACAACGTCGCATGACCGCGCCATTGTCAGTTAACCACTTCAGCCATGGAAGAAATTCCCAGGTTAGGACCAGAGCACTTTTTGCGGTTCGACACTGCATCGCTTTAACTGACAATTGCGAGGTTGTGCGACACTGTACCCAAACGAAATGTGCGTCCCCCCACAAATGGCTTTCTTTTGGTGGTATTTGATCCCCCTCTGTCATTTCTGATTGCCGCTATAAACAAAAGTGACCATTTCGCAAATTTTTTTTTTTTTTTTTTTTGCTAAAATTCAGATAATAAAATTTAACATTTTTTTTTTTTCACCAGTTTTAGCAGATTTATATTATATTTGCGATAAAAAAAAATCGCAATCAGCGTTTGGTTTGCATAAAAGTGGCCGTGTTGTAAGTTATAACTTTGTGGGTGCTAATGTGTTTGTTTTATTGCAGATTTTACCCCTGGGGATCCATTTAATTTTGAGTCTTACAACCTTTAAAAGGCAATAATGGTGAGTTAAGAATATTTTTGCTAGGTGTAGAAAGTGGTTTGCTGTAGGTATCTCGCCTAACTTCATATTTTTTTTTTAGCGTCCAATGCGCATATTCTTGAACGATGACCGCCATGTCATGGCAAAGCACTCCGTGGTATACCCAACTCAAGAGGAACTTGAGGCTGTCCAGAACATGGTGTCTCACACTGAAAGGGCCCTGAAAGCTGTGTCTGACTGGATTGACCAGCAAGAGAAGGTTCAGACTGGAGAAAATACAGTACAGCCAGAGATTGAAACACCAGAAGAGACCTCAGAAGAGGGAAAGGACGGGTAAATGGTTAAAGCCCCCTGTAATTTCATCCTATCTTTTCAATATGACAGTCCATATCCAAAGTTGACATTAAGGCATAGTATAGTAACCCACCAATTCTGTAGCTTTAAGCCTGCTGCTTTGTGGCTGCACTTCTGCCATTGTACATTAACTTTTAATTGAAGTGATAAGTGAAGCTACGCTTTAATTAAAAGTTGAGGTGCAGCCACAAATCTGCTGGCTTAAAGCTACAGAATTGTTGCAGCTTCAGCCGTTTTAACCTGGTTGGTCAGATGCCTGGTCAAGTAAGGACTTAATGCTTGAGTCTCTTGGTATAGCTACTTTTCTATTAGTATTGACCCTTTTCTAAGTGTAACATTTTGCCTTCAGACACTGAGGTGTGTGTGCATGTTTCTAGTTCCTCAGATTTTTTTTCCCCTAGACTTAAACTTGGAAAGCATTAGCACTGTTTGCCTGTTGGTAGGTTGAAGGTAACAGTTCAGGCGTACAAGTCATTCTTCCTGCTATCTTTGTCTTAAGGGTGGAATTTTATCAGGTTTTTATCCTATGTTTTCAGTGAAGCAAAGGCCGGAGCAAACTCAACCAGGACACTTCGTGGTGTGATGAGGGTTGGCCTTGTTGCTAAAGGACTTCTCTTGAAAGGTGATTTGGATCTTGAACTAGTTCTTCTGTGCAAAGACAAGCCCACAATCTCCCTTCTGAAGAAGGTGTCTGATAACCTTATTGTACAGTTTGCGGTAAGATACTTTTTTTTTTATTTTTTTTATTTTTTTTTTTTTTCTTTTTAGTTGATGTGGTTGAGCATTTTATAGATGGTTGACTGTCTAAACTTCTGTTACAGACTGTGTCTGAGGAGAAATATGAGGTCCTACCTAATATCAGGGAGGCAACAATTGTAATTAAGAACACAAAGGAGCCACAGCTCACACTTAACATCCGTCTGACCTCCACTCTGGTTCGGGAGGAGGTTGAAAAGATGACTGCAGGAGGTACGGAAGGTAGAAAACGGCCGATAAGTAGCTCACCCCCCCTAAACCCTCAATCTATTTTCTCATTTCTCCCCCCCCCCCCCCCCCCCCCCCCATTTCCTCTTCCTGTACTGTTGTAGTCTTCCTAATAACATGTCTGCTCCCTAATGTCTGATTTTATAATGTACCATCAGCTAATCAGTAAATACAATTCCCCACCTTTCTGGGCTTTGCTGCCAACTGTATTGTAAGTTAGTGGCCCCCATCTGTGGATTAGTATTGTCATACAGTGTTACAGGGGCCTGTTAAGCATTACCTATTGCAGGCCCCTGTGATGCTGTATCACATTAGATGTTAGATACATGGTGTTTTTATTTTGCATGTATTTGATTGGGCAGTGTGTGTTGCAGCAAGAATGACAGCCCCTGCCCTTATTTGGAAAGGGACTAGTCAGCATGTGAAGCACCAGGAAACCATGTAATGTTTTGGATAAAGTTAGACTGGATCTTAGACCTCACAATTGTTGTCAAATTCTAAAATTGTATTACTTTCCTTCCTGTAGATAGGCTAGCCTTATCTAAAACCCTGGGCATAAGACATGGTCTTGCTGCAGCATAGACTCGCTCTTGATCTGTTGTGCTGCTCTGAATATTTTGCAATATGGTTCTGGGTTTTGTAATGTACCAAAGGACCACGAAGTGTACGACTGATCAGGGAAAGGTTTATTCCCGTCCCCGACAGTAAGAACGACGTTGTGTGTGACGGGTTAGTTTATGTACGTTTTATTTTTGTGGTACATAGATTGTAGATTACACTATGTCGTAGTGTCCCCGGACG
>BLSH010401107.1:86264-115317 GCA_018402905.1 Glandirana rugosa | reverse complement strand
TTTTTTTTTTTTTTTTTTTTTTTTTTGTTTTAAGGTAAAAGGCCTTCTGTGTTCAACAGTCCCCTTTAAATACTTGAAGTCCCTCCTTGATCAGGAATGTTGCAGGAGTCTCAGCTGCTGACTCCCCTCATTGGCTGTCACTGTTAGTCAATGAGTAGAGAGAGTGGGTAGGGCTGCAACTTTATGTCTGAATGGACACGGGAGCCCCATAGCAAGCTGCTTACTGTGGGGGCACTTGACTGGAGGGAGGGACCTGAGAGGATCTGGGCTGTTCTGTGCAAAACTATTTCACAGAGCTGTTAAATATGTAAGTAAATACCCCCCCCCCCAAAAACACTTGCTGATACATTGCCGTCTTGGATGCAGCACCTTAATGACTATCTGTGGATGCACATAGCCTGGTTCTAGAGTGTGCTCCATAGCGCACAGCTTACTAATGTGGCACCTGTAGAGAAGTGCTGCTAAGGGGGACTACCAAAGGGGGCAAAGGACCATTCTCCTTTTAAAAAAAGTGGTGTGTGGGGGTCCTGCTCACCACCCCCCCCAAAGGAGCTGCCATCTTGGCCTCTCTGATCCTTAACAGGCAGGATGATGCAGATTTGATTATGACACTGGAATGGCAACTCTCATTTGGTTTGACAGGTCGGTTCAGTGCACAAGCAAATGGTCAGCTGTTTAAAACTCATAGATGGGCTTTTTAAGCTTTAGCCTAGGTTCACACATACGATGTGGGAACCAGTGCGATTCCAGCACCGGTTCCCACATTGCATCTCTCCTGCAAGCTGTTCACACTGCGAACTGCTTCGGGTTTCAATGTTACAGACCCCCCCCCCCCCCCCCCTCGCAGTGTGAACTAGCACAGGAATCCGATCACATATCTTACAATTCCAGTGCGGGGAAAAGTCCCTGCACAAATTTCCTGCAAATTCAATGAGAGTTCAGCCATACAACTGTGTGAACTCTCATTGCAGACATAGCATGTGCTTTGTACCTGCACTGCCAATCGCATGCAATGTTTGTTTGCACAAGTGTTAACCCAGGCTTGAGCTTCTGTACAATGTAGCTTTGGGGTTTCCATTCTGATCAACTGTCAAAAGTATTATGACCGTTTTTCCTTAACAGCAAGTTATTTGCACTGCTACATACTTTCCAGACCTAAATACTAATCCATTTTGTTTAGCAAATTTGTCCCGATGTGCATATGACCTTTGACTCTTATTTACAGGTCAATTTTACAGCAATGGAGGTGGTTCTGGCAATTCAGGTGGAGGCTCTGGGTCTGGCACTGGCTCTGGGGGCTATGGCTCTGGGTCAGGGGGCTACGGCTCTGGAGGTGGCGGTGGTGGCTACAGCAATTACTATCAAGAAAGCTATACTGCACCAACTCCCCCTAAGCCATTTGTGAAGAAGCCACCAGTGCAGCAACAACCACCGCAGCAGCAACAGCAGGCCCCAGCCCAACAGCATTCACAACAGTCCAAGCCTTCCTACAACCAGGGCTACCAGTCACACCAATCCCAGCAACAGCAGAGCTACAACCAAAATCAGTACAGTAACTACGGACCACCACAGAAGCAGAAGGGAGGCTACAACCAGGGAAATCAAGGGGGTGGCAGCGGCTCTTATTCTTACTCCAACACATACAACAGTGGGGCTTCGTCAGGTGAGACTGGAGTAGACAACAGTGGGGCTTCGTCAGGTGAGATTGGAGTTGACTTGAGTGTGGGTCTGACATTACCAGCCTTCTGCAGCTTCTAAATGGTTCTTTGAATGCCTTAGTTAAGGTTTATCCCTTTGTAACACAAGTGTTCTGTTCATTCTTGTGAACTGAAAAAATCTCTTGTTTTGGCCAACATCTCAAATTGTACAAAATGGGAAACAGCGTTGGAGTTGCATTGCAGCCACCGGCGATGCCTCCAGAAGCAGAAATAGTGAAGGTTAAATGAGCTAATGGGCCTGCTCATTATCCTACAGATTCTGGATGCTCACAAGGGATTGACTCCATAGGAAAGTGGGTCTTTGAGCTGTTCTGTGGTTGGAGAGTTGTCATGGGTGCCTTTCTGAGAATTCAGACCTGCTAGCTTAAAGTTTATTTCTAAGCTCTATGATGGGCAGCAACTTCACCTTCATCGCCCACTTTCTTTCCAGTTTTATAATGGCCCATATAAGCATGTGACATTCATCTAGGCTTGGGCTTGGCTTAGAGCATTATGTAGCTGCTACAAAATTGTAAGAGCAGTTTTTTTCTAGAAAATTCCCAATAAGGTCTGGATTCAGAGGTTACTAGGCAATTTGACTTTCTAAAGCGTTAGGAGTCACTGATTGTGTAGCCCATTTAATGCAGTTGCCAATAACCATTGTGCGCTGTGGTGCATACAGAAGCATTCTAGTCGGCTTCACATTGCCAGGAAAAAGTGGAGAGGTTGGTAATGAATATAAAGATACCATGGTGATGTGGCCCTTGTGCCTCTGCTTCTGATGACAATTGCTTGTGTGAAAGGTAGTAACAGCCATGTTTTTCTCAGGATATAATGCTGGCGATGGATCAGGTGGGCGAGGTGGCAGTTCATACACACCAGCTAACACTGGTTACAGCTCTGGCACAAACACAAACTATGGTGGCGGTGGTGCTGCCAACAATACCTCATACCAAGGTAAGAATGGTTAACTGCCTGTTTTCATATTGTATTAAATTATATTTACTTAACTATCCAATCAAATATTCAGTCTTGCTGTAGATTTGAGTACTGTAATCTTTACTTTCTAATCCTTTAGGATACTCGCAAACAAGCTACAATCAAGGTCCTGCACAAAACTACAATCAAGCTCCCCCCTCTTACCAGGCAGCTCAAGGAGGAACTGGCAATTATGGCAGAACTGCAGATCACAGCATGAATTACCAGTATAGATAGACTTTGTGCTCAAGATTCCCCTTCAGTCTCCCCTCTTGACCCTCCTTCCCCCTCCCTGTTCCAAGAGGGGCCCCAAACTTTGTTACCACTTGATGGTTTTACAGCAGCTATGGGTAAAGGCGGTTTGCCTTTCAACCCCTCCGACATTGCAGTGCTTTTAGGTCATAACATTACCCCTCCCCCTGCGTGTGAAAACGTTTCATATTGGGTCCCAGTGTTTGTATCTGTATCACCCTTTGCTATAGCAGAAGGCCTGTTGTGCATAATTTTATTTTTTCCATAAAGACTTATTTTTTTTTAACTTCAGTTCCATCAATTAAGTTCGCTAGAAATTGGTGTCACTTCTGTATTTGGGTCCTGTCATGACTTACAGCATTGTAGTGTAAAGGTTTTGTCACAGATGTAACGGTCACGTAAAAATCACTCTGCTTGCTGTGGTGCAGTGAAAAATGTTCTGATAAAACTTTGGTCCTGTGATCTGTAAACGGTGGGCCTTCGTCACTTGGCTACTGTGATTAACTGGGCTTGGCCCACAAACCATTTTCTTTTGTGCTCAGTGCATCTTTGATGCATGCAAGGAGGAATATTGTTTGCCACAAATTGGTGTTCCTATAGTTTTACCAGGCTGAGAGCGGTTTTCTAAAGTCAGATCTCCAAACCTGCAGCTGTCAGTAACCACATGACCAGGCATTTTAGAATGGTGTTTACAAGCTATGCTTACTAGCAAACGTTTGTGTACACCTATTCCATATTTAGTGTACAGATGCAGTGTTGCGTAAAAGTAAAGATTTGCAGCCACAAGGTTCCTTTTGGGTGGTACTGCATCAGTGTATGCAACGGCCCATTTAATGCCTCCTGTGTAATTACATGGCAGTTGTTGGTTTTGTAAAGTTCCAAGACCAGTACATAGTCATCAACACCTGTTTTTTCCTTGTTAAATGATTCTGTGAAGTGACTTAACAAGCTTTATGTAATTTTAATGCATTAGTGTTGAGATTTGTTTCCTTTTTGCTATTTTGTTGTTTTTTAAGTGAAGATATTATTTTAAGACAGTGGGTCGTGTCAAGGGTTTTTTTTCAATATGTCTCGTTTCATTCAGGCAGTATCTGGAGTGAGCCGAAACATAGATAAATAAACATTTAAACAAAACCTTGTGTGTGTTATTACAAATTTTACAAAAAACTGTTTTAAACCCTTCCATCAATACCCAGTGAAGTGACTGGCCTCAGATACAAATCCTACATATGTTTTAGCTATTTGCATGGGGGCTCCGTCAGCAGTTCACCTTTTTACTAAACCCAGTAATAAAAATAGTTCATCTGCCCCAACAGTGCCCACAGCTTATAAATCTTACATTAAAATACTGTCATTTATATACCTTATTGGATGAGCTATGATCATGTAGGATTTTTTTTCCACTACAGCCAGTATACATGCCCACATGTGTGGTGTCCATATCATGTGACCTGGCTGATCTCTGAGAACATGCAAATGTTCTCTCCAGCATAAGACACAACTGAGCATGTTGCAGGTCAGCCACCCTGCCTATGTTATGCTGGCCTTCCTCAGACAATGCTGAGAGAAGGATCTATGCATACAGAATGAAACTGGTACTTAAGGGGTTAATCTGCATTGTGTCAAAAGGCAGTCTGTATATGCAGCATAGCATGCTTGTTATACTGACTGATTCTGCTGTTGCGGGTTTAGTAACACTTAAATGCATTAACGTGACTGACTTTACAATCCCTTTAACCAGTTTGCAGATTTATTGCGTCAGGGCAGCCCTCCTGCGCGAAATCGCTTACTTGTATGTGGCTTCATGCATAACGTCTGCTCTGTCCAATGTTGGACACAATGGGAGCCAATTGGCAGGTCCAGTGGATGTGGTGTCTGCCAAGACCTGTTGATCCTCTGAGGAGAGGCAGAATGGCGGTCTGCCTATGTAAACAAGGCAGACATCTGTTCTGCCAGAGGAGTAAATGGAGATCTTGTTTCTGCTAAGCAGAAACAGATCAGTTTTCCTTGAGTCAAAGCACATCCAAAGTTAGAAAGCACACCCTATGGACACCCTGTCTGCCTCTGATGGTAACCCCCTTTTTCTGCCAGTGTCATTTATACGGTGACTGTGCTTTGCACTGGTCCCAATTGTGTCAGATTTGTCTTCTGCAATGTCAGTCCCACTAAAAATCGCTGATCGCCACCATTGCTAGTAACAAAAAAAAATTCATAAATGTATCCCGTAGTTTGTAGACAGTAACTTACACTTATTGGGTTAACAGATATTTAGCGGAATGCATGTTGGCCTAAATGGATCAAGGGGGTTACAACTATCCGTGGCTAGAGTGGTTAATTTTTTTTGGGTAGTGTTGCATGATCACACAATTGTCAGCTAATGACTTTTTTTTTTTTGCTTTTCTTTTGGTATTTGATCACCTGTTTTTGTGTTATAAACAAGACCAACCATCTTATAGAATTTTTTTTTTTTTTTTTTTTTTTTTTTTCTGCCATAAATTTAGACCAATATTCAGCTACATAATTTGGGTGAGAGGAAAAACCCCAATTAGTATTGATTGGTTTGTGCATAAATTAATTATACTAATAGTGTATTTTAGTAATGGCAGTGTGTGATATTGCAGTGGACATTTGGACCCTTTTTGGGAACTGTGGACACGAATACAGAGTAAGTGCATATTTTGGCACTGATCAAATGACTGGGGGTTAGCATCGGGTGATCATGGGGGTTAACGGCATAACTAGTTTAATATACCCTGGGGTGCTTTTACTGCTTTGCATGGACACAAACTATCCCTTCCCACCTATCAGAACGGCGATCTGGATTGTTTACCTAGGCAGGTCACAATTCTGTGTATCTGCTTGACAATTGGTGGCAGCTGGAGGATGTAAATTACCTGGCATCCACCCATCTGCTGCTTAGTAGCACGCTTGTGCCCCCATCCGTAAGAACTGTATAGTGTATATGCATCCATGTGCACAAGAGGTCCAGGGCACAGCTGCACCCCCTGTAGCAGAAACTACTATAGGGTGGATGGCAAGCAGGTTAAGGCCTCATGCACACTGAGGCTGATACAGATGTTTAGAGGCATTTGGATGTTTTCCAGATGCCCATGAACTCATGTTATCTTATCAGTACATGTATACCAGTGTCGTTTTTTTTAAAGAGGCTTTTTTTTGGAACACGAAGCAAATAGCTTTCTTTTGGTGGTATTTTATCACCTGCCGTTGTTTTTGGTGCTATTAACTTTATGACTATTTTTGAAAACCTTTTTACTTTTATAATACATATAAAAAAAAATTGAAAACAGTTTAGGCCAGTATGTATTCTACATATTTTTGGTAAAAAAAAGCAATAGGCCTATTGATTGGTTTGTGCAAAATATATTACGTCTACAAATGGATAGATTATAGGGACTTTTTTTTTTTTTACAACTGACATTGTGGTGGACAAATCTGACCCCCAAAGGACCCAGTGATGAGGATGGAGTGGATGATGCGGTAATTTACGCTACTTGGGTGTTGGATAGAGCAAGAGGGGGAGGAACAACCCAACGAAGCAAGATCTCCTTTGGAGACCACCATCATTGTAGTAGAGAGCAGTAACCATATTCAATCAGATTGTGGAGCTGTTACTTTTTGGTTAATTTCCCACCACTCAGCTGTGTGGGGCTTTTCTTTTTTAACCACTTCAGCCCTGGAAGGATTTCCCACGTTAGGACCAGAGCACTTTTTTTAATTTGGCACTGCGCTGCTTTAACTGGCAATTGCCTGGTCATGCAATGCTGTACCCAAAGATAATTTGTTCTTTTCCCACAAATAGAGCCTTATTTTGGTGGTATTTGATCACCTCTGCTTTTTATTTTTTGCGATATAAACGAAAAAGAGAAAAAATATAATTTTTTTCATAAATTTTCAATGTTTTATTAGAAAAATTCAGTAAACTAAATGTCTCTTACGTTCACTGACAGACGCAGCTCTTTTTAAATGACACGTGGATTTTATGTCGTCCTATCAGGAGTGACTAGGCAAAACAGATGCAAAAGCATCAGGGATAGGCTGGCCCCTCCCATGGGGGCAGTCCTCACCTGAGCCTATAAAACCCCCTGCTGGTCAATAGTATTCAATTTAGTTTGCCTAGTGCAAAGGAGTTGACTGGGTTCCCCTATGGGACCTGTGTTTTTTCCTGCATGAAAATTTTCTCTCCGAAAGGTGAAGACTTCTATCAAGTAGCCGGCCTTGGCATAGAGCGGATATCACGAATCCAAAGCTTTGCCCTGCCCGGCCACCTCCTGACCACCTACCCTAAAAATGACAGGGCAGCGTCGCTCAGGGCCCGTTCCGTGCGGGCGGCCTGTCGCTGTTGCCACTTGTGCCCAGTGTCTGGCTTTTGCCTTTCCAGTGGCCTTGGCCAGCAGCAATCCTTCCCGGGACAAGGGGGGAAAGTCTGCTTCGGGTGGCTACCCGCAATGCCGTCGGACTGGTGAGTGACCCCTCCTCCGCCCTTAGGGCGTGGGGGGGGCGGCATCCGGGGCAGTTTTTAATTTTAGCGATAGCTTTTTCCCTGTCAGGGGGGCACCTACTTATTGCGTTTCCCCCACCCCTGCCCCCCCTCTGGTCTGCCACGTTCACGCGGCGTCGCGTTTGTGACATAGAGGGCCCTGGGGCCTGTGCCGGTGTTCCCACTGGGAACGTTCGTTCGCGTGCGTTTTTAGCCGCCGCCATTTTGCGGCGGTTAGCTCATGCTGCGCGAGTGCCATTTTCTGGTATTACACTCTGTTACTGCGTGCACTTTCTCCTCAGAGAAGCGGCAGCTGCATGTGTGGTACAGTCCCCAGGAGCTCCTTTTTTCCTCTCGCAGCGCTGACAGGCTACAGGGCTAGAAGCAGCAGGTTTGGCTAGCTCCTTGGGGTGTTGTTTTAGGTGGGCTTGTCCTCCCAGGCTCCCTGGGTGGTCTTAGGTGGTGATACGTGGGGGGCGTCCCATTCAGGCCTGTCTGGGGACGGCGGCTATGAACCCTGCAGCACCCTCTGTTTTGGAGCCAGCAGAGCAGCGCTCCACACAAGCCCCTGCGGTCACTTTGGACCTCTTGTGGGCTCTTTTTGTGGAATTCATTCCTAAGGTTACTGCTCCGGCTAAGCGTTTGGCCCCCAATGTCTCCTCAGGTGAGGATTCTGATCATGAAGTCGCCTCGGTTGTCACTGGGACCCCCGTGGAACGTGGAAAGAGGGCGAATTGGTCCTCTCAGATTCTGAAGAGGACCAGGGGGCCTCAATGGCGCACGACAAGGCAATTGTAGCGGCCCTAATTGCTGATATTCGCCAGGCTCTGTGCCTTGCCCAGTCTGAGGAGGCGCAGACTTCCACTTATATCTGTGGGTCTATGAGGCCTCCTAAGTCCCCTAGGGCTTTTCCCTATGATCAATTTTTTGAACGGGCTGTTTTTAAGGAATAGGGTTCCCCCATAAATTCCTTCACTTTGCCTAAGCGTTTTGCGGTGTGCTATCCCTTTGAGGATGCTTTCCTTTAAGTGGTGGGCTTCCCCTTCGGTGGACCCACCGGTGGCCCGTCTAAATAAGGCTACCACCCTTCCTGTGGAGGGTTCGCCCTCTTAAGGACGCGGCGGATCGTCGCACGGAAATGGTGTCTAAGGCTATTTTTCAGGTAGGTTTTGCTATGCGGCCAGCTCTGGCCTCAGCAATGTCAGCGCAGTCTCCTTTTTGAGTGCCTCTCCTCAGTGTGCAAAAATTGGCGTTGCAATTGTGCGAGGAATGAGTTGCATAAGGTGCAACACGTGGTGGAAGGCTTCCATTATCTGTGTGACTCCCTGCTGGACATCATGCCCATGCTGTCAAAAATTTCAGCCTTTGCTATAATCATCAGGCTGATGTTGTGGCTGAGGTCTTGGTCGGGTGATCAGGCATCTAAGAAACGCCTCACTGACCTTCCCTTCCAGGGGGGTCGTTTGTTTGCACCACAGCTGGACGAAATCATTAAGGATTTCACGGGGGGGGGGGGGGAGAGTCTCTTCCGGAACCCAAACGGCGGGACTTTCACCGACGACAGGGCCCCTCTTTTTCTGGGCAGAAAATAAGCAAGCCGTCAAAGCCAGCGAGGGTAAAGCAGGGTGCAAGATGGGACCTTGGGACAGCAGGTCTTCGCAAAGCGGAAGCCGCCAAGGGGGGAAAAAGTTTTTTCATGCCCCCGGCACAGCCGGGGCGGGTTCCAAGTCCAGTAAGGCCCGGCTGGATCTGGTAAGAGAACCTGGCATCGGAAACCCGGTAAAGCGGAAGATAAGCCCTCCTCAGCGTGACTGGTTCTCCCCGCCCATCTCTCGGGTGGGGGGCCGGTTATTGGAGTTTGCGGACTGCTGGACAGCTCACATCTCCGATCGGTGGGTCCTGGATATGGTGTCCACCGGATAGAGTTCAAAGCTCTGCTCCCAGACAGGTTCTTTCCCTCAAACCTAAGACTCCCGCAGGGGCGTCTGGAGGAGCTGTTAGGCGCGGTCCAGTCCCTTGCGGACATGGGCGTAGTGGTGCCAGTTCCACTGGAGGAGAGGTTCTGCGGTTTTTACTCAAAGCTCTTTGTGGTGCCCAAAAGGGGCGCGGTCAGGCCAATTCTGGACCTCAAAGCTCTGAATTGCTTTGTCAAAGCACAGAAGTTCAGGATGGAGTCCGTTCGCTCGGTCGTTGCCGCCCTGCATCAAGGGGAATTCTTGGCATCCCTGGACATCAGGGACGCCTATCTGCACATTCCCATCTGTCAAAAACACCAGCGTTTTCTGCGCTTCACAGTGGGAGACCCGCATTACCAGTTTGTGGCCCTACCTTTTGGTCTGGCCTCGGCTCCCAGGGTGTTCACCAAGGTGTTGGCACCGGTCCTAGCACTGCTAAGACAGAGAGATATCGCAGTGGTAGCGTACCTCGATGACTTGCTCTTGAGGGCAGAGTCGGCAGTGTCCTTGGAGGACGTGAGAATCGCGGCCTCTACACTAAGGGAATTCCGTTGGCTCATCAACCTGCAAAAGTCCTCGCTAGCCCCCTCGTGTCACCTGGAGTACCTCGGTCTGATTCTAGACACGGTGCAGGCGAAGGTGTTCTTTCCTCCCAATAAGCTGTTGGGGCTGCAAGCGGCGGTTCGGACCCTACTGTCGCGCCGGAGGTCCTCCCTAAGGTTCTGCATGCCGTTGTTGGGACTCATGGTTTTGTCCTTCGAGGCGATACCTTACGCCCAGAGTCACACTCGGCTCCTGCAGAAGGCGATTCTGTCAAGGTGGGACAAATCTCCCCTTTCTCTGGACAGGCTGATCCGTTTGGACCACCGGACCAGGGGATCACTGACTTGGTGGCTCCAGGCTCCAGCACTGACTGGGAAAGTCTTTTCTTCCCCTCAACTGGTCGATTGTAACGACGGATGCCAGCCTGACGGGCTGGGGAGGGGTGTTGGGTCAGTTGTCTGCTCAGGGCTGTTGGTCAGCTCAGGAAGTTCGACTTCCGATAAATGTGTTGGAACTGAGAGAGATCAGGCTTTGCTTGTCCCGTTGGTCGTCAAGGCTGCATGGCCTCCCTGTCCGGGTTCAGTCGGACAATGCCACAGCTGTGGCGTATGTGAACCATCAAGGAGGGACGAGAAGTTCCGCGGCAGCTGCAGAGGCTGCTCTGATTCTCCGCTGGGCGGAACAACACGTTCCGGCGCTCTCCGCAATTTACATTCCGGGAGTGGAGAATTGGCAGGCGGACTTTCTCAGTTGCCAGACACTGGACCAGGGGGAATGGTCCCTGCATCCGGAGGTGTTTTGCCAGATTTGCTGCAAGTGGGGCACACCAGAGGTAGACCTCATGGCGTCCAGGTTCAATCACAAGGTCGAGACCTTCGTGTGCAGAACAAGAGATCCGTTGGCGGTCGCCACGGACGCGCTGGTGGCTCCTTGGGGTCGGTATCGGTTAATATACCTCTTCCCTCCCCTGAAGCTGTTGCCTCGGGTTCTGCGCAGCATAGCTGTGGAGGGTATTCCGACAATCCTGGTCGCTCCCGATTGGCCTCGGCGCACTTGGTACGCCGATCTGGTTCGGATGGTGGCGGACGCCCCTTGGCGGCTTCCGCTTCGCGAAGACCTGCTGTCCCAAGGTCCCATCTTGCACCCTGCTTTACCCTCGCTGGCTATTGAGGCCCAGGTATTAAGGGATCGGGGAGTCGCTGACTCTGTAATCCCTACTATGCTTAAGGCACGTAAGTGCATTTCGCGCAAAATTTATCACAGGACCTGGAAAGCCTATATTGCATGGTGTGAAGCGGGGGGTTGGAACCTCGCTCTTATTTGATGTCCAGGGTGCTGACTTTTCTGCAACAGGGACTGGATAAGAGCCTGGCATTGAGTATGCTCAAGGGCCAGATTTCGGCCTTAGCGGTTCTTTTTCAGAGACCTTTGGCTTCCCATTTGCTGATCCGCACATTTGTACAGGGTGTACGTCATGTGGCTCCTTAGTTTTGGCCGCCTCTGGCGCTGTGGGATTTGAATCTGGTGCTCTCTGTTTTACAGAAACCATCGTATGAAAAGATTAGGGACATTCCCTTGTCCCTTTTGTCGCAGAAGGTTGCCTTCTTAGTGGCTGTCACATCCACACGACGGGTGTCAGAATTGGCTGCCTTGTCTTGCAAGTCCCCGTACTTGATTCTTCATAATGACAAGGCGGTGTTGTGACTTCCGCCTTCTTTCCTTCCGAAGGTGGTCTCTTCTTTTCATTTGAATGAGGATATTGTCCTTCCTTCATTATGTCCTCACCCAAAACATCCTAAGGAATTTGAGTTACACTCACAGTGGCAAGTTTGGTGATATGCACAAAGGCTTCTGGCCCGCTGCTCTAGCAACCTACCACCCTCATGGAGTTGGTGACCAAATCGTGGGCCGCACCTCCCCTAAAAACCAAGTTTGGATTCCAAGATCGCAGCTTCCAGGTTCACGGCCGGATTCTGTTTAGGCTGGGAGAACCACCATCTGACAGTCACTAGGACTGCCGCCCAGTAGTACAGTAAAAAGTTTGGGAGGGCCAGCCAACCCCCCCCCCCCGAGAGCGGGAGGTACAAAATCTTTTTTACTACCCTGGGGGTCCCCCAGCCCAAATGAAGGAGGTCACCACAGACTCCAGTTTCCAAGAGAAGCTTTTAGGGATGTGCTTCAGTGTATTTAAAAAAAAAAAAATAGAGAAATTTGGGAAGGTAAATCATTTTCAGCAAGTTACATCTGCCAACCGGGGATACGGGAAGGGAGCGCCAAGCCTCGCATTTCTGGGTGAGTTGGGTAAGCACTGGAAGGACGTTCTTGGACAGCTATTCTATGTCTTTGCTAGTGACCTTAATTCCTAGGTACGTAAATTCACTCACCCACCTCAGGTGAGTACCAGTGTTAATCTGGGTGTTTGAATGTTGCAAGGGGAAAAGGGTTGATTTATCTCAATTAATCCGGATTCCGGAATAGGAGCTAAATCGGTCAAAGAGGGTTAATGCCGAATGGAGAGAGGTGGACCTGTCTGCCATGTAGTGTCCGCGTAAAGGGAGAGCTTTTCCTCCAATGGACCTACCCGGATCCCGACCACGGAGGGGTCTGCTCTAATCTGAATAGCCAGTGGCTCCAAAGCAAGGCAAACAGCACCGGGGACAACGGACATCCCTGACGTGTCCCCCTCGCCAAGGGGAAAACCTCAGAGGCCATCCCATTATTACGGACCCTTGCCCTAGGATGCTCGTATAGCATACGCAGCCAGGTTTGGAAGTTGTGTCCAAAGCCATAACGCTCCAAGATCGCCCAAAGGTAACTCCACGAAGTCGAAGGCCTCCACGTCAAGAAAGGCCACGACCCCTGCGGAGTCAGAGTCAACCAGGTCGATGTGCATATGGGGCCTTCTAATGTTTATATCCGTACCTCTACCAGGCATAAAACCGTCTGGTCGAAGTGGATAAGGGCCGTGATGACAGCGTTCAGGTGGTTGGCCAGTACCTTGGCTAATATCTTGGCATCGACGTTCAATAATGAAATTGGCCTGTATGAGAAGTATAGGGTGGGAATAACCACAATGACTGCGTCGCTCATGGAGTCCGGAAGGGTCTCCAGCTCCAGTGAGCCAGCAAGGAGAGACTGAAACTTGGGGACAAGGTCCTCTACATACCACTTATAAAATTTTACCGGGATCCCATCAGGGCCTGGTGTTTTACCAATTTGCATGCCCTTCAGCGACTTTAGTATTTCCTCCTCTGTAATGGGACCAAGTTTCTGGGAGTATTTGTCAGTAAGTACCAGGATGTCAACCCTCTCCATGTATTCAGTCAGGTCACCCTGGGCATAGTTAACTCGGGAGCTATAGAGATGCTTGTAGTAGGTAACAAAAGCCTGATTAATTTCAGAGGCAGAGGAGAGGAGTGATCCATCAGGGCCCTGGATTTGGGCTATAGACACCGCCCCCGGCTGTTCCTTGGACAGCCATGCTAAGAGTCTGCCCGTCTTCTCTCCCTGCTCAAAAATGCGCTGGGACTGGTGCAGTAGTTTTTTCTGGGTCAGCCGGGTACATAGGTCAAGGACCCTAGAGGTCAGAGATTGCAACCTAATGTATTGTCAGGGATCCTGTGTCCTTACATATTGGGCCTCCTGTGCTACCGCCTCAGCCTCGGCCTTGGTAAGGTCTGCCTTCTGGTCCCTCCGAACTTTAGATATGATGGTTTGATACTGACCCCTTGTGTAGGCCTTGAAGGCCTCCCACTCCGTGGCTGCCAGGGCTGACTGGGTTCACAGTCCAGTACGTGCCTAATTCCATCCTAAATTTCGGGTCTACCTCAATGCCCGATATCCAGTATCTGGACAACCTCCGCAACCTGTCCAAGAGGGGGACCGCCACATCCATTGACAAAAGAAGTGGAGCATGGTCCGAGATCCCCCTCGGAAGGATGCACTCAACATATCTTTGAATGGATTTTTGGTTTACATCACTTCCTGTAGCTTGCATCAGCATTCACTTCCTGTTAGGTCATCTCCCAGAAGCCTTCGCTTACTTGTTGCATCATAGAAGAGGGTGTGATAGGGCGTGTTCACCACTCTGGACCACACTCTGATTTTACAATCTCCTTTAGATCTCCCATCAGATGTCCTCTATTCCATAGTTCTGGTAAATCTAAAGGAAGATGTACAGAGATTGTACAATCAGATTGCATAGTGTATGGCCATTTTTATACAATCACATAGGAGGGAGTGGACGGAGACACTCAGTTGTCATTCCATGCTCATATCTCCACATAGCGAAGACTCACATTCCCGCATGCGTTTGTTTTGGATGTTTTGGATTATTTTCACTTGTCACACATAGGGAGCCCATTCACTTGAATAGGCAGCCCTACATGCAACAATCGCCCCAGGGAAGCTCCAGAACTATTTTTGGCGTGTGGTGCGTTACTGCAGTTATGTACATGTAATGACAACACAAACACAATGCACATTTGAAGCATTTCTGAAATGCATGCCAAAGCGTGCATTTTCTGTGCAGTTTGCCATGCGTCTGGAAACACACAGATGTGAATGCAGCTTTGTTGTTCTTGTGTAAATGCACAAATTTCATTTTCAGGCCCCATTCACACCTAGAGTAGTGATTACTCTGTCATTTCAAAGCCATTGTATCTCATTTTTAGGGACTCCTTAATGACTGGAATAGTACCACTGGATTGGCATAGGGCCAATGTGGTGCCCATATTTAAAAAGGGATCAAAGTCTTTACCAAGTAACTATAGACCTGTTAGTTTAACTTCTATAGCTGGGAAGATACTGGAGAGTTTAATAAAAGACCACATAGATGAGTTCTTGTTGGATAAAAAGATTTTAAGCAACAGACAGCATGGATTCATGAAAGACAGAAGTTGTCAAACAAACCTGATTTCTTTTTATGAGGAGGTAAGTAAAACCTTAGACAGAGGGGTGGCTGTGGACGTGGTATACTTGGATTTTGCAAAAGCGTTTGACACTACACAGTTGTCACTACACTCCCCCCACAGTTAGAAACACCACCCTAAGGAGCACATAACCCGTTTATCGTCCCCTAGTGTTAACCCCTTTCCTGCCAGTGACATTTATACAGTAATCAGTGGCTATTTTTAGCTCTCATCGCTATATAAATGTCAGTGGTCCCAAAAAAGTGTCCGATCTGTCCGCTGCAATATCGCAGTCCTGCTAAAAATTGCAGATCACCACCATTACTAATAAAAAAATAATAATAATAAAAATGCCATAAATCTATTCCCATAGTTTGTAAACGTGATAACTTTTGCAATTTTTTTTAAACCAAAAATATGTAGAAGAATATATATCGGCCTAAAGAGGAATAAGTTAGTTTTTTTTATATATATTTTTTTGGATATTTATTATAGCAAAAAGTAAAAAAAAAAGTTTTTTTTTTCTCAAAATTGTTGCTCTTTTTTTGTTTATAGCGCAAAAAATACAAAAAAACGCAGAGGTGATCAAATACCATCAAAAGAAAGCTCTATTTGTGGGGAAAAAAGGGACGTCAGTTTTGTTTGGGTACAGTGTCACACAACTGCACAGTTGTCAGTTAAAGTGACGCAGAGCCGTATCGCAAAGAGTGCTCTGGTCAGGAAGGGGGTAAATCCTTCCGGGGCTGAAGTGGTTAAATACCCTTTCTTCCCCATTCAGATGTTCGGCTTGAACTTTAGCAAGTTGTCTTCACCACATCTGGATGCCTAAATGCATTGAGTTGCTTCCATGTGATTGACTGATTAGCAATTTGTGTTACCAAACAATTGAACAGGTGTACCTAATTAAGTGGCCAGTGAGTGTATATGTAAAGCACAGTGTAAACGTATGGCTCTATATAAGTACCTATAATAAATAAATCATTTCCATTTAAAGTTGCAGCAAAGTCTCATAATCATTTTAAATCCTTACAAATGAACTAAATCATATTTTGTTGATATACATCTATAAAAACTATATTCAATGTTTATGTAAATAGACATAATGCAAAAGAAATAGCTTATTACATTACATTCTATCAATTTCTATTAACATATCTTAATTGTGTCCAAGCAATGAGCAAGTTAGTCACTAGGGGCCACTCTATCCCCATTTTCTATGCCTCAACAGAGTTTAAAGCAAATTCAGATCATTAAACATAGATCCCTTAAATATTCATCTATTTAACTATATTGATTTCAATGTCCTTTACCCACCTTTTAGGACTCAGTGAGGGGTTTGTTCTCCCTTAAATTTGATTGTCCATCTAGGTTTGACCAGGGACTGCTCAGATTAAAAAAAAAAAAAAAGGAAAGGAAAAAGGAGGCAAATCAAAAATCTATTTATTGCCTTTAAAGATATCTGCTAGATATCAAAACATTCCCCACTTAATTTAAGTTTGTATTTTTTTGTTACCAGGGATATTGTGTGTTTGCTTGTTTCCTAATGGAGTGCAAACTGCACTGCATCTCCTCATTTATATCTCCCGCCATGGACAGTCATGTCCAGTGACTCCTGGGTTGGGATGTCATCACAGCATAAGCACCACTTCATATGCACATAGGAGACTCGGGCCCATCTAAGGAAACTCCTCCTCTGTATCCTTCCTCCTCATGGTCCAAATTGGAATTGTACTGCTCACAAACAGGGGGTCCTCCCACCGCTATCTTGCCTATTACCTGCTGAAGGGAAAAATAAAAATATATTTTTGGACCAAATACATTCATTGGATTTTTCCAAGAAATGGTTCTATCACAGTTTAGAAAATCTGGCCAAAAACACACCACAGTGCAGTGCATATACTGTCCCAAATAGGGGGCCACCCACCTGCACAGAAGGCACAATTTACAGCCCATTAACCGGTTCCAGACCGCGTAGCGTATATTTACTGCTGCAGTGTGGCTCTATCCCGCAAATCGTCTAAAAGCAGAGATCGCGGGCACAGCCAGAAGGCACACCCCCAGCGTGGTCACGGCGGTCCGATTCGCTAGAGGACCGTTCACTCTATAGGAATAGACCAATGATTTTTGGTCTATTCCTGTTGATCGGTCCTAGCGAATGGGATGCCTCCCCTGTCTGAAGAATGTAAACACAGACAGGGGAAATGATGTAATCTCCCCTCTCTGTGTCCTTTTCCGTTGCAGAGAGGAGAGAGAGACATCAAAACGTAAGTTGCACCAACACTACACTAACACCAGTACACATATGTACACTTTTAACCCTTTGATCGCCCCCCCCCCCTCACTCCTGTCACCCTCTGTCACTGTGTCACTGAGTGCAGTGATCAGATCATTCGCTGATTGCTGTACTTGTGACACTAATCAGTGTTAGGGTAGGTAGTATTAGGCATAGTTATCTGTAAATACCCCCCCAATAATGTTTTTAACCCCTTAATTGCCCCCTGTCATCTGTGATCACTGTATAAGTGTCACGGGGGATGCTAGCTAGATAGTTTTATTCCCCAACAGTTTACCCACCGTATATATAATATATATACCTTGTATCGGTCGACCTCAGTTAGGTTTTAGTGTGCGTTAGGGTCATCATAAACACCAGGCAGGGCCAGTTAGTTAGGTACTCTGACACACATACACACACATTAGATAGGTGTTAAATACTATTGCAGTATCTGATCAGATCAATATCTGATCTGATCAGATATCTATTAGAATCCCCACTAGATTAGTGTTCTAAAAAATGGATCAGCCCAGATACCTGCTAACGCCTGCGTTTAGCCCCTCTGCCCAGCCCAGCCCACCCAAGTGCAGGATCAATAGATCGCTGACACCAAACACAGAACAGATATCTGCAGTGTTCGCAGAGATCACGCCCGATCCCTGCGAAATCTGACAGTGATTTTGATAGCGACTTGAAATAGGCTCTGACAACCAGATGCGCTTTTTTTGCCTGTGAGTCATACTAGTGTACCGATAAATTTAGAGGCCAACATGTCAAATCTGAGGTACACTAGTGAAGAGGCCTATGCGTTGCTGAGCATGACAGATGAGAGCGATGGGGAAGCCTCACTGTCAGAATCAGGCTCAGCATATGATCCCGTAGACAACAGCGGCTCTCTGTCAGATAGCTCTGATGATGGAGAAGTCCCTGCTAAGGTCAGGGGTACCAGATCCCGTTCTGCTGTCGCTGGGGTGCAAGCACCATCGGCCTAGTGCACCCTGGTCATACAACCAGCACTGCAGTAACAGTTGGTGATGTGGTGAGTCCCATAAGTGCAGTTCAAGCTGGTGTGGCTAGCACAAGTAGTCTCCCACAGCCACGAAGAAGAGAAACACAGGCCCGCAGAGCCCATAGTGCCCTTCCTGCCATGCTTGCAAACCCTGATTGGCAACCCACCACTGATGCAGCGCCGTACTTCTCCCATTTACTGGCCAACCCGGAATTCAGGTGAATACAGTTGACTTTACGGCCATCGATTTTTATTCTCTATATTTTCACCGAACATCTCTATAGATCGATTGTGGACCAAAGCAATTTATATGCTGGTCAATGCATCCCCACTTATCCCCTTTGGTCACTTGCCAGAGATTGGAAACCAATTAAGGTTTCCGAATTTAAGACCTTTCTGGGCCTTACCCTCAACATGGGCATACATAAAGAACCTGAATTGCGGTTGTATTGGTCCACTAACTCAATTCATCATATGTATGTCTTCTCTGCTTGCATGGCCAGGGCACGATATGAGCAGATCCTGTGGCTTATGCACTTCAATGACAATGAACTCTGTCGTCCACAGGGTGACCCTGAATATGATCGGCTCCACAAAATACGGCCCCTCATAAACCACTTCAGTCAGCATTTCACAGCACTTCTTATTCCCAACCAAATTGTGTGTGTGTGAACGAGTCCCTGATTAAATTTGCTGGCCGTCTTGCTTTCAAACAGTACATCCCCAGCAAGCGTGCCAAATATGGGGTCAAGATGTATAAGCTCTGTGACAGGGCCACAGGCTATACATGTAGCTTTATGGTTTATGAGGGCAAAGATAGTCACGTGGAGCCGGAAGGATGCCCAGACTACATAGGGAGTGCTGGCAAAATTGTGTGAAGCTTGGTGTCACCCTTATCTGGAAAGGGGTACCATTTGTACATGGACAATTATTACACAAGCGTGCCACTTTTTAGTCACTTGTTTGATCACCAAATTGGCACATTTGGCACCGTGCGATCTAATTGCCGGGGCTTCCCCCAACAGCTGGTAGAATCCCGACTTAAATGGGGGAGTAGTAATTTGCTTGTGGTGAAGTGGAGGGATACAAAGAATGTTTTCGTCCTACCCTCCCTTCACGCAGACACGTCTGTCCAAATTACAACGGCGATTGGTGTTGTGGAGAAACCCCTCTGTGTCCACGATCATAACCAAAATATGGGAGAGGTGGACCTCAATGACCAGTTATTGGCCGTAAGTCCAGACGCTGGTACTAAAAAGTGTCTGTTTACTTATCCTAATCGGCACTGAACGCTTATGTGCTATGCAAAGCATCAGGACGGACTGGACCTCTCCTTCAATTCCAGGAAGAGATCAGCAGAGCCCTGCTGTATCCAGCCGGCCCTGCCCCCCATGTTCCCAATCCAAATGCAGTGAGCCGGCTGCATGGACGGCATTTTCCACATGCCATCCCTGGTACCCCTACCAACCGAGCCCCCCCAAAAAAGATGTCATGTCTGCCGATATATAAAAAAAAAAGTAATAAAAACCAAAAAAAAAAAATTATAAAAGCCAAAAACAGTTGTATGTTTCTTGTTTTTCTATCTCTATTTTCTCTCTATTCTCTTTCTATTGCTCTCTTTATTGTTTTTTATGCATACCTGTAATATTTTGTTGCTGTTTATTATAATTTTTTTTTGCAGGTATGTAATGTTTTTATAATGTTTTCATGTAATGTTTCATTTTTTGTTTCTTCTTAGCAGGAATGTTATTTTTTATGTTACTGTATTTTATTAATTTTTATTTAGTTTTGAGGTACGCCAGCTGCAGCGTTGATTCATTTAAGGTGACAGCAACAGCGTTTGCTCCCACCATATATAAAGCAGCGACTCCAGCGCTGTTGGAGGGGATTTCACCATCACAGTTAGAAAAAGAGCATATATACCGGAGCATAAGGGCAGGGGTGGAAATTGGGGCTGATTGCCCCAATGCTCCGGTATATATGTTTAAAAAGGGGCTATCCCCACCATTAGTGGTTGAAGGGAGGTTTTCTAATGGTGAGCATACTCACCGATTGATTCTTTTTTTTCATTTAACCCACAGGCTGCATGAAAAAAAAGAACATTACAACATATGCCCAACAAGAACCAGTGACACATTGGTATGCTGCTGATGTTACAGTGGTTATACTGGAATGATGCCTGCAGGTATAGGTATCATCTAGGTATCATTCTTTTCAGCCGGCTTTCATGTAAAAGCAATCCTAGTGGCTGATCGAGGGCAGTAATTCTAGCAGTACACCTCCTCTGCAGATCTAAAGTGGCAACCTGTAAAGGCTTTTAAAGATGTATATAGTTTGTCACCGCTGCGCAGGTATGTGTTATTTTTAAAGCATGTAATGTTTGGTGTCTATATACTCGGCATGAGATCATCTTTTATATTTCACCAAATATTTGGGCAATTTCATGTGAACAAAAAGTGTCAGAAAAGACTTGGTGGGTGATGTGTGGCATAGGCTTTTAATCGTGGGCATAAAATGCCAGAACAGTTCAAAACTCCTCCAAATTACCCCATTTTGGAAAGAAGACACCCCAAGCTATTTATTAAGCGACATGTTGAGTCCATGGAATATTTTATTTTTTTGTCACAAGTGATTTAAAAATGACAAAAAGATTACACAAAGTTGTCACTGAAACTGAAATTATATATTGCTCACACATGCCATGGGTATATGTGGAATTACACCCCAAAATACATTCTGCTGCTTCTCCTGAGTACGGGTATACCCCATGTGTGAGACTTTGTGAGTCTATTCGTGTATAGGACCCCAAAAACCAATCACCGACTTCAGGATTTTTAAGGTCGTAAACTTATGCATTCACCCCACACTACCTATAACAGTTGCGTAGGCCATGAAATGCCCACATAGCAACCCCCCCCCCCAAATGACCCCATTTTGGAAAGTAGACACCCCAAGCTATTGTTGAGTCCATGGAATATTTTATATTTTGCCACAAGTTTCGGGGAAATGAATTTTTTTTTTCACAAAGTTGTCACTAAATTATATATTGCTCACACATGCCATGGGTATATGTGAAATTACACCCCAAAATACATTCTGCTGCTTCTCCTGAGTATGGGGATACCACATGTGTGAGACTTTTTGGGAGCCTAGCCGCGTACAGAACCCCACAAACCAATCACCGCCTTCAGGCTTTCTAAGGGCATAAAATGGTGATTTTACTCCTCAGTACCTATCACGGTTTTGGAGGCTCTGAAATGTCAAGGTAGCACAAAAGCCCCCCAAATGACTCCATTTTAAAAAGAAGACATCCCAAGGTATTTGCTAAGAGGCATGGTGCGTATTTTGCAGCTCTCATTTGTTTTGGAAAATGAAGAAATAAACAAAAAATGTATTTTTATGCCCTTAGAAAGCGTGAAGGCGGTGATTGGTTTTCGGGGTCCCGTACATGGCTAGATTGCCAAAAAGTCTCGCATATGTGGTATCTCTGTATTCAGAAGAAGCAGCAGAATGTATTTTGGGGTGTAATTTCACATATACCCATGGCATGTTCGAGCAACATATCATTTAGTGACAACTTTGTGAAAAATTAAAAATGTTTAATTTCCCTGAAACTTGTGTCAAAATATAAAACATTCCATGGACTCAACATGCCTCTCAGCACATAGCTTGGGGTTTCTACTTTCCAAAATGGGGTCATTTGGGGGGGCGGGTTTGCTATCTGGGCATTTCATTGCCTCTGCAACCGAGATCGGTAGTGTGGGGTGAAGGCATAAATTTTTGCCCTTAAAAATCCTGAAGGTGGTGATTGGTTTTCGGGGTCCCGTACGGGCTCCAAAAAAGTCTCCCACATGGGGTATCCCCGTACTCAGGAGAAGCAGCAGAATATATTTTGGGGTGTAATTCCACATAAACCCATGCCATGTCATTTCCGGGACAACTTTGTGTAATTTTTTTTTTTTCATTTTTCAATCACTTGCGACAAAAAAAATAAAATGTTCCATGGACTCTGGGCATTTCATGGCCTCCGCAACTGTGATAGGTAGTGTGGGGTGAAGGCATGCATTTTTGCCCTTAGAAATTCTGAAGGTGGTGATTGGTTTTTGGGGTCCCGTATGCAGATAGGCTACCACAAAGTCTCACACATGGGGTACCCCCATACTCAGGAGAAGCAGCAGAATGTATTTTGGGGTGTAATTCCACATATACCCATGCCATGTGTGAGCAATATATAATTTCAGTGACAACTTTGTGTCATTTTTTTTTGTCATTTTTCAATCACTTGCGACAAAAAAATAAAATATTCTATGGACTCAACATGCTTCAGCAAATAGCTTGGGGTGTCTACTTTCCAAAATGTGTTCATTTGATTTTTTATGCTATCTGGGCATTCCATGGCCTCCGCAACTGTGATAGGTAGTGTAGGGTGAAGGCATACATTTTTGCCCTTGGGGGCATGGCCTGGACATGGTTGTGTGAAGACACACTTTTCTTGAGCTACCGGGCTTCTCTTGGCTAGCCTAGCCTATCTTGCTCTATTTCACCCCGTACTAATCAGCATGTACTCAGCAAAGAAACTAAAAACTAAAGGGAGCACTAAAGCTGCTAAAACCAGCGGGGAAATAGCGTATTATTTCTCAAAAGCTCAGCCACCCTCTCCTGCTGCAAAGATGGCGGAGACACGTGGAGAGACATCTGAGGACTCGGATAAAACTCACCAGCATGCCTCTCCTGCAGCATCTATGGAGTCGGATACCTACTCGTATACCCCTGCAGCTCTGCAGTCTGGCTCACGGGACTCTCCACCTCGTAAATCTACGGGAGGTCTGGACAGGGAACTATGGACACTCCTTAAGGCCCTTCCAACTGAGGCTGACGTTGACGTCCCTCATCGACCGCCTGGAGGCTCAACACAGAAAGAACATTCAGGAGGTGAGGACCTAGATGGGATCCCTGTCCTCGAGATTAACCACGGGTGAGACCTCACTGACAGAGCTACAGCAGAGGGTAACATCCCTAGAACATCTGCAAGATGCACATATAGATGCAGCCACTACGTTGCAGCTCCACATGAAAGAAATGGAGGACAGGAGCAGGCGAAAAAATTTATGCCTCAGGCGCCTCCCAGAGGCTACGGGACCGGAGGACCTCGCTACAACTGCAGAAGATTTTCCGTAGACTCCCGGATAATGCCCTTCCTGACTGGCTTGAGTTTGATCGGATCCACAGGGCCCTGAGCCCCCGCCCGGCAGACCCTAACCGCCCGCGGGATGTCAAAGCATGGGAAGCCGGTGCAGTCGACTTCGATGGAGCAACTATCAAGATCCTGCCAGATGTGTCCCGGGCTTCCCTACAGAGGCTTGCACATAACCTTACATACCGGTTTATCTTTGACAAAGATCGCCACAATGCCCAACTGGAAAGTCCACAAATGCTCTTTCCAGTCCATCCTCACAATCATCCACTACTACTATCAAATTGAAATCCCAGAAATTCCCGGATCTGATGACATGTCCGGAGATATGGGCTTTCTTACATGAATCTATTCTTACCTTAACAAGACAAAAATGGACCCAATATACGTCTAATATGACCCAAGCCTAAATCCAAGCCCACCGCCGTCTGTCATCAAACCCTCCGACAAAGGAGGAAACATAGTCATCATGACCCATGTACAGTATCAAAATATGTGCCATACAGTTCTGAACAACACAGATTGGTACGTTCCCATTGACCCCCTACAAGTTGAGAATTTTGCTAATGAGTTTAGAGATCTTTGCATTGCCGCATATACACGTGGACTGATCGATAAGGACACTTTAGAATATTTGAATACCAAGTTCCCCCGCACACCAACCTTCTATACCCTCCCTAAGACCCATAAAAACATCCGATCCCCCCGGGTCGACCTATAGTATCTGGTATAAGGTCATTAACAGAAAATGCCAGTAGATTCGTCTATACTTTTTTATTACCACACATACTCAGTCTACCCTCATATATTCGCGACACCACGGACCTGCTTAGACATGTGGAGGGGGTTCAGGTCCCTCCGGGCGCCCTGCTCGTGGCCATAGATATTGAGGCCTTGTACTCAAGTATCCCCCACAGGCAGGGCGTCCGGATGGCTGGATCCTTCCTCTACGAGCAGGACCATACCACATGGCCCCTAGTGGATTTCATTTTAGAGCTCCTGCATTTCATACTTACCAAAAACTACTTTACATGTATGGAACAGCTCTACTTACAGGTCCAAGGTGTCGCAATGGGCACAGCTTGTGCACCTTCATACGCCAACTTATTTTTAGGGGGATGGGAAAGGACAATCTTTGCAGAGGAAGTATTTCAACCTTACCTTCAGCGCGTTCTATGCTGGTACAGATTCATTGACGACCTACTGATTATATGGACTGGTGGTGTGGATTTACTCCACCATTTCATTGAACAACTCAATAAGAATTCACTTAACCTCCACTGTACATATACTTTTGACTCTAAGAGTATTCCCTTTTTGGACATTAGGATAATTATCAATGACCAGCATCAGATTGATACTGATTTATATAGGAAGCCCACCGCGGGTAATACTTTACTTTGTGCTTCCAGTGCACATCCTTCTTCCCTTGTGCAGAGCATCCCCTATGCTCAGTATATACGCCTACGGCGGAACTGTACTAGGGACGAAGACTTCTTTTTACAAACTGCAGCCCTTCGACAGCGATTATTGGCCAGAGGGTACACACGTACCAACCTCAGAAAAGCCTTCAATAAGGCTATTTCACTGCCTCGTACTTCCCTTCTATTTAGACGCCTCAGAGTCAAATCTTGTGAGACAGTTGCGGTGGTCACTCGATACTCTGCCCATCATAACTCGCTGCGGTCTGCCCTATCCCAGCATTGGCACCTCCTCACAGACCACCATGTCCTAAGGAAATATGTCCGCTCTACCCCGGAATTGATTTTTAGGAGAGCTACTTCACTCCGTGACACGCTTACCAGCAGTCACTATCAACTCTGTTCTACACGTCCCTCGGGACCTCGCGGCACGTTCCGTTGTGGGAGCTGTCCGCGATGTCCCTGGATTTTGGAAGGTACCCACTTTGAACTTCCCAATGGCCAATTATTTTCACCCTCGTTCCATGCTAATAGCGGTACAAGGGGTTTGGTGTATTTGATGGTCTGTGAGTGTAGTGCCTTTTATATAGGCAAGACCATACGCGAGTTCACACAGCGTATCGGGGACCACTTCTATGTCTCCTTTGGTGGCAAGTTAACCACCGTGGGCAGACATATCGGTTTATACCACCGATATGATATAAAGGTGGTTAAATTCATGGTCCTTGAGGTGATCCCTGAGGACCCTAGGGGAGGGGACTGGGATCGCCGTATTCTGCATCGGGAAACCCTGTGGATCGAATGCTTGGGGGCAAATTCTTCGCCTGGTATCAATGAGGTGCACACCTACAAATCCTTCCTATAGTTCCCCCTGTGGGGACCCCTTATCCATTTTGACCATTTCCTTCCCGGTCCCAGTTTGGGTGAATTCCCTTTAGTATGCTCCTTTGAATGCAAAATAATAAAATGTACCAATGATAGTTTTCCTTTAGTTTATTGGCCCACATTGAAATAGGGTGGACCATATTGGTCACTTTTGTTCTTGGTAGAATCTTCATGCTGTATATTTACAATTTTTTGCCCCACTAGGGCAGACACTCACCCATCTGCTTCTGATGGATGTAGGGTCTGTGTAATAGTGGATGATTGTTATTGCATAGTGAAGGGCCTGTTGTCACATCAATGGGTCACTGGCTGATGCTGTTATACACCTTAGCATACGCTATACACTCTTCCCCACTATGGTCGCGCCTCCCAGGGCTAGGGATGATCGTCCCCAAACGGCGGGCATGTGACCCCTCTGTCTGCGGCGGCGTTGCTTGGCAACGCCCCCACATTCGCCCTGGCGTCGGCTCACCTAGTGTGCGCCGTGTTTGGCCTCACACCTGGATCACATGGTGTGTGGTAGGAGCCAAGCACGGGTGCGCTGGACTCAGCTGTTGCTGATGATCCGGTGTCCCCGTGCATGGGATAAATGGAGCGCCTGGTCCCACTCTCCTGTACGGCTGTCACCCAGAGACGATGTGCTGTGTGTCATCCCACTTGGTAAGTCCTGCTTTCTTATGTGCCGGTCCTTCAGCCATCTGCTGTGTGGTGACCTGTGTGATTTTACCTACACTTAGACCTCTCTATATATGTGTCTTTACCCAGATATATGCGCTTTGCAAGTTTATTCTTCCCTGGATTCCAGTGTAACCTTTCTCCCAAAGTCTCCTGGATCCGGTTATATTTAAATTATTTTTTGATATTGTCTCTGGGGGAAACGTCTCTAGCCGTCATCTCAATTGGAGGTGGGTTTATTATACATTTTCTTATACTTGTTATTTGACTTATCTTGTCTTGTGAGGTGCGTGGGGACTTTCCCCCACTTTCCCCGCCCCCCCTTTTTACCTGGTTCCTATTCATTCGCTCTCTGCTCTTCTCCCCTCCCCTTCCCTCCCTCCCCCCCCTTACCCTTTCCTGTCCCTTTCCTGCTTTCTCTTTTCCCTAATCTTCTGTCTTCCCTCTCCCCCTTTTTTCTTTTGTCTGTCCCCTTTTCTTCAACTCTCATCCTCTTCCTCCTCTTTCCCTTTCACTTTTCTTAACTTTCCTCTTTTTTCTTCTCTCTTTCTATATTTGTTAGCCTTTTTCACTTTCAACCCTTCTTTTCCTACTGTCCCTGCACCTTTCAAGCTCAATCACGGGGATCTTCCTTTGTAGCCAATTGGTTTCTTTGGATGATACATTATTTATGTTATCCCCCCTTTCTATATATAGTTATCCCGCTCCATTTGCCCCCCATGTCCGCCATGGGGGGATAGCCCTTAATGGGCGTGTTTCTGGCCCTCTAAGTTGGCTGCGACCCTCTTGGGGTAAGTTAGTACTCAAATTTCCCAGCTTTATATAAAAAATTTTTTACTTTTAGTTGCATATTAATTGATTGACATTGCTATATTTATGTATAGTTCCTAAATACCTTAGCTGTATTTTGATGACCAAATCTCCTGATGAAGCGGAATCCCCGCGAAACCGGTCGAGAGCATCAGAAACCATTTACAGCCTAAATGTTATGGGCCGGTGGTGTCCCTATTGGGGACCACTCGAGGCACTTTGTGTAAACCCCTTTGGGGGATGTATTCTATGTTGTAGAACTGTTTTTATTATATGTCTTTGCATGCAATATATTTCAAATAAATTGTTTTAATTTTTTCATGTAAAATTGTGTTATCCCTGAGTGCCGAGATAGTCCATGCCTATATAATCAATGGTGTTAGGGGTGCTAGTGGGACACCCCAATTCCATATCTTCACTTCCATTTGTCTATTTTGGATGATGGCACTCACTATACCTTGTATTTTCTCATTTTTGGCTCTTTATTTTAATTAATGGTTCCTCTATGGTTTCTTGGGTCCATTTGGATGCTGGCACCCCATGTGAACCTAGTGGTCATCTTAGGTCGGGCAGAGTATATTCAAATCCCTGCCTGCCAGGCTTGGCGCGCATTTCGCCTGTGGGTAGCGTGGGGACAGGTCACCTGTCTGTCAGCAACAGTAATTAGCAGCAGGGAGAGGTTCCAGATGAGTAGGGAAAGAGCAGGACACATCATCCTTCCTGGAAGACCGACCAGGTCGCATTCTGTCCCTCGAAACAGACATTGTCAGTGCACCTGAGACCTACTGCTTTACTCTTCCCTGCAACATTCTGTGAATGCACTGACCAGGTTGTCTTCCCTCCGAGTAGTTGTGCTTTGTTGAACTCTAACTTCAATACTCTCAGTATTTACTGGTACTGCACCATGCTGCTTCTCCCACAGACCCCCAAAACTCCCCTGAGCTCCCTTCGACCCAGCAATGTGCACAAGGGCCTCGGCTGTCCCGGGGCTCCCTCTCCTCATTGGTTGATAATTTGTTCTGTTTTTGACTATGCAGAGCTCCAAGGACTTTGGCTCTAGAATCTAGTGGGTGGAGGAGCAGAGACTGCAGTCTGAATGTTTATGGAGTTCCAACCAATCCCTGAGGAGACAAGGCCCAGTAGGTGGGGGACAACCCATAAATACTCAGGAGCCTGACAGTAAGGGAGCAGAGTTAAGGGTCCAGTTACCTGGAGGGGACCCCTGTGCTGGGGGGCTCTGCCCCCAGGGCAGACGGAAGGAACAGGAGAAGGAGAGAGCAGGTGGAAGAAAGAAGGAGCAGTTGGAAGTTTCCCCACTTTACCAGCCTCAGCAAGGCTTAGCTGAAGCCATCCTGACAAGACAAGATCCGGCCTGTGTAGCAGAAAGCCTATACTGCTGCCTCTTGGACTTCAGGATTCACCAAAAATGGGTCTGAGTGAGAAACTTCCTTTTCATCATACCCCAAGCCTGGATAGAGGGCCATAACCAAGGGACAGCTTGAGAGCATACCTCTTCATAACCTCTATCTCCTGTTCATAGGTGTGCACAGCCTATTGCATTAGGGTGTTCCCCATGACTGGCGGATAGCTAATATTGTACCTATCCACAAGAAGGGCAGCAAGGTAGAAGCTGGCAATTACAGGCCAGTGAGCTTAACATCAATTGTAGTCAAGGTAGTGGAATCACTTCTCAAAAGAAGGATCATTGATCACCTAAAAATACACAGCTTGCTGGACCCAAAGCAACATGGCTTGGCTGAGGGCAGATCGTGCCAGACAAATCTGATTGAATTCTTTGACTATATTACCAGTGTTTTGGACCAGGGTGGTGCTGTGGACATAGCGTATCTTGATTTCAGCAAGGCAACTTTAGTTCTATGCGATACAGGTGTCGTGGTGGGACCAGGTTTTGTGACCATTATATCAGTTTCTTAAGTTAGTCTAAACAGAC
>BLSH010401107.1:51491-69422 GCA_018402905.1 Glandirana rugosa | reverse complement strand
CCATCTCTAACCTCCAGCCATGTGCTCCAATGGCTCTCTGCCTCCCCCCTGCACTGTGCATTGTGCACTGATAGCTCTCTGTCCCTCCTGCACTGCTGCGGCTGGGTGCCTACTGTGCCCATCTGCAGCCTCACCGTGCCATCAATGCAGCCTCACTGTGCCATTATGCAGCCTCACTGTGTGCCCATTTGCAGCCTCACTGTGACATCAATGCAGCCTCACTGTGCCCATTTGCAGCCTCACTGTGTGCCCATTATGTAGCCTCACTATGCCCATTATGCAGCCTCAGTGTGCCCATTATGCAGCCTCAATGTGCCAATCTGAAGCCTCACTGTGTGCCCATTTGCAGCCTCACTGTGCCCATCTGCACCCTCACTGTGCCATCAATGCAGCCTTACTGTGCCCATCTGCAGCCTCGCTGTGCCTATCTGCAACCTCACTGTGCCATCAATGCAGCCTTACTGTGCCCATCTGCAGCCTCACTGTGCCCATCTGCAGCCAACTGTGCCCATCTGCGGCCTCACTGTATCCACCCTCCATCTCTAACCTCCAGCCATGTGCTCCAATGGCTCTCTGCCCCCCCCCCCTGCACTGTGCATTGTGCACTGATAGCTCTCTGTCCCTCCTGCACTTTGCATTGCTGCGGCTAGGTGCAGTGTGAAAGCAGCCTTAGTCATGCACTCCACAAATCTAGCCTTTGTGGAAGAGTGGCAAGAAGAAAGCCATTGTTGAAAGAAAGCCATAAGAAGTCCATTTTGCAGTTTGTGAGAAGCCATGTGGGGGACACAGCAAACGTGGAAGAAGGTGCTCTGATCAGATGAGACCAAAATTGAACTGTTTGGCCTAAAAGCAAAATGCTATATGTGGTGGAAAACTAACACTGCACATCACCCTGAAAACACCATCCCCACCGTGAAACATGGTGGTGGCAGCATCGTGTTGTAGAGATGCTTTTCTTCAGCAGGGACAGGGAAGCTGGTGAGAGATAATGGGAAGATGGATGGAGCCAAATACAGGGCAATCTTAGAAGAAAACCTTTTAGAGTCTGCAAAAGACTTGAGACTGGGGCAGAGATTCATCTTCTAGCAGGACAACGACCCTAGACATACAGCCAGAGCTACAATGGAATGGTTTAGATCAGTGTTTCTCAACCCTTTTGCCTTCAGGGAACCCGTGGCAAAAATTTTAAGATCTCGGGGAACCGCTGAAAAAAAAAATAAGATCTACAGCTCACGGAACATTGGATCTGATCAGCGAGCTGTAGATATAACAGCAATAAAAAAAAACAGTATCAAATAATAGAATAGATATTGTGAAAACACTTACCTCCTTAATGTGAAACATTGCAGCCTCACTGTGCCATTAATGCAGCCTCACTATGCCCATCTGCAGCCTCACGGTGCCCATTTGCAGCTTTACTGTGCCATCAATGCAGCCTCACTGTGCCCATCTTCAGCCTCACTGTGCCCATCTGCAGTCTCACTGTGTGCCCATCTGCAATCTCACTGTGTGCCCATCGGCAGCCTTACTATGCCCATCTTTAGCCTCACTGTGCCATCAATACAGCCTCACTGTGCCCATCTGCAGCCTCACTGTTACCATCTGCAGCCACACTGTGCCATCAATGCAGCCTCACTGTGCCATCAATGCAGCCTCACTGTGCCATCAATGCAGCCTCACAGTACCCATCTGCAGCCTCACGGTGCCCATCTGCAGCCTTACTGTGCCATCAAAACAGCCTCACGGTTCCATCAATGCAGCCTCACTGTGCCCATCTGCAGCCTCACTATTCCATCAATGCAGCCTCACTGTGCCCATCTGCAGCCTCACTGTGTGCCCATCTGCAGCCTCACTGTGCCATCAACACAGCCATGATTAGACATGCAGGAAAAATTCTCTCGCACGATGCCCGATCGTACGATTTTCATTTAGCCAGTACAGTTGTCGTTCGAACATGCAATACAAATACGCTACAACACATCACATTGCTTCCAATTTTATATTCTGCCGTACGAGAATTTTCATGACTAATTTTGGGACTGCCAATTCAATCTGAGATTAGCATTCAAGAAATAGCCCGATAGTCTCGTCATGTGTTCCGGGCATAAGGAAGCATTATGACCAGGAGGTGCCCAAGGGTACCCAGCCAACAATAGATAACCCTAAGCAGTCATAACTAGGAATGGGAAAATTTAGAGTTTCCATTTCTGGGAAATTAAAAAAAAAAAAAAGGGATTTTAGTGAAATTTTAGTTTGGTTAATTGAATTGGTTTCAAAGAGAAATGCAAAATTAAAGTGATTTTAAAGACTAATGTTGCACAGCATGGTGTACTCCCTAGCCAGGCTGAGTGCATCCATAGTCACACAGAGTACCAGTAAGTCATGCCTGCACTTCCTTCACACAGAAATTTGACTAACAGCAGCCTAAGGCTCCTGTCTGATCAATGTTTATAAACAATGTTACTTTGTATGTCTCTATCTTTCTCTGAACAATGTTTATAAACATTGTTACTTTGCATTTCTCGATCTTCCTCTGAACAATGTTTATAAACATTGTTACTTTGTATCTCTCTATCTTCCTCTGAACAATGTTTATACACAATGTTATTTTGTATCTTTTTATCTCCCGTTTGGTTAATGTTTATAAACAATGCTACTTTTATTTCAATCTTCCGCTGAACAATGTGTATAAGCAGGGACATACTAAAACGTTTAATGTGAAAACTGCTTAATGTTGCTTAACGTGTAATAAAGTACCTAAACCTCAATCAATTGCCCTGAAACTTTGCACAACCTAAGTTCTCAATGTCCCAAACCTATCCTGGAAGTTTCGTAGGATTTGCTTTCCCAGAAGGCAAACTAGGGACATTAAGCTTGATTTTTGGGGCGCTTAATGTTGCTTAACCACCTCCCACCCGGCCACTGTACATATACGGCCGGGTGGGAGCTTCCCCGTTCTGACAGGACGTATATATACGTCCTGCAGAACGGGAGCTCGCAGCGCGGGCACGCGCCGCGCTGCTGCTGGATCCTGTGATCATTATGATCATAGGATCCAGCTGAGCGGAGATCGGGCGCAGTGACTGGCCCTCCCGATCATGTGACGGCTGTGTCCAATCACAGCCGTCACATTGTAAGCAGAGACGAGCGTCTCTGTGACAGTTCTCCCCCGCCGAGCTCAGTGAGAGCTCAGTGCGTGGGGGGGGGGGGGGAGCTGCAGCTCTGTGACAGCTTTCTGCATGGTGAGGATTTCATGCAGAAAGCTGTCACAGATCGCCCCCACACAGTGCACCAAGCACACTGATACCCCATGTCCCTGTAAACATAAGTGTCCCCATAAAAGAGCCCCCAAAACATCTGTATGTCCCCCATCACATCTGTCACCATACACAACATCTGTCACAGTCCCCAAACATCTGTCACAGTCCCCACACATCTGTCACCATACACAACATCTGTCACCATACACAACATCTGTCACAGTCCCCAAACATCTGTCACAGTCCTCAAACATCTGTCACCATACACAAAACATCTGTATGTCACCGTCACATCTGTCACAGTCCCCGTCACATCTGTCTGTCCGCCAACACCAAATAAACTCCAATTTGGGTTCTTTTTACCAAAGAAATGTAGCAGTATCATTTTTGGTCAAAATTTATCAAGAGAAATTACTTATTTGCAAAATTTTATAACAGAAACGCAGAAAAATGCATTGTTTTTGAAAATTTTTTGTATTTTTTAATTTATAGCGCAAAAAATAAAAAACCCAGGGGTGATTAAATACCACGAAAAGACAGCTCTATTTGTGTGAAAAAAATGATAAAAATTTCATATGGGTGCAGTGTTGCATGACCGTGCAATTGTCATTCAAACTGCAACAGCGCTGAAAGCTGAAAATTGGTCCGGGAAGGAAGGGGGTTTAAGTGCCCAGTATTGAAGTGGTTAACGTACCAAAAAGACCTTAGATGTTAACCAATTTCCCCCAAACTTCACACAATACAAGATTCTGTCTATGTCAACATATTCTGAAAATTTCAGATCATTTGGTAAATCGCACCAAAAGTTATTCACGTTAAGCAATATTTTACAATCCTAAAATGTTTAATGTGAAAACTGCTTAATGTGAAAAGTTCTTAACGTACCATAAAGTGCCTAAACCTCAATCAATTGCCCTGAAACTTTGCACAACCTAAGTTCTCAACTTCCCAAACCTATCCTAGAAGTTTCGTAGGATTCGCATTCCCAGAAGGCAAACTAGGGACATTAAGCTTGATTTTTGGGGCGCTTAATGTTGCTTAACGTACCAAAAAGACCTTGGATGTTAACCAATTTCCTCCAAACTTCATACAATACAAGCCGCTGTCTATGACAACATATTCTTAAAATTTCCGATCAATTGGTAAATCACACCAAAAGTTATTCACGTTAAGCCAAATTTTACAATCCTAAAACGCTTAATGTGAAAACTGCTTAATGTTGCTTAACATGTAATAAAGTGCCTAAACCCCAATCAATTGCCCTGAAACTTTGCACAACCTAAGTTCTCCACTTCCCAAACCTATGCTGGAAGTTTCGTAGGATTTGTATTCCCAGAAGGCAAACTAGGGACATTAAACTTGATTTTTGGGGCGCTTAATGTTGCTTAACGTACCAAAAAGACCTTAGATGTTAACCAATTTCCCCCAAACTTCCCATAATACAAGACTCTGTCTATGCCAACATATTCTGAAAATTTCAGATCATTTGGTAAATCGCACCAACAGTTATTCACATTAAGCAATATTTTACAATCCTAAAATGTTTAAAGTGATTGTAAAGTTTTGTTTTTTTTCCTTTAACATAACAAACATGTCATACTTACCTTCCTCTGTGCAGTGGTTTTGCACAGAGTGGCCCTGAACCTCCTTTTGTGGGATCCTCCACTGGCGCTCCTGGGTCTTCCTCCGCATCGAGTGACCCATCAGGGAAGAACTTCCCTTGGGTCACCCATGTGGTGCGCTCCCATGTCCTACTGTTTGCATGTATTCACACAAACAGCAGGACTCGGCCCCGCCCCCTGGCCCCCGCGTCACTGGACTTGATTGACAACAGTGGGAGCCAATGACTTCTCTGCTATCAATCCAACCAATGAGCACCCGAGACCCCGGCTGGAGTGGATTGCTCGTAGCCGCTGCTGGAATGAACGGGCTTAGGTAAGTAAAAGGGGGGCTCTGGGGGGGTTAATTCCTGAGAAAAGGTTTTTCACCTTAATACATAGAATGCATGGAAACTAGGGACATTAAGCTTGCTTTTTGGGATGCTTAATGTTGCTTAATGTACAAAAAAGAGCTTAGATGTTAACCAATTTCCCCCAAACTGACCAAAGATTCTTTCTCTATCTCCCCCTCTCTCCCTTTTCCCCTTCTCTTTCTCCTTCTACCCCTGTCTCTAACCCTCTCCCTCTCTTTCTCTCATTCTCTCTCTCTCCCACCCTGTTTAAAGGAGAAGTAGGGCCTGAGCTCATTTGACCATACTTCTCCTTTGGGTCACAGGAGTGCAATCCGTTTTGCACTCCTGTGACCTCTTTTTAGCAGAGAGCAGACCGAAGTCCACTCTCTGCTGACGTCACAGGAGTGGGGACGGGCACCGCGTCATCACGACTTCAGGAGTCATGACCCGCCAGGTGCCTGGACCGACAGCCATCTCAGCCTCTCAGCCGCTGAGAGCCCGAGAAAGCCGATCCCCACCCCTCCACAGCTCAGCGCTCCAGTGAGCATGGAGGAGCAGAGAGGAGAGCTGCAGATTGACAGCCAGCAGCTCTCCGATTGGGGATCAAACACCACTGATGGCTCGGTTCTCAGTGTTAGAGGCGCCGGGGGACAGATGCAGCATCGCAGCAATGCTGCATCCACCTAGGTAAGTATTAGGATTGAACAAAAAGGCACAAAAGGGCGCACTGGCCTAGCGCATTATCCTTGATAGTAGAGTTTATTTAAAAACATAAAAACATACTCACAAACAGCTTTGTGCAACGGGCAAAAACAATATGGAAATAGGTTCCACCGTCAACCGTCTCCGACTGGTGGCCTGGATGGAATGGCTAACGCGTTTCAAGGCCGTAGCCTCTTCATCAGAGCCTGACTTGCTGTGTTTGAGCTTCCAATTTATATCACACTTGCCCACCCCCACCAGTGATGCAGGCAGTGTGATATAAATTGGAAGCTCAAACACAGCAAGTCAGGCTCTGATGAAGAGGCTACGGCCTTGAAACGCATTAGCCATTCCATCCAGGCCACCAGTCGGAGACGGTTGACGGTGGAACCTATTTCCATATTGTTTTTGCCCGTTGCACAAAGCTGTTTGTGAGTATGTTTTTATGTTTTTAAATAAACTCTACTATCAAGGATAATGCGCTAGGCCAGTGCGCCCTTTTGTGCCTTTTTGTTTTTTCAGTTTGGGACGACCCCAGTCCATCAGGTGGCAGCAGGCCAGCAAGTTATCCCACGTTGATTATATTAGACATCCCCCTTCCTCACCACTGCAGAGAAGACTTCCCCTGAAGCGCGGAGAAATAGGACTTTCTTGTTTGCAAGTATTAGGATTGCACCGATACCACAAGTACGAGTACCGATACTTTACCTTTGGTAGTCACCGATATCAATTACCGATACCTAGCGCGTAGGTAAGGGGGTGGTTTGGGAGGAGCTGGAGGGTTGTTAGGGAGCTGGGTTGAAGAGGGGGGAGTAGAAGGGTAAGTGAGGGCAGGGTAGTTGAGGGTGGGGTTAAATGGGGATTGTGGGGTGGGCAAGTTGAGATGGAAAAGGCTGTGATCGTTGGGGAAGAGGATGGGGTTGGGAGGGTCATTGGGAGACATGGGGGCTCTTCTGAGCACGCCGCAAGAGACACAGATCAGTGTAGGGGGTGTGGCTGCCCACAGGTGTCACTGCCCCTAGCTGACGTCACTTCCGGTATCGGAGCATTTTCGCGAGTACTGATACTCGCAAAAACGCTTAGTATTGGTACCGATACCGGTGTCGGTGCATCCCTAGTAAGTATAAATCTGCAAAAAAAAAAAACATACTTCTCTTTTAATGAATAATAAAAACATATAATAACACACAATCTGCAAGGGTTTCATTGTTATTACTGCATATGAAAACTATAAATAAAAATGTTAGTTTTATAAAACCTTCCTGCCTGGATCTGCTTCCCTTTTAACTACTTCAGCCCCAGAAGGATTTGCCCCCTTAATGACCAGGCCATTTTTTGCGATCCGGCACTGCATCACTTTAACTGACAATTGCGCAGTCGTGCAGCGCTGTACCCAAATACAATTGACGTCCTTTTTTTCCCACAAATAGAGCTTTCTTTTGGTGCCATTTGATCACCTCTGCCGTTTTTTATTTTTTGCGCTATAAACAAACAAAGAGGAAGAATTTTGAAAAAAACATTTTATTTTTTTTTTACTTTTTTGCTATAATACATATCCCGAAAAAATATATAAAAAAATGAATTTCTTCATCAGTTTAAGTTGATATGTATTCTACATATTTTTGTTAAAAAAAATTGCAATGGTGTATATTGATTGGTTTGTGCAAAAGTTACCATGTCTACAAACTACGGGATAGATTTAAGGACTTTTATTTATTTATTTTTTTTTACTTGTAATTGCGGCGATCTGAATTTTTAGCGAGGCTGCGATATTGCGGGGAACATATCGGACACTTTGACACTTTTTTGGGATCACTGACATTTATACAGCTGTTATCCGTTAGTTATGTTTGTGATTTAATATCTCTTCATATATGATTTGGGTTAAATGAAAGATCGTTGACCATAAGTGAAAGCTTTTAACACAGTAAAAATGTATTAGTAAATAGTAGAAAGGTCTAAAGACTATACAGCAAACTATCTATTTTGCCTTGCATAGGAAGAAACACATAGGTTAAACTAAAGGAATTATGTTATACAGTTGTGCTCATAAATTTACACACCCTGGCAGAATTTATGAATGATAACACAAAACATTTCTTTCACTCATGGTTAGTGTTTGGCTGAAGCCATTTATTATCAATCAACTGCGTTTACTCTTTTTAAATCATAATGACAACAGAAACTACCAAAATGACCCTAATCAAAAGTTTACACACCCTGGTGATTTTGGCCTGATAACATGCACACAAGTTGAAACAAAGGGGTTTGAATGGCTATTAGCCACTTCACCCCGGAAGGTTTTCCCCCTTTAGGACCAGAGCACGTTTTGCGATTTGGCACTGCGTCGCTTTAGCTGACAATTGCACGGTCGTACAATGTTGTACCCAAACGAAATTTGCGTCCTTTTTTCCCACAAATAGAGCTTTCTTTTGGTGGTATTTGATCCCCTCTGCGTCATTTCTGATCACCGCTATAAATAAAAAAAGAGTGACAACTTTGCAAAAAAACCCCAATATTTCTTACTTTTTACTAAAATACAAATCCCCAAAAAAATGTACAAAAACAAATTTATTCATCGGTTTTGGCAGATTTATATTCTTCCTCATATTTTTGGTAAAAAAAAAAATCGCAATTGCCTCTTATTGATTAGTTTGTGCAAAAGTTGCTACGTTTACAAACCATGGAATTCATTTCTGGCATTTTAAAATTTTTTTTTTTTTTTTTTAGTAATGGCGGCGATCTGCGATTTTTATCGGGACTGCGAAATTGGGGTGGACATGTTGGACATTTTTGACACTTTTTTGGGACCAATGACATCTATGCAGAGATCAGAAATTTAAATATCCACTGATTACTGTATAAATGTTATTGGCAGTGAAGGGGTTAACCTGGGGGGGAGTTCTAGGGGTTAACTGTGTTCCCTAGGCGTGTTCTAAATGTGGGTTATAAGCCACCAACCATATCAAAAGTGTCTGCCAACGTCCCAATTGAATAATTCGAAAAAAGATACTCCCCCAGTACGAAAACGGGACTTTAACGGCAGTACAAACATCAAACCATTGTTTATAAAAACATATCAATTTTATTGCTTTGTATAAAAGGTATGTCACATACATACATTCTTAAAAGAACAATGTGGCACCAATATTACAGATCGAAGTTGAAATTCAACTTTTAACAAACTGTGGACATAACATGGAGCTGTTGTCTTCTTGAGCATGCGCCCAACATGTTTCGGGACATTTGCCTTCTTCAGGGGCGATCATGTATGCCCAGAACAAATGCTCTGAAAAATATCACAGATATTACAGACTGATATTCACCATGTACAGAGTTACAGGTAAGGAGACCATTATTGAGGGGCCACTCACCACACACCACAGAGCTGGACACACGTGCCACACCCGGAGAGCCACCATCCACTAGGGTATAGGAAAAAAGGGGCATCAAGGGCCCCTGGAGAGATCCATATGGCAAGGTGATAGGTAACCAGGACCCAAGGTGATCCCCCAAGGAGTGGGAAGGCTGACAGGAACACCATACGGACCCCCCAAAGGTATGGCCAAGGCTGCAAAAAGGGAGGGAGCCCCACACTGAAGGCAGCGATCCCAAATCAGGGCAGAGTCACTGAGTGACTACCTGGAATGGATAAAAAGGGGAAATGTATATATATGTCACTGTAATTATGCTGGTAATGCATTATACAGTTAATGAAAAACATTTTGTAGCCACAAGGAAATAGCCACCACAAATCAATATATTAGAATTCTGGTTTAAAGTCGAGATTGAAATTGCAAATGAAAGGAAAAGAAAAAATAATAATATTCCTCAACACATTATATGGGGTGCACACAACCACAATGTGCATAACCCCTACCACCTTCCCAGAATGTCACAAGGTCAGGTGTCAAAGTCGGGACCAACTAATCTTAAATTATATCATTGCATGGCTTTCCAAGGTATCCCGACCCGAACATAGATCATCACTAATGGGCCTAACTGGGGCCACCAAGTAACTTTAACCAAAGTCTCCAATAGAGGGCTACATGCATAACCAAGCAGTCAACAAGTGTTCTGGCAAGGAAAAAGGGGGAAGCAGAAACGTTACCGTAAAAGTGGAGAAACAAGGATTCGACCTTCCCAGGAAGAGACAGCAGCTACCGCATTGTCCGCCGTCTCTGTGCTTATATGGGGCTGGATGGCGCCAAATTCCCCACTTGGAGCGCAACGCGCACCGCAATAATGTCATGACGCCGTCGCGCCCAATGACGCAATGCGTGTGCGCGAGCGTCCGATTCCATACAAGGTTGGACGAACCAACCAAGCAGTGACACCCGGTTGCAAAGCGACTGAGACACTGCACACAAAGGATCCAAAACAACTCTTGTTGATCCAGAAGTACATCTCCTCTCATGAAGGCAAAGAGACATTCCTCCACCTAGAGATCACAGACTCAAACAGCGCAAGGTCCCAGAACTGGTCCCCTGAGGCCCATCTGCAAGGCGCCGCCCCATGGGACATCATGGGGGGCATCATGAAGAGGGGCCCCACCAATGCAGGAGGGAGAATAAGTGCTGGGGATCACCCCAAAAGCCCCCATCTCCCAAATAAACTCGGCCCCCGGCTCCGATGAGGGGGCCGGGAGCCTGGGTGCACCAGGCAGTGAATGTCAGCACTAGTCCCACCCACAGAAGGGGAGAGGGCCCCCCCAAGCCAGAGGTCCAAATCATCCAGCACCCCGCCAAATGGAAGGAATAGGTAAACAAAAAGTAGAAAAATGAAAAAAAAAAACACCCAAGGAAGGTGACTAGAAAATTGGACGATGGACCCCCGACCGAGGCACGCTGCCCAACTCCACAGATGTGGGCCGGAGGCTGAAACAAAAGAGAATGCGGTTACGTACATGAATGTAAAATTACTGTAATGACCAATTCTCACATAGATACAACAAGCATATGAAAATCAAAATATGCATACCATCAAAGTTCACGGTGGCAAAGGACCCACCCCCAGCAATGTCCTAAACATTTTCCCTGTCCCAGCCACCCGAAGCAAATCCCTCCAAAAAGAGTCTAAAGCTTAGGTGCTCATTAATACCAGGGGGATGTGGCCTGAAGGCCCGCTATCCAGCGTGATTCCTGCTGTAATAGGACCTTGTCCAAATCTCCCCCTCTGGCATTAGGGTGTACACAATCTAAAATAAGAAAAGAGAACCTGGGACACTGGCCCTGATGGCATCTTAGGACATGACGTCCCCAAGGTGCCTCAGGGTTTGCAGTTTTTAAGTTTGCCATATGTCCCAGCACACGTTTGGGAAATTCTTGTATAGCTTTGCCAACGTAGAACTGTGAGGGGGCTGGGCTGTCAGGGGCATAAGAGGTCTAACTGATCCCAGTGACAGGGATCAGTAGATCTCTTATGTCCCCACTGACAGAGAGGGGAACCGCTGTGTTAACTTTTGGCGGTACTCCATTCTTTCCCTCTGGCAGCTGATCACGGCTTGCCGGTGGACATCAAGTCCGCCCGAGCCGTGGGCACACTCCTCCGGAGTGCGGGAGACACGAGCGCATGACGCAAGTCGCCACCTGTTTATGGCGATTTGCGGAATAGAGCCGCGCTGTCGCTGTAAATAGGCAGCGCGCGGTTGGGAAGTTTAAAGGTAACCATCCTCATCTGTAATCTGTTTGCTTGTAATTAGTGTGTGTGTATAAAAGGTCAATGAGTTTCTGGACTCCTGACAGACTCTTGCATCTTTCATCCAGTGCTGCACTGACATTTCTGGATTCTGAGTCATGGGGATAGCAAAAGAATTGTCAAAGGATCTGCGGGAAAAGGTAAGTTGAACTGTATAAAACAGGAAAATGGATATAAAAAGATATCCAAGGAATTGAGAACGCCAGTCAGCAGTATTCAAACTCTAATCAAGAAGTGGAAAATGAGGGGTTATTTTGAAACCAAACCACAGTCAGGTAGACCAACTACAATTTCAGCCACAACTGCCAAGAAAATTGTTTGGGATGCAAAGAAAAACCCACAGAGGACTCTATGAAAACATGTGGTGGGGCTGTTTCAAGATGGACAATAAGGAGGCATTCGAAGAAAGATGGGCTCCATGGTCGAGTCGCCAGTAGAAAGCCATTACTACGCAAATGCCACAAAGTATCCCATTTACAATACGCCAAACAGCACAGAGACAAGCCTCAAACCTTCTAGCACAAAGTCATTTAGAGTGATGAGACCAAAATTGTGCTTTTTGGCCACAACCATAAACCCTACATTTGGAGAGGAGTCAACAAGGCCTATGATAAAAAGGTACACCATTCCTACTGTGAAACACGGAGGTGGATCGCTGATGTTTTGGGGATGTGTGAGCTACAAAGGCACAGGAAATTTGGTCAAAATTGATGGCAAGATGAATGCAGTATGTTATCAAACAATACTGGAGGAACATTTGCATTAATCAGCCAGGAAGCTGCGCATTGGACATTCCAACATGACAATGATGATCCAAAACACAAGGCCAAGTCGACCAATCATTGGCTATAGCAGAATAAATTGAAGGTTCTGGAGTGGCCATCTCAGTCTCCTGACCTCAATATCATTGAGCTACTCTGGGGAGATCTCAAACGTGCAGTTCATGCAAGACAGCCCAAGAATTTCCAGGAACTGGAGGCTTTTTGCCAAGAGCAATGGGCAGCTTTACCATCTGACATCAAGCCCTGGAGAGCGCGGCGGGCACACGCTTGTGAACACTCAAACTGCCGTACAGCTAAGGCAATTTGCGCAGGAGAGCCGACCTGCCGCTGTCAAAAAGAGGGCGGCTGGTCGGAAAGTCGTTAATGTCCCTAGATTGCCTTGTGGGAGAGCAAATCCCATGAAACTTCCAGGATAGGCTTGGGAGGCTGGGAACTTAGGCTGTACAAAGTTTCAGGTAAATTGATTGAGGTTTAGGCACTTTATGGTACGTTAAGCACTTTTCATATTAAAGCGGTTGTCTACCCATCGATTTGATAGTGTCAAAGAAGAGTTAATATTCCCGGCATGCCGGAAATGCTAGCTGTCTCCTTAATTGTGCTCTCAACCAAACTAGCAAACCATCCAATGGGTGGTGTCATAATGGATCACATGTGCAGCATCATGACAGTTGCAGATTAAACAGAGGCTAAGATGTCAGCTTCCTTAGCTGAAAACGATAGCAGAGTATACAACCACAGATCACATTAAACGTTTTAGGATTGTAAAATATTGCTTAATGTGAATAACTTTTGGTGCGATTTACCAAATGATCTGAAATTTTCAGAATATGTTGTCATAGACAGAATCTTGTATTGTATGAGGTTTGGGGGAAATTGGTTAACATCTAAGGTCTTTTTGGTACGTTAAGCAACATTAAGCGCCCCAAAAATCAAGCTTAATATCCCTAGTTTGCCTTGTGGAAAAGCAAATCATACGAAACTTCCAGGATAGGTTTGGGAAGTTGAAAACTTAGGTTGTGCAAAGTTTCAGGGCAATTAATTGAGGTTTAGGCCCATTATGGTACGTTAAGCAACATTAAGCAGTTTTCACATTAAACATTTTAGGATTGTAAAATATTGCTTAACGTGAATAACTTTTGGTGCGATTTACCAAATGATCTGAAATTTTCAGAATATGTTGTCATAGACAGATTCTTGTATTGTGAGAATTTTGGGGAAATTGGTTAACATCTAAGGTCTTTTTGGTACGTTAATCAAATTTAAGCGCCCCAAAAATCAAGCTTAATGTCCCTAGTTTGCCTTCTGGGAATGCGAATCCTAGGAAACTTCCAGGATAGGTTTGGGAAGTTGAGAACTTAGGCTGTACAAAGTTTCAGGGCAATTAATTGAGGTTTAGGCACTTTATGGTACGTTAAGCAACATTAAGCGCCTCAAAAATCAAGCTTAATGTCCCTAGTTTGCCTTCTGGGAATGCAAATCCTACGAAACTTCCAAGATAGGTTTGGGAAGTGGAGAACTTAGGTTGTGCAAAGTTTCAGGACGATTGAGGTTTAGGCACTTTATACACTTTAAACATTTTAGGATTGTAAAATATTGCTTAATGTGAATAACTTTTGGTGCAATTTCCCAAATGATCTGAAATTTTCAGAATATGTTGGCATAGACAGAGTCTTGTATTGTGTGCAGTTTGGCGGAAATTGGGTAACATCTAAGGTCTTTTTGGTACGTTAAGCAACATTAAGCTCCTCAAAAATCAAGCTTAATGTCCCTAGTTTGCCTTCTGGGAAGGCGAATCCTACAAAACTTCCAGGATAGGTTTGGGACATTGAGAACTTAGGTTGTGCAAAGTTTCAGGGCCATTGATTGAGGTTTAGGCACTTTATTAGACGTTAAGCAACATTAAGCAGTTTTCACATTAAACGTTTTAGTATGTCCCCTGAAATCTCATCTCAACTCGACGTTTCATCCATAAATAAGTCATTTAACATATTTAATTTAAATTATAACACATCCGTGCTTTTCATAAACTGTGTAAATTGTGGCAATCTTTTAACAATTAATGTGGCAGAGTAACTGAATCCCCCCCCCCTCCCCACACACACACACAACCAGTACTGTCAAAACCTAGAAAAACATTGAGAATATTAAATATTTCAGTTTTTTTTCTAAAAAAAACAGCAACTGAGATTGTAGAATCAATGCCAGATATACCAGAAGAGCAGATTATAGCGGTTATATGGACATTTAAAAAAACACAAAACATTTTCTTCGTTTCTGTTATTCACTGATGTGCGCTGATGAGGCTGAACCGATGAGCAGTGATAGGCACTGATTTGCTGCATTGATGGGCATTGATGGACACTGATGAGGCTGCTCTGATGAAGCAGCACCAGGGCCATCTTTAACACAGGGCAAAAGGGGCAGCTGCCCTGGGCCCAGTCATTGTTGTGGGGCCCAAAGCAGCTGCCCCTTGAGCCTGCGCAGCCTGCAAATTGCTGATAAATGGATTTGGCTATCACCCAGGAGATTTGGGCGGAACTGAATGTTAGGGGCACTGGGGATTGGTTGGGTGTTATGTCTGCAGCCTGTGAGGTAATTGGCTAGCTCGGTAAAGTAAACCCTGTCTGGGGAGAGTGCCTGGCAGTCCCGAACACAGTCACACTAACCCCTCTTTCTCACCATGTCAGACAAGCCGCAGACCATCGAAGAACTTCTTCGCTGGAGAGTTTGGTGGGGTGTGCCTGGTGTCTAACTAACATCCTCTGGACACTATCAAGATGAGACCACTGGGTAGGGTGGCCAATGCAGGGGTCAGTGGAGGGAGGGGGTCCTGTGCAATTATGAGACTATTATGGGGAAGGGGGGGTCCTGTGTAATGATGGGTGGAAGTATGGGGGGAGGGGTCCCGTGTAATGATGGGGGGGCCCAAGAACATGTTTGCCTAGGGTCCAATCGATATTAACCAGCTGCCAACCGACTGTCGTGGCTTGACATATCTCTCCTGCACAAACCACCCTCACCTGACGGCGGCCGCAGGAGCAAGTATTGTGGGAGCGCCGTGTCGCCAGAGGCACGTTCCCATGCTCACACACTAGCGACGAAGCCAGTGAGTGGGTGGGCTAGACTCAATGTCCTCCGGCCACCCGTGATTTCTCCCGGGGATTTCAGAACGGGGATCCCTGTACGTAAACAAGCGGATCTCCGTTCTGACGGGAGAGGAGAGTGATTGTATGTTCCCTGTATATGGGAGCAGCGATCACTCTCCTCCCCCGGTCAGTCCAGCCCCCATACAGTTAGTAACATCTCCCAGGGAACACAGTTAACCCTTTAATCGTTCACTAGTGTTAACTCCTTCCCTGCCAGTGACATTTACACAGTAATCAATGCATTTTCATAGCAATGATCGCTGTATAAATGCCAATGGTCCCAAAAAAGTGTCAAAAGTGTTTAATATGTCTGCTGCAATGTCGAAGTACCGCTAAAAATCGCAGATCACTGCCATTACTTGTAAAAAATAAATAAATAAATAAAAACACCATAAATTAATTTGCATCGTTTGTAAACGCTATAACTTTTGCGCAAACCTATCAATATACGCCTATTGCGTTTTTTTTCTTTTACCAAAAATATGAGGAAGAACATATATCGGCCTAAACTGATGAATAAATTTGTTTTTATATATATATATATATATTTTTTTTTTTTTAGATATGTATTATAGAAAAAGTAAGAAATATTGTTTTTTTTTTTCAAAATTGTCGCTCTTTGTTTGTTTATAGTGCAACACATAAAAACCGCATAGGGGATCAAATACCACCAAAAGAAAGCTTTATTTGTGGGGAAAAAAGACGTAAATTTTGTTTGGGTACAACGTCGCACGACCGCGCAATTTCAGTTAAAGGTACGCAGTGCCGAATTGCAAAAAGTGCTCTGGTCAGGAAGTGGGTAAATCCTTACGGGGCTGAAGTGGTTAATGACGGCTCTGAGCTGCACTGATGGGCACTGATGTAGCTGCACTGATGGGCACTGATGAGGCGGCACTGATGGGCACTAATGGAACGACACTGGTAAGGTGGCGCCGATTGGCACTAATGGACATGGATATACTGTACTCATTGGCACTGATGGGGCTGCACTGATTATCAATGTAAATGTCCCTTGTAACTTGAAAGCCGATTATTGGCTTTCCTTACTCAGACACTGACAGCTCTGAGGAAAGGAAATGCTGATAATTGGCATTTGTTTACATGTGATTGGACACAGCAGATCACATGGTAAATAGCCCATGTCATTGGCTCTTTACCCTGACCGGTGTCCGAGGACCCCCCAGTGAGCTCACCACTGAGCTCACTGGGGGCGCAGTCAGAATGGCAAGGCCATCAATCTGCTATGGGCTGGGCGGAAAGGTGTTAAAGTGATTCAAAATGTATTATTTTTTCTTTAAATTAACAAACCTATCATACTTACCTGCTGTGTAATGGTTTTGCACAAAACAGCACCCATGTTCCTCTTCTCAGCCCCCCCCCCGCACTTGACTCTTCCCCCCACTGAGTGCTTCCATAGCAAGCCACTTTCTATGGAGGCACTCATGTGGGCTCACTCCCAAGCCTTGCTGTTTGTGTCTATTAACACAAACAGCAAAACTGAGCTTGACCCCCCGCTCCCTTGCCGCTTGCTATAGAGACGCTCATGCATGCTCACTGTTGAGCTGAGCTGTGTGTGTCCATTGGCACACAGAGCGGGGCTCAGCCCCACCCCCACTTCCCCCCACTGGCTGTAGTTGACAGCAGCGGGAGATAGCCAGTGAGGAGGGAGAGAGCCTCTGCTCTCGTGCACATTGCTGGAATGAGATTGGTTTCAGGTAAGTATAAGTGGGGGCTTGTTGGGGGGGACTGTATGCAGGTTTTTTTTTTACCGTAATGCAGTCTATGCCTTTGTAGCCAAACTAATGCATTCCTTGCATTAAGGTAAAAAAATCCCCCTACCCTCCATACTTAGCTGAGTCTTCACTCGATTCAACTCTGTGCCAATCTGCTCTCACAGGTTTTTCTGCTGCCAGTCAAATACTATGAGGGGGCGGATGGCATCGCTGAGCCACGCTGTCTGCATCTATGGGCGAGGTTAGCATGGCTTGGGATCGAGCCAACAGGAGTGCCATCATAGGAAGCGGCTACCTTTGGTGGTACACCAAGAAGAGGAGGAGCCAGGAACATCAGTGGAGGTTCTGAGAAGAGGAGGATTGGGGCCACTCGCAGGTAAGTATAACATATTAGTTAATTTAACAAAATTGTTTGACTTTACAAATACTTTGAAGTAAATCTATAGTAAAGCTGGGCAATACAAATTGAGGGCAACAAAATGCATAAAGATGACCTACAATGCAAACTGCATATCAGAATGACCACTAGATCCAGAGGAAAAGAGGTAGGGTGTGAAAGAGGGAAGGAGAGTGAGGTGGAGGAGAGGGGGATGATAGAGAGAGGGGGGAAAGAGATGGGTGAAGAGAGAGGGAGTAAGAGAGAAGGGGTGAGAGGTAGGC